>JAKEPQ010000768.1:1095000-1637500 GCA_024500445.1 Entomyzon cyanotis
GAAACGCTTAAGTGCATGATGTATTTTTCATTTAGAATACTGAAATACAGACCTACCCGGAGATTGGCATTTAATCTTTTCCCACGGTAGTTTAATACATATAAATTTCTGGGAATGAAAGGTAAAGTATAAGATCTTAGCATCTTGGGTTGCGTTTCTTCAAGCTAAATATGTTACAAATCTGAAAAAACCCTGAGCCCACTGAAGTATCTGGATTTGAGAAAGTGTTTGAAAATATTTTGCATTTATACTATTACAAAAGCAAAGAAAGTAAGGTTTATTGTAGAATAAATTTAGTTACTTTTTCATGTTGTGTTACATAGAAAACACACACTTAACAACTATTTGGGTGTATATTCATTAAGAAGTTCTAATGAGAATAATTAAGACATACTGTGACATATTCAGGGAAGAGGCAAGGTATATTGAAAAATGAATTTGCATTTGAGAACTTTTACTATCAGTTAATGGGATGCTTGGAAATACCATAAAAACATTTTAAAAATCCTGCAATCCAGCTTTGCCTCTGCACCTTTTTTGAGCATAACTTTCAGGGGGTAACTGATACTCTTCTTGGTTTCCCTATTGGTAGATTGATTAGAACCAATAATTACTTGTTATTCGTGTAAGCTTTATTGAAATTATTTTGTTTGCTTTATTTCTGGTTCATTGCTTTCCAAAAGTTAAGTGCTAAATAAATGTAAATAATGTTTTCATTAAAATCTTAGTGACAAAGTGAAATATGCATGAGATTCTTGTTTCTTGTACCCTCTGAGGCATTTGAAATTTTTGTTGGAAAAGAGATTAAAATAGTTTCTTAAGGCATTAGGGGAGAGTACAAACTTTTAGAATACAGACTTTGATTACAGAAGAGGTTCCTATAGGATATCTTGAGGGCAAATTGGTGGGTTCATTCTTTTGCAGGTTGTATGGACCCCAAAGCTGTGTGCACTTAGTGAAGAAAAGCAGAAGCTGGTTTTACAGCCTGGGCAGTTGTTGGGGACAGACTATTTGCAGCCCAGTATCCTGCCTGCATGGCTGCAGTGGATTCACTTCCATTCAGTCTCCAGTGATTTCTCCAAGTAGCCCAAATCTCCGATCAGGGAGAGGTGGTGGATCTGATGTTTATTAAATAATGTTTGAAACAGTCGTAGAATGTGAACATGGTTCTTTCTGTTAATTCACAGAATTACATTAATGCTACAGCATAGTTTCTTGTGTCTCACGTGCCTTGAGAAATAATTTTCTGCTGCAAATACTAGTGAAACTAGTGCTTGTAAAGGCATGGAAGTTCCGTATAAAGAATACAGTAAACAACCGAGGATGTAAAAATTCTTTTAATACATGGGTGTTTCTACTCACTTTTGACCTTGCGAACAAACAGCATAAAACAGGGTTGCAGATATAACACATAGACATATTTGGGTTGCTAATTACAGAGAGATGTAAAACATTAATTCTTTTCAAAACTTTTCAACAGTAAACTCAAAATGTGGGAACATTTTTTCTGGTGGATTTCTGTAGCCTTGAACATTGATTTGTTTTGTATAGCTGCACTGGCACCAAATTGACAAATAGTAAAGTAAGACATAGTCATGGCTTGTTTAATAATTTCCAGCATAAAGATTGTGAAATACGATGAATAAGGTTCAGCATGCAAATAGATTCGGACATAATGCAGTGATGGATTAGAAGGCAGTAAGAGAAAGGAAATGAAGAGTTTATTGTTTCTATAGCTCTAATATCCATTAAAACTTAGTTACACAGCAGGTGGCAGTTTGGATAAGTGTAAAGTGAATGTTTTGAAATAAATAGCAGCTGGGTGACCTAGGATGTCAGGGCTCTAGACAAGAGTGTGTGTTTGTCAATATATCCTACATGTTTTACAGACTCCTCAGGGACCAGGAGAAGATACAATTTCACCTTTTCTGTGCCAAAACATTTTAATTATATCTTCTTCCAAGTACAGCGGTTCAGTAACCAAGGAGCTGACATTGATGCATGTGTTGATAAAGCTGCAAACATTCAAAATGAGATTAACAAAGATTTTGAGGAAAGGGTGACAGCTAATTTTGTACAGTATTCTGCATCTAATTCAGGTCAGTGTAATGATAGAATATTTTATAACTGCTGTGTCATCTAGAAAGACTTCTGTGATGCTTTGTGTATTTAAAGATTTGTGTATGTGAAAGTACAGTTCTTTACACATCATTCAAGCAGGTTATAACTTTTTTATTGAACATCTATTGGCTGTAGCTGTAAACAGGAACAAACTTAAGCATTTAGAAGCAATTTTACATATCCATCTGCATTAATCACAGTAATAAGTGCCTTTTCTCTAATTCACCTTAAAAATACTGACTTCAGATGTGAAATGGAACCAAAACTGTCATGCGTATTTTGCAGTGTCACTTAATATTTGCAAAAAAATTGGATGGAAGGTTATAGTAAGTGTATTTAAATAAACTGTAGTTTCTTTGTATTAGGTCCAATCTTTTGAGAACATCTCAATGTGTTTCTGCTCTGTTCTCCTTCTTGTTTGAAGGTAACTCACATTCTTCCACTTTCCTTTTTGTTTGCGATATTTTCTCCTCTTTTTTATCCACTCAGTTTTCCATCTGCTTTCACTTTTGTTTGCTTGGGCCGTCTCTCATCCCAACTTGATAATGAGGAATGCAGTGTGACCCTGACCTCTATCAGCCCATGCATGACCTTCTGACTCACCCACATAACCTTCGACCTTCTCTTTGACAGCTTGATTAATTACCCTGTGTTATGATTTATGAGTAAGTGCTATGTAAAAATAATAGACAACAGGTGGTCCTCTGAAATCTTTTTGTGGCACATTTTCTTTTCCTGCCTAACCTGATGAGCTGTTTTAAGTTTGGAGCTTAGTGGGATAATGTGTGTTTGGCAGAAGCATGGCATTTTTACACACTTGGACACAGTGCTGGAATTCAGGCAGCAGAGGTATATCTGGGATGGAAATATCACAATGTTAGCAGGGTGCAGTTGCCAAAATGTACATTGGGTGGAAACAGAAAGCAGAATCAACTGACATTTCAGGCGTTTCAGTCACAGGTCACGTCTTGAGAAAATTGCTCAAATAATGGAGGGGGCATTTTTCAAGCTGAGCTGCATCTCCAACAGCTATGTTTACTTTAACGCTTCACTAGTGACTTCTGATTGGTTGTCATGACCTCATCCTGCTGTTGCACCTACAGTGTCGCAACAGTGACATAGATGTACCCTTCTTGCAGTAAAGATGGGAAAAGAACAGAGCATACTTCTTTCAGAAAGATGATTGGACATTGCTGTGTCTGTTTTAACCACAGGCAGGTTCTAAGAGCAGAGTGCTTTGAGTTGCATTTCACCAAGGAATTAATTCTGGTCTTGCTGCTAACCTTCCAAATAGAAGCCTGAACTTGAAAATCCAGCTTGATCAAGTGTAGGAAAATTATCTGTTTCAGATCCTCGCTCACAGTCCAAAAAGATAGTTACATAGGTCAAAAGATACCTCTCCTGCTCTGGCCTCTCTTGTCACATATGGTGTCCCACCCTGGTGGATTAATATGCAGATCTGAATGGTTTCAGCTCGTTATTCATGTGCCAGGCAGGGGAGATTTCAAAAGATTTGGAATTTGCCTCAAATACTTTGAGGTTCTTTTCTTTTAACCATGCCCTTGAACTTCCAGTAAGAGGCAGAAAGTACTGCTCCATTTCTGGCTTATCTATTACAATGGGAAAGGCTGTTCTGTTTTAGTAGTAAGGGTGTTGTAACTGAGATTCATAATTCTTTCCAACTCTTGACTTTGTAAGCCTGCTTTTTCTTTCATCATCACAATCCTCTATCTCCAGAAGCAGAAACCTGGAGAATGTTAGGGTAGGAGGAGTTAGGGTAGATTAAATTTTACTTACCTTGAAGCATTTCCATGTTGGGGGGGGAAGAGATGTTAATTGTGTGCTTTAGTCTGAGAGAGAGAAACTGTAATTCTGTAGATTAGAGGCTGGGAGTTCTATTTGTCAGTGTCTGTCCTAATTATTAGGTTTTATCACAGGTACACTGATGGCTGAAGATTGATGGGGGGGTAGTGTCCTTAAAGCTTAGCTTCTACCATGAAAACACTTTTTAGAGAGTGGTTTCTCTTTCTGTGTTCACTGGACATACAGGAGAAAACCATTACATTGAAAAGTACTATTATTATGTTGAAAACATACCTAATGTTTGCATACCACCTAATACAACTGAGGGTGGCAAGATTTAGAAACCCTCCTGGATGGCTGGTACTTACGTTCATCACAGATCACTATGTTTTAATAATGATGTAAGCTCATCACAGCTGAGATTGTTATTTTTAATGACATTGATTTGTTTAGTATAGCTGCACTAGCACCAAGTTAACAAATAGCAAAGTAATACATAGTAATGACACATTTAATACTTTCCAGAATAAAGATACTGGTGAAAAATATTAATACAGTCCTCCATGCAAATAGGTATTACTGAACAGGGCTTTCATTTTAAAGGATGCTTTTTAATGAATGTGGTCTTTGTCTATATTAACAGTTATACCAAAGACTGTATCTTGTCTGTCACTAAAGTTTGCTAAAGACCTTTTTTTATACATTAGTGGTCTTGTGTTCTGAGTTTTGCATTGACTTGCACTCTTCTCAAATTTACTGCATTAGAGCTCCACCTTTTTTTTTCATTTTCTGATTGCACTAAACTTTAATTGTGCAGCTACACTCACATGAAATAGATTTTTTAAAAATTAATTTAATTTAAAAGCCACATTGTTCAAACTGATGTTACTTAGAACTGAATATTTCTTTTCAGTAGAAAATACACAGATAAAGGTTGAATGAGAGAGGTTGTAAATGATATATTTTACCAGTCATTTTGTTTTCCCATGTTGATTTTTATATATTATTCTCAAATTTTCTTACTGGTGCCATTGTTTCCATCTTGAAATTTAGGGTGCAAAAGTACAAGGGAAAGGGAAATGCACTGTATCATGTAAGAAAAACAGTTCAAAAAGAGATTACTTTCCTAAGAGAAAGATTTAGGCTTTCTCATAGTAGAGGGGAAAAAAATCTTAGCTCAGTTATTACTTAATTATTTTAATTTTACTGACAGGAAAGGCCTGCTATCTGGGAGAAATTGTAAAAAAATATGAAGGGAATCATGTTACAATGCTTAAAATATATTTAATAAAAATCCTTTAATTGATTTATAAAATAGTGAATTTAAAATAGAATCATATTTCACCTGTTGATGTCTGTCTGAAAAATTGACATTGTGTCCTCATAAAATGGGACAAATGAGTCACGTAATTTTAAGTTACATAATCAATAACTTAGACAAATTCCACTTCTTTGATGATTTGTGTGTGTGTTTTGTGATCAGTTAAAGTCGACAGAGTTTCAAATCCCTGTAACACTTGTAGATCTGTAATAAACACACGCATTTTGCATTTGGCATTGTATAGAAAACAAAACAAATCAATACACAGAACGTCTCTGCTCAAAACAAGCAGGTCAAGAAGATGAAGAGCCCCAAAACCACCAGCCTGCCAAGTACTGCAAAAACTCTGGCAGTAGCAGGCTTGAAAACTATAATTTCATCTGAGATACACAGTTTACAAATGTTTGTAAGCCAGATTCTTCTCCATGATGAATTTGGGATTTTGAAATTTTCCAAGCTGGAAAGTTCATGTATTCATAGTACAGCATTGTGTGTTAATATGGCCAGGCATAGCGTGGAGAGATTTTAAAATTTGTCTTTCATTTTCTGTTTTCTTTCACCCTTTCCCTGTTGTTTATTTATATATTTGCCTATTTGTTTATATTTATCCCAGCTTAATTCATGGCAGGCATGGCAGGGCAATCATGTGACAGGAGACTCCTTATGGTGCTGCATCTAACAAGGAGACAATTTTCTCTTTGGCCTGTCATGACCTTTTTTGACTATGTCCCTTATGCCAGAGGTAGTATCCTGAATGCCTCTATTTCACCCTGTTTAGCAGAGTGCAACTGTGCCCTTTAACTTGGTGTTTGGTGGGAGGAGAAACTACGGCAGACGTTTGAGAAGGGCACAAGGACGAGGGGTAGGAGCTCCCTTCAGATGTGATTTTGATAACTAGTCAAGTGTGTCCAACTGTAGAAAATCACTGAGTGACAATCTGTCTACCTGACAGTGGCCACAATGAACTACAAAGTTTGTGAATGGCTCTACAGATTAGAATAAAGCAAGCCTAAATAAAGTATCTTTTGTTGGGGTGGACTTGGTTTGCTCTGGGCAGCTAGGTGTGGGGGACCTCTTTTGATCCTCATGCCTGGACCAAGTGCAAAGTGAAGCACCAAGTGAAAAGCTGGAATAAAGCTGTTCCATTAGATATTTGATATAGATGTTCCCAAAAAGTAGGTCTTTATTAAAATTTACTTCTAAAGGACAGCTTGACTTTGACTGGGAACCCATGTTAACTTTAAGGACATGTCTGTTAAATGCATGTACTTCTTTTTTTCCCTTTCATTTGTAATTATATCTTCCATGATTACTATGATTTTTGTGTGATTTGCCGTCATTTAAACATCATAACATTTGATTGGCTGATTTATTCAAGATTTTTTTCTCATTCATAAATTCATATTTTTTCAACCAGCTCATTTCCTGAGGCACAAATGTATACCTTATATGCTCAAAAGCATCCTGCAGATCACAAATTTTCTCTGGATTTGTTGAATATATGACATAATCCTAGTGTGAACTTTTAGAGCATATTTAAAGGTGCACTAAAAAGTCAGGCCCACCGTAAAGAGTTGACTTGTAAGCAATACCACAGAATCAGTTTTGGTATTGATTCATTGTTACTGCTGCTATTTGCCTCTGCATGGTATGCTCATTGTCAGCTAGACAAAAGGTTTTACTGTTTTAAAATGTGGTGAATAATTTTCACATGCTTTCTTTAATATATCTAGCTTTATATATAAAATCTCTCAATCCTTTTTATTTTAAAGGTTTTTACTGGCTGGGCATAAAGCTTTTTATTCATTATAATGTAGAGTTCTTAAAGCAATATTTTGCTTTTAGTTCCCCTATTGTTTTCTGAAAAAGTCATATAAAGTGCTTATGAATAAAACAACATATTAAATTATTTTAAAGGTAAAACAGGCAACTTTTCTGACACTAAGGGATGTGTATGAGCATAAGTACATGCACAGACATATTCACACATCAATATCCCTTTAATGACAGAATATTCTTAAAAACCCTTCTATAAATGATGTTGTGTGAAGTTACTGAAATAAATATAAAAGTTCTATAGAGCATTAAGGTAAATGCAAAGCATTTTCAAGCATTAAATCTCCCTTTTCACATTTCTTCTTATTTGCGTGTGTGCATGTGTCTCTATTCTAAAACAGGAAGGCTATGGAGTAATAGTTCTGAATCCCAATGAGAACTATATTGAAATTGAGAAGACAAAAGCCCAAATACAGCTGTCTTCTGATATCTCAGATGAACCTGCAGAAAAGAGGGAACGAAAAGATAAAATCCAGAAGGAAACAAAGAAGCGACGTGACTTCTACGAAAAGTATCGAAATCCACAAAAAGAAAAAGAAACTATGCAGATCTATATTAGAGTAAGTTTCTTTTGGTTTTGTTTGCCCTTCTTTATGGATGCATACATATGTTTATATTGGCTAATAAACAGCGAGCTTTTTTAAAAACAAATACATTACTGAGATGGCATTCAAGACTTTATACAGCGTTCCTGGCTTTTTATCCTGTTGATATTTTTGGTCACTTATTGATTTTGATGTTTTGGAAGTGTTACAAAACATTTCTTTCCAATTTCAAAGGGAAACTTCAAATAAACCCCAGAGGAGCTCAGTGGTATTATCAAGAAAGAAATTATTTAAGAAAGACTTTGTAAAAATTATTTTATAAGCAGAGTTGTACATAAGAAGGACTTTGTAGTGAAGCTTAGGCAACATACTAGCTTCACATGTCATGTATGCATTTATTGTATTATATTGTTTTATATTGGAGAAGCAGTAGTTCTAGCCAGAGAGTTTTTTATTACTGGCCAAATTAATATTGTATTGAGGAAAATACCAATGTTCATCTTGTGTGGTAGCAAATTTACCCTGTAATATATTGTTTTTATATGAGCAGCCATCCGTTGTCTTTGAGCTGAACTTCTGAAGGCAGATAAAGGAGGAAACTTGCTAATATATTAATAAATATTTAAGCTAGAATAATTTGAGAATGGTGTGATGAAGAAACTCTGTCCCTTGCCCTTTTCTGACTCAGTGAACCTTTGCACTTTGTAATGCTACCAGCATGGGATCATTATAACAGTGCTACCCGAGGATTTCTAATTCTGCAGGGGGCACAAACAATATTATTTGCACATTGGCACATTCTGCTTCATATACATACTATGCATTATACATTCCAAACTGAGTCATACAATTTCCAAAACCCTTATTATGAAAGTAAGCGTTTTCATTCAACAGTAAAACGCATCAGAAACTCCACAGTAAGGGTAAAACAATAAAAATATATATGTCTTTCTGGTGAGAAACAGAGAGAAATCCAGCAAGATACATGTTAGAATCATCTTAAATTTTAATATGTCCCTATTATTTTTTGTATAGCATAACAATTTTTGTAGAAGTATGACTATACTGTCTAGTTAAAAGGGTTAGTAACTTAGATACAAGATTGTCACTAATACCATAAATATTTACTGTGTCTTTTGAGAAATACCTGAGTATGGGAAACAAAAGAATGCATACATATATTCAAAATCACCAGCAAGGCACTGTGTTTTCTCTTCAGTGCTTTATTACGAGATGCTATTCTGCCCACTCGCCAAACCCAGCTTCTTAAGAGGGGCAACCAGTCTTAACTTAAGATTCATGAGAACCCAGTGGACATTGTCAGCATATTGTCTGTAAAGAAGTCTAGTCAGTATGCGAGTTCAGTTCCCTTGTTGAAAATGAACCTTTTTTTCATAACCTTTTTAGCAATTTTACCTTCCCATGGCTCTTGTCTGATGAGGCATGAAATTTGGCTTCAAGGTGTTTGATCCCCCCGAAATACAAAATATATGACTCCATCCTATTTTCCTTCCTACACAAGTCCCTGCCTTAAATATGACTATTGATGTTTGCTTTGTTTGATTTTCTTCAAATCAAGGAAAGAAGTAGCATATGTTTTAGTGAAAGTGTGGATGGTGATCTCCATCCCCAGGCCAGTTAATTGAAATCGGATTTTCTGATGAGGTTGGTGTTTTATTCTGAAATAATTATTTGGGTTTTTTTTTTCTTTAATAGACTCTAGTACAGATAGCTTTTTGAAACAGAATGAAAAATGTAGCTGCTTTAATGTATTGTGGGACAAATTAACTCAATTTCCTTGCTTATCAGTTTCTGAAACAAAACTGGACCATCAGTAGGGTTCCATGTACTCTGTTGGTCAGAACTGCTAAGTCTGTAGGTGGTTGCAAGAGGTGCAATGCCATATTTACCATTTTGTTGCCTCCTATGCTTGAGTCCATAGGATTGCTCTTTACCTGCGCCCAGGGGCTTGCCTCCAGGCTCACCATAACCACAGGCTGCTGTGGGTACTGTATTGATGCTCGTTTGGGGTGATCTCAAAGGCCAGTTCAGACACAATCTTTATTATGGTATGTTATAGCATACATTTGACTCACTAGGCTCTTAAAATAAAACATGCTGTCACTCAGAAATATTTAAGGATGGTATGTGCTTCGTAATGATCTCGTCAAAGAGTTTTGAAAAACCTGAGTAGGCCTTATGTCAACTTTGCTAAGTAGGAAGAAGTGGTACAGAGAGACTAGATGAAAAATTTCCTCACAGAAAGGCTTTGACTTCATCTGTCGTTGAATGAAAATATGTTTGTGTCAAATATGCTGGAGAAATTGTTTCAGACTGTTAGGCAGCAGGAATAAATATCCTCAGTTATGTTCTCAGAGGATCACTGTGATCCATTGTGATCTGATGAGGACATGCCATTGAAAAATTTAAAATTGTCTGGATGAACCTCCTGTTTGTGCAGCTAGATTTTCCATGAATGGCAGAATTAGAACTCTTCCTTGGTAATTATTTTTTAGTATTTTCTTTATTTTCGTAGGAAAAAAATAGCTGGGGTATTAAAGAATATGTAAAAGCAGAGGCTTAAAATACAAAATACCAAACTACACTGTATTTTTGTACAAAATGAGTATAAATAAAAATAACTATGGCAGTATTTAGTGCATTAAGCATAGGGCTTTTGAAAGATCAAAGTACTTACTGTTTCATGCTGAAAGTTTCCTCAACTATGAAATAATGTACTTCCTGGCATACATTATGGCTTGTTAAAGGAACTGATTTGGTCTGGGTAATAAACATCATGTCAAACATTATGGCAGGGAAACCTGCTTAATATGTTTTGTAATAAGACAGATTTTTTTGTTCTTGAAAACATCTGCCAACTGAATTCACAAGTGAAGACAGAAAATGTCATCAATTCGGTAACATTCTTGTAAATTAGATTTCAATTTTAGCAATGCAAACTAAGAAAAAAACTTTTTGATAATCAGCATTGACTATAATACTTTTATGGAATGATTAAACACAAGCATTTTACTTTTATATAATGTGCTAATGAATGCATATGAATTTTAATACTCTTACTGTTCAGATTTTAACAAGCATATTGACAGATCATTTTAAAAGCATCTGTTTTTTAGTGTGTTGAATGGAGGATTGAGTAAAATAACTAAATATGTACATACATCCTTTTAAAAAACATATTTCTATCCTTAGCTGTAAATATTACCATTTTTTCTTAGACCACCAGAGGCTGCTCTGTACATATGGGCTAATGCTTTCCCCCCAGAAACTTATTACTCTAATAATTTTCATCTGTTACTGATGTAAACTGAGAATTTGTTGGTCTCTAACCTTTTTCTATGGAAAGAGATCATACAGGCTTAAATGTGACATGATCATTCCTTTTATTCTCTGAGCCATCTCCCACTCCCTACAGATTTTCACACTGACAGTGTCTTTTCTATGTTAGAAGACACTTAAAAATGTAAATTAGTATTTTCCCCCTTCTAAGCAGCATTCACCACTTAAACAAGTATACTGAGTGGATTCTGAAATGTTATTAAAGAGAAAGTGTAAATTGCATAATTTTATAGTAATTAGCAATAATGTTGTTGCTACAACAGTTGAAGGATATCAAAGAGGCAACCAAGGAAGAAGTAGGAAGAAGCACTTTTATCAGACCAACTGATGGGGTCAGGTTTTGTGGACAAAAGGGATAAGCCTTTCCAGAGCCTGTATGCTAGGAATTTTGTCCTTTTTTTTCCCCACTGAGCTTATCTACTTGGATAATTCTTTTTGCAAATATTATTTTTACTATAGCACAATCTATAACTGTGCCATTTCTATTAACAGCATATTAATGAAATCAAATTAATTTTGGATGTAATGTACTTTTCCTAAATAATTTTTCCTATCTTCTGTGAGAGATTAAATAGGATAAGATTATGTGCAACCGAAATTCATACATCTGGATAATTTGTGCCAGTATTTAGGGAAAAGTGGTAAAAGGCAGTTGTATTAATACACAGTTAAGTAAGGAGTGACTGCTGGCATACAGGAAATCCTAGCAAGCGTACAAGCACAGTTGTGCCATTTCTGCTCATTGTTCGGTGCGGCTGACATGAAGTGTAGCCTGACTGAAGGTCACAACAGAGTGTCCGCTTGTGTGGGATGACCTTTCAGTGCCATGGATTTCTTTTACGTGGAAGATTGAGCCATTTCCCGACAGCTGTAGTCCCACCAGCTGCCGGTTTCACCCTGTGGCCATCCCTGGACCGATGACCTAGCCTCTGACTTGGCAAGGTGCACGCCTGCTCTTGTCCGAAGCCTGTGTGACTACATTAGCCTGCTGCTGAGACAGAGCTAATAAGCCCTTTAATCCACCAGAGGAGACAAAATGACAAGCTCTAGGCAAACAGCTCCTGAGAGGTAAGAGGCATGCTCAGCACAGAGAAAGTCTGTGGTAGATATGGGCATCAGAACTTCAACCTCTAGAGTCTCATGCTGATGTTTTGTTTCCCTTTTTACAATAAGCAATGCCTGTTTTGTTTGCCCTTTTACAACTGCCAGCACTACTTTATCAGTACTTCTGAAATAACACATGGTTTTACTCTGCCCACTTTTAAAGCCTATTATTTCTTATGTTCTTGAGAAATCTTCAAGTGTAAGCAACAGCAAAATCATGCTGATAATAAAAAGCTTGTGAGAACTGCCTAGAAACTACCACGGTGGTGTTGTTCTTTCCCCGTGTACTGCTGGGCATTCAGAGTTAAGAAAACACTGCAGTTCGAGAGCTGGAATATAAACATGTAAGTGACATTCTGAGTGCTCCAGGACCACCTGAAGAGATCTGGTCTTGCAGAACCTGTGCCACCAGATACCTGCACCACCCTGAGCCAGCAGTTGGAAGGCAAACGTCTACTATGACTCTTAGCACCTGCAGTTAGGCTACCACATCATTCCTAAAAGGTCAGATTAGCTTTAAGTTTCTATAGTAGTTTCAGGAAAGTTTCAGTAGTAAATCAGGAAAAATATGTATATGTCAGATTTCATCCTGTAGGTACTACAATGAACAAGCATCTTACAATAAATAGCTAAATTATGGAGAGTTTAAACTAAAGTAGTATTCAATAATTTATGTGTAGACTATTTAGCATTAATTTAGTAGCTAACTTAGGTATTTTTAAAAATCCCAAGATTATAAAGATTTCTTATGGTAAGTTTTGCATCTGCTAATCCTGAAAAGTTTTATTTATCTTTTCCTTGAGCGCTTGAGAAATCAGAGGCACAGATAATCACTGTAGGGAAATTCTGTATCTCTTCAAGAACACCATTGGCTCTTCTCTCTGCTGTACCCTCTCTTTGTTCTGCATTTCACAAGTATGGTTTAATCAAAGAAAAGGAATAAACCAGGACCATCTAGCTTTGGTGTCTTTCAAACATTCATTACATGATGCCGATAAAGTGTCCATTGTTAGATCCAGCTCCTAAAACGTGAGGCAAGCCATGTAAGTTTCCAAAAGAAAGAACCAGCTTGCATCTCTCCTCCCACTACGAGCTGTATGGTGCTCCCATGGTGCTAAAAAAGTCTCTCACAAGTCAAAGGAGTCCTCCTTCCTTTCAGGTAGGATTCAGGCTTGTAAACCTGGCCAGTTTGTGAGGTAATGGTGAAGAAAACTGGCTCAGCAGAAAGCAGACGTACTTGTTGAAGGCAGAAGTGAATAAAATCCTTCAAACATCTTGTACTCTAATATTGCCTGGTTTTGATTGTAGAGTGACTGCAGTGAAGGACTGCGAAGACCTTGTAGGTCTTCTGGTCCAGTGCAGATTGCTCTCTGCAGGTATCCTTTATCATTTATCTAACAGAATGAAAGGATTTTAGCTGATACCCAAAAATGAGGATATTATTCTCTAACGTACTGCATACCGTTACATGTTTTGATACTAGATTTCAATGTGTTTGGGAAAATGGGCAGAAAAAATTTAGCAGAGGCTCCTGTGGCAACATATACCTTTTTTCAAAACTTGGAAGTCCTTCACATGTTTTTTTCTTGGGGACCAGTCAGCCATAAGACCCTTGATACAGTAAGAGATGATGAAAATTAATTTCTGAGATAAATATTCGTAGCTAACTTAAGCTGAATGGTATTATTGCAAAATAACCCTTTTCTATGGGGACATACTACCCCACCCAACCCCTGTAAAAACATTTATGTGTTTTGGAGAGGAGGATAATGAGGACTGTACTGCAATGCGTGGAAGTCAAAAAAGACTTTGTGGAGTCTAAGAACTGCATGTCAGCAGACAGAAAACTGGGGTACAGGAATGCACAGTGATATGTACTGGGTACAGGATGCACAGAAAACAAGGACGTTTTCACCTCATCTGCTACAGAAAACAAAGTGTAAATTCAGGGAAAAATACGAAGGGAAAAAAATCCAGCTTTTGGGATTAAGATAAATCTGGTAGTTCCTGTGTAGGCTGCTTGGCTGCCTGCAGCAGTGACAGCTGCCAAAGAGGCTAGAAATAGTGGAGGAAACAGAGGCATGGAACAACGTGGAATAAGCTGCCCAGGAAGAAATGTTGGTTCTACCCTGTAATTCATGGGTGGCTGAAATTTGAAAAATTAAGTATTACAGCAAATAATTAATTAATTTAATTTTTAAATTCTTACAAAAGAAGGATTTTAAGGTAAGGACACACCAAAATCCTTATTGCTGTGAATTTACATACTGTTTGACGTTATTTTTAATTATTTGCATCTTGAGAACAAGATTGATCTTTTTAATCAGCTTGTTGTTGTCACTCTGAAGGCAGGCAAAGAAATATGCCTTATTATGAGTTTTTAAGAGAATTGTCCTCTTATCTTTGCTCTTGCTATGCCTTAGTGAACTCTGTATCTGATCAGCACTGCCTGTGAACTAGGTTTTCCAACTTCAGAGATGTTAACTTCATTTCTGTAGTGTCCAGGCAGAAGTCGTTCCTAAAGTAGTCTGTTTTACAATTATCTCCTGCCATTAACTCATCTAAATTTTAATAAATCTTCCCATTCCTCTCTCAGCTGAATGCTTGTTTTATCTCTATCTCCCTGGCTAATAGTGAATTCTAAACTGATCAAAAATGCTTTTGACTTTTGTGGTCAGTGGTGTTGGTAGCAGGTTTTCTCCCCTGAATGGGCTGCATGCTGTTCAGACACATTGTTCTACACTTCTGTTGTTTAACAGTTGATTCTCATTCTCTTTCTCTGCCTTTTTTGATCAGTGCTTGGCAAGAATGAATTTTTCGATATCCAGTGAGGTGTATTTTCTATATTTTCAAGCAAAGCTTGCATTTTTATTTGTTTTCCCAGTAGATGGCACAGCTTGGAGAGAAACTACTAAATAAGTGAGACTGGTGTGCATTTAGAATTACCATGAGTTGTGTGTGTAGAGGAGACCGAAGATTTTCTGGACTCTCAAGCAGCAGTTTGAGTTCTTCTTGTCTGGTACTTCTAGCAAAAACATGGAGTGAGAAAAGGATCATATGAGTACATGCACAAGTGTGAGCACATGAGCACTACCTACACCACAGCACACAAAAACTACTCACATTCTTGCATGTTTGGCATTCTGCAAACTGTGTAAGGTAGCCTCTAGCATAATATGGGCTATGACAGGCATGGGGTACGTGAGACTGGAAAGTTTTCTTTTTCCCAAAAGCAAAGATTTAATCAGTGTATCCAGCTATATAGTACAGCAGGGAATTTAAAATGCATTTAGTTCAGGCAATACAGCTGGTAGTTCATAAGCATCTGCAGTGTGTTTGTTCTTTTGGACTGGTGTTTCCTTCCAGGATGTTTCTTCATTCCTGTCTCCTGTCTTTTCCACCTGCAGTGTAACTGAATAATCTGATTTAATTGATCTTGGCAGTTCAGCCTATGTCCCATAGAAGTGGGCAGTTATCACTTAACTGAGTCACAACCACTCTGTTCTTAACCTGGTGAAAGAGAAGCTTTAATTGCATGTACATGTTAAGACAACAGATATTTATTTCTTTGGGGATCTGGTTTGCTGAGGAATTCTTTTGAAGTTAGCAAATAAAGTAATGTAGAAATTTAGCAAAGCTTAGGCTTCCTAAGTAGTTTTGAAAGATTTCTAGGTTCTGCAATAATTTTGTGGCCTTACCCTTTGCTATGTCACTGCCCTCACAGATTCCGCTTTGTAGAACACCTCACTGCTTCTCTAGGTATTCCATTTTTCCTGTTTGAAAAATGAACTAACACATCTGATGACAGGATTGTGTTATTTATCATGTGTCCCTTGCACTGGTTACCAAAAAAAGGTAGGCTTACGTTTAACGACTGTTGGTTATCTTTCAGTCCATTACCAGTGAAGACTCTGTGTGAAGTTCTCCTCACTGAGTTATGTCAAGCTTTCAGATGCTACATGGTGCTCTGACTGCATGCAGGCTCTGCACTGCCTTAAGTGAGAAAATGAGTTGTGGCTGTGATAGATCTTAAAATAACATAATTTGATTTGAACATGGAGACCACTTGACTTAAATACCTTTATGCTGCTGTTTGCTGTTAGTTCATTATGTTATTTTACCATTTCCTTTCCCTTTCTGTTTTGAGCTGCTCTGGCTGACTTAGAGAGTTTGGCTGATGCTTAAATTGATTCTTCTATAATGGGCACCAAACAGTGTCATCACTGGAGCAGAAGTTGAGATACTGGTGTTTTTCTGTTACCGTGGTGGTAAATAACCTTGACATCATTTTCTAACAACACCATGAAGTACAGCTTTTTCTATCCAAAGATAAAGTGACCAGGCAGAGTTCAGCTCTGCTAGACTAGCAAAGACAGATGGCAAAAGATGACCACTGCCTCAGTTGTACTCTGGGTCCACAGAGCATACAAAAGTTGGAAAGAATATGTTATGGCATGGAAATAACATAAATTATTGCATGTCCGAAGTGCTGTAGTCATCTTCAGGACTTCTCTGGAGTATGTGCAAAGTCACTCTCCCTCAAATGCCTTTGAATCAAGGTTTGGGGAGCTCTCACAATTTACATTTCCACACTTCTGTTATACTAGGACTACAGAACTGTCTTTCTTGCTTGGAAAGTATGAGGTACAGGAGTTGTGACCAGTCCTGGCTGACAGTACTTTGAGCATAATTTTGGACTAGATGACCCTTAGAGGTGCTCTTCAGCTGATGAAGTTCAGTGATTTGACATTACTGTGTTTCACCTCAGCCCTGAAAGAGCTATTTGATCTGTGGATAGACTTTGTGGACATTGTGAAGGGAGGCAAATTTCACTGTCTCAGAACATTTAGCACTACTGAGGTTGTGATTGACCATCCACTAGAGGAGGGGCAGGTGATTTAGACCAGGAAGCCTACCTAGCTATCAGCATGGTTGAAACCATGTGGTCTTGCACAAGTACTGCTACAGAAAAGCACTTTGAAAGATATAAACCCCTGCAGACAGGCACTCATATGGAATTTTTAACACTGAGGTGTTGAGCAAATAGTCATGATTTCTTCAGAGATCAAGAATTTTCCCAAGATAGATAATTGTCTTGAATTTCCTGAAGGACCTTCAAGCAGAACAGCAGTAGGAGTTTTTTTCACAGATGTTCTTCAGATGTTATTAGCCTTGCCATTCTGGAACAATGGGAAGGGTACAAGCACTGCCCACCTCATTCCTACTTCCTCTCCTTTGTTATCTCTTCATCAGGATTTTTTCTACATTGTTGATTTGAGTCCACAAGGTCTACATTTAAGTTATAAAGCAGTTCTTAAGTTTCAGGAAGAGTAAAAACACCCTGTGACATTTAAAGTGATTATCTGCTAAGTGGGTGGATAGACTAAACTTTGCTAAGTTTATAAGTGGATAGACATGACAGAATTAAAAAGGCTGTACTTTATTAAAGCATTAGTGAACAGTGGTTTAATGAAGCTTGTGCACACCACTCCTTAGAAGACTTTGTCTAGACTGCTATTTTCAAGGTGAGACTCGAATGTCAGGAGCAGGCCAGTGCATTACCTATAGGTTGCCTTGAAAGGCCCTGCACAGAAACCCTGTTTGTCTTAATCTCTTATATCTGTGCCCATGTTCATGAAGGGGTTACAAATTATTTAAGAAACTTCTGTCCAGTTTTGTGTGAATGATGCCGCTTCCTAACAAATTCATGCTGCTTGGTAGAGTCAGTTTGTGTATTTGGTTATTGTACTAGGATTCACTGAATGTGATCACAGTATGGATTTCCAAGATGTCTGGTACCTGGCAACTGTGAGTTCCTACTGCTCATTTCCATCTCTAATAGAGCAAATTTCCATTTACTGTAATAGAGCTAACAACAAAAATAGAAAAATATGTTAAACATAGATTTTTAAACAGTGTTCTGCTGCTCATTATAAGAGCTCTCAGAGCTCTTCCAGAATCTCAGTTAGCCTGAAGATCTGGTTAATCAGGTCCTATACAGCAACCAGGACAGGAGACCCTTCTTGGGGTTACAGCTTTTTTGCTGACACCATTAAGGACAGATCCTGCAGTTGTCCAGGTCCATTCTTCAGCACAATCTCTTTCTTCTCCAGTCCAGGATGGAGTCTGTCCTGCTTCTCTTTTCCTGTTCATCCAGGGGACTTGTGTTAGGATTGTTGTCTGTTTTCATCCTGATGTAATGGTTTTTAGCAAACTCAAACTTGAGAGGATAAATGTTAAAGGACTAATCTGTAAGATGGACAACATATGTGCATCATGATACAGAGAAGTTCAACAAAAGGAACTCTAAGAACAGAAAAATTTTTCATTAAATCACAAGAAGAGCCATGTTTTTGAAACTAAGTAATGGTTTGAATGGGGGAAGGCTGCAGATGTTCAATCCACTTAGTCTTTGTTTTAAAATATATCAAATGAATGGTGTTTTCTAATAATGGATTAACATGGCATCAAGGACCATTTATAGCTAACAAAAGTGTCATCCATGTGTTTTTTTGACAGTTTATTTTTCCTATTCCACACAGAAGCATTGACATAGATTACGTACTTTATATAAAACAGGTATTCTCAGGATTTTCAGTTATCTGGAATTTCTGTTCTGCTGTTGTTCAGTCTATAATCTCAGTAAGATCCCCAATGTTTGGCCTATGCTGCCTGACTTAGAAGATTGCTCCCAATTTTCCAGTTAGGTCAACCAAAAAAATTAAGATATGATAGAGGGTCAGTAGAAAAAATTCATATCAAAACAACTGTTCATTGTGTCATTATGACAACCTGCTGTAACAAATGTGCTTCTGTTTTAATTTATGACAATTAATTGCTAAAAGTAATTTAATCTGACAGTGGGAAGGTGTTGAAAGACTCCTGAAGATGTCATAAAAGTGACCTTTCTGCCCATGTGCAACCAAAAGCCATTTTTAACAAGGAGGCTCAAAAACAGTACAACTTCTTTTGTACTTTGTTAATTAGTTATTGATTTGAAACAATGCTCTGCCAAATATTGTCAGATTAGCTAGACGCCAGCAAGGTCACAGTGTGACAGTCTAGTCCTGGTAATCTTACGGTATATAAGAATTCTTTTTTACTTTGAACCTTTTGTTCTGATATCCTGAGAATTACATTTCCTGGCTTTAGCATCTGTGCTAATTTAAAATACAGCCAAGCTGTCTGTTATGTAATTGGATGTTTTGAGTTGTTAAAAAAAATTGCAATGTGTTAGAAGAAAATTGCTGTTGATCTAATATCTAATGATCTTTGACGACAGCGATGCACCACTGCTGCAATGCCAACGGCCTTGCTAATCTGTGTGGAAAAGAGCCTGTTTTAATTAAATAATCAACATGAGGGAATCACAAGAGTTCAAGCCAGAGGTACGATAGGCAAGTTCTGAGGTTGTGTAGCAACTCATTGGGATGAAAGATCATTTCCTAGCGTACATTATTGTGAAACAAAAGTAACAGAGGTGCCTCTACACGGGAAAATGGAGAAGCAGAATTCAGGCTTAAATAGTTTAACATTCAACTTTTCAGCTCATTGAAATGAAAACTAACAGAAAATTCAAATCTGAATTTCCGATTGTGTTTGTCTTTAAATAATTACTTTATAAGCTAATGACAGTTACTTCAAATACAATTAACGATAGTCCTCTACATATTAAGGCACTTCAGCAAATTTTTATAACTGTGCATTAAGTAAGTAATATATCAGTTTACTTAAAGCACTGAGCACTTTGCGGTCTTTATTAAGAGAAATCAAATAGCTTTGAGACTGTTAGATCTTTCTTTCAGCTAAATAACTGCTCTTGAGTGTAATAAATATAGATGGAGAAGTGAAGAACAGTACAGAGCAAAGCCATTCTATTTAGTTTAATTTGCAGAAAAGATATAAACCCTGTAACAGAGACTTTACAGCTGAGGTTTGTACAGAAACCATAGCTGTTAATGAAAATACTAAGTTGCTATTTTACTTAAATGTGTTGAAGTTTGTGTAGATTCGTTGTTTCCTGTGGTGGGGAAAGCTGCATTTTTCTTGGCAAAAATGGTATTTTTCTTGCAATAGCATGGTTAAAAAAAGTCTGTTTCTCATTACAACATATAAACAGATTGAAAGAACAGGGAAGTAAAATAGGCTTTTAAGTACTGTAGGAAATAGAGAAATAACACTTCTGCATGACTTCCATTAAGAGTTTTTGAATGTTTCAGATGCATTCATTTCCAAAGGAATTGCTTTCAGTATTGAGAAAAATGCATGGAATCATTTAAATGACTGGCATGATCTCTCTGTGTCTTGTGAAGACAGTTCTTTTTATAAAATTACTGTATTCACTTTTATTTATGTGCCCTCACAATTAATCTGTTAATTCCAGAAACATGATTGGTAAGGAAGATAACTGTGAAGATACAGCCTGATGGTTTGTTCAAGAAACACTCTTTTGTTCCTGTGATTTGATCGTACAAAAGGCTGTGTTTGATGGTGTTCATTATGTTAGGCAGAAATATGTTGTGGGCAGAATCTTGATCCCTGATATTGAGTAGTTTGGGAAGATAAAAGTACAAAAAATATGTAAAGTGTAGGTATCTATAGCAGTACTGAAATGCAACTGCCCCAGTCTTTGAGTATTTTTACCAGTTGGAAAATCTTTGGCCAAACTGCTGTAGTGTTACTTAAATTAGAATGTGTAAATCCACCTGCAGAAATTGGCAGATATGCTTAGATCATCATTCACAAGGTTCTTCTTGTGAACTGCACAGGTATTTGTCCATAGCCATGGTATGACTGTGCAGATAGGACTGGTCTGAGGAATTGTTATTGCATCTTCTGTCTGAGGAATTTCCTCATGCAGAATTTCCAAGCTTTTTGCCAGAAAATGCTACTTTGAATTCAGCCTTCCTTCTCCTGGAACCCTGCAAGATATGTATGGAAAAGGGAAAAGATATAGAAAAATCAGCAAGTCTGTCAGACAGCTAAAGGGGAAAGCAGTTATTATTTTTCTTAAGTGAAACCTCCTCTGATTCATTACCCTCCTTCTTCCTATTTATTTTCTTTGCTTGCACCTTTTTCATCTCAGCAATGTTCTTGTGCACAGACTAAAAAAGATAAATGTCGTATTTGTGTTTACTTACATTCTTCTCTTAGTAATAAAATAATGTATTGGTGAAGGTCATGATTAAGAGCCACTGAGAATTTGTCAGAGATTTTGTCTGAATTTTTCTTGGTTTTGGTCTACTTTTCTGCACTTTACTAGAAGATAGTCAGGTGGTGTGGCAAGACATGCAAGTCTCCCACAGAAATAATTGCAGGAAAATCCAGAACGGGAACAACAGCCTGATAAAATTCTCTTACTCTGGCTGACAAGCAGATGCTTTAACCAGGGCGATGATGCTATAATAATATTGGAGACTTAATTAATTTACCCTGAAATCTGAGATTTACTTCATAAACAGCAAATCCTTTCAGGTTACAAAGTCACTTGAATTTCCAAATCAAAAGCTGAAGAAATAAGGAGAGCATTTGAACAGAGCAGCTGAAGGTATTCGCCATGCAGAGAGGCTCAGTCGTTGTGGAGTGAAGGACACGGGTAATGTTTGCTGCTTTCTTTGTTTATTTTTGCACAGATCTGCATCCAAACTCATCCTGCTTAACTCTCAGTTCCAGTGCAAATCTAGGAAATTCTATCTGCAACACCAGTCTTCTAAAAATGCTCATATACCATATAACATCTGCATGGTTCTGACATGGTGGTGCTCCAAAGGCCTCCTGTGAAGGCTCACATTTGCCAAAAAGGAAGTGTAGTATTATGTCATTGATACAATAATGCAGCTGAGGCTGCTGGCACCTCTCTGAAGAATAGCTGTGGGCACTGACAGTGTCTCTCTGTGATTTCAGGCCATTGTTGAACAGGTTTTAGGCCTGTTGAAATATTTTAAGTGAGGGCATGAGGCAGGTCCTGTGGACAAGTGAGTGGAAAAGAGGGGTTTGATTTCCAGCTCATTCCTTACCAAGCAGAGGTAGCTGGAGCACTTTGGAAACAGGAGATGAGAGTGGGTTTGGACTTTTTTAATCCAGAAGTAGCTCTAGGTTATTGGTTATATCTGTAGTGGTCGAGGGCTTAGCTGGAAAAGTGCTTTTCTGGCTTGGAGTTGCTTTGTTTTTTTCTCTTGTGTGCCATAAAGCTGGAGTATAAAGGGGAAAAGTAACTCCCTTCTGCTGCCCTAGCATGTTAGGATCCAAGCTTGCTCTCCCCCCACTAAAATATGTAGCATAGGTCTGAATTTTATTTCCTGATCACCCTCACCAGGGAAAGCCCAACTTGCATTTGAAGTGGGAAAAGTGGGACAGGATCTGAAGTCATCTTCAGTGGTAATTGTGGTGGGGGCTGGGGAGAACAGGAGCCCTGGGGAAGAGCCAAAACATGAAACCTACGGCTAGATGTTGTCAGTCTTGCATTAGCTAAAACTTGTAATTTTAAGCCTAATCTCAGCAGCTGTACCATAGCAAAGTGCTGGTATCAGCCCTTCCTCCCAAACCAGCCCCTCATCCCCTCTGCACTGTTGGAGGCAATTTAAATTTTGTATCAGTCTATCAAATGCATTTTTGATTTACATCTTTTATTTGGATGTAAGATATTGTGTGTTTAATTGAATACTTCTTTGTGCAGCAGGACTGTTGAGATTGCATGCTTTGCTGATAAATCGTTGGCAGTTTTGGTGGTGGGACCACCCTTAACTTAATATCATATGCATTTAACTGCAATATGTAGGACTCCTTGTTTTCCTTTGTGGTGCTGACTCTATGCACACAACATTCCTGGGGCTTCATAAGCAATATTGGAAACGCTTCCATCACCAACCCAATTTGAAAATAAAATAGGCAGAAGGAATTGTACAGAAACACCTCAAATAGATTTGGGAATAAGTCTGAGATCTGTAATACAAAAGAAAGCAACATTAAGTCACTCGCTGTATTGCTTTCTGAAGGCCTGTGCCAGATAATAACTTTGGCTATGCTGTTTATATCCTGCAACTCCACAAATGACCAGACTTAGCTATTGTGATACCTGGTCTCTCTCTCTGTCTCAAAACTGGTTGCTACCTACTGTCAGAGTATGTATCTTTACCCCACCTCAGAAAGTGCCCGAAAAAAGATAGGATAATTTTTTATTTCACCACTTCTTCCTGCAAGTGGAAGAGTCTGGCATTTTTACATCCAAAGACTCATGATTGAATCCCTGCTAAGGTCATAAGTAAGGAATTTCTGAATACAGATGCTGAATAAAATAACATCACTCACATGCATTTACATGATTTTAGCATTGAACCAGTGCAGATTCAATGCTCTTTGTTTCCATAGATCTACACCAGACTTTGGTGACCACGAACCCGCTCTGCCACCTGCACAGCTGATCAAATCCTGCTGAGTTTTGTGGTTTTAATATGGCGAAGTATGCAAATAAAATCGATACAGAGCCCATAAAAGAGGGAAAGAAATGTGTCCTCTATTCAGACTTTCAAGGCCAGAGCATCAGCTGCCTATGATTTCATCTCTTCTCGTTTTCTCTGAAGTTGTCTCTTTCTCATTCAAGACACAGCAACTAAAATAACTCACTTGACTCACTGCTCAGTCTTCGTCCTTGCTTTCCTGTGCTCCTTACATGACCCGCTAAACTGAATTTCAGATACATGTTGTCAAATTTAAGGCTTGGTATAAATTTGCCTCCACTGTCACTTTTCCTCCACTGTTATTTCCCCCACTCACAACTGCTTTGTTGCTGAGATGGTATTTGTTTCTGCACCCTCCTTTTGTCTGGTATCACACAGCTGCAATTGCCTCTGTGTAGAAGACATTACTATGGTGTGGCTGTTGCCATGCTTCCTGAAAGCCCAGTTATTTAGGAGTTGTGCAAAAGCTAACTCATCTCCATGTGTACAGATCTCCATATATGTAGCATACAGATTAGTGTTGCCCGTGTCAGTAAGTAAAGCAGAAATACAGTTCCTACTGTTGATAAAATGTCCTGCCACGTCCTGGGATCACCTCTTCGACTGGAGTAGGGAACCTTTCCCAAATAACTGTGCAAGAATTCAAGATTTTCAGGTAGATGGGATGTTTCCTAGTACACTGGAATTTCTCAGTTAAAGACAAAATCTTGTTAAATGGCCTAGGCTAGACACTTTCAAATTTTTTCTTCACAAACTCATGCTACAGAAATATATTAATACAAGATGCTTGCTTCCACTTCTTTTTCTGTTTTCAGTTTGTATCTTCTTATTTTCATCCACTTCTCTGCTCATAATGCCATAACTGCTGTCTTTGGTGTGGGGGAAAAATCACATGCTGGCTAGCTTTTTGGTTTCTGTTTTAGCCTTCTTGCCCTCAAGGCTATCCTGATTCTCAGGCAGGACAGAGGTAATTTTTTTGCAGTAGCTGTAAGGGGACGGAGCCTGGAGCTCTATGGGCTTGTCTAGGTTGTTACTCTGTGTCACCTCTTGCCATTGTTGGGGCAGAAGTGAGGGATTCTTACTTCCAAGAAGGAGGTGGCATGGCTTGTGGTCAGGAAGAAAAGCACGGGTGCGGAGGGTCTCTCTGCCATTTTGTTCATTGTTTCAGGGTCACACCAAGTCAGTTCGAGCTCAGTGCGCATTTTTTGCACGCAGATCTCCCTCTTTTTTGTATACTTTTGTTACTGTTACTGTTCGTTTCCTTGTCTCATTGCCGTATCCAGTAAATTCTTCATATCTCAACCCCATATCATAACCTCTGCTCTTTGTGTCTCCCACCAGAAGACAGGTGGGAGGAGCGGTGTCTGGTTTGGGTGAGTCTTGGCTGGGGGGCTGGGGAGACATTAAATTAGGGAGTGATGTCCCTAAACCATGATAAAAACCTCTTAGACCTTGTCCTGCACTCAAATTTTGGAGCAGCTCTGGTGATAGTAACCCATTGTATAGTTTCATTTTTTTCCACCCTAGTGAAAAGGTTTTTGTCTCATGTAAGGCAATTATTTGCAAAAAGAGTGAGGAAAATGCAGCAGGTGATAAGCATCATTTAGCACTCATGAAGGGTGCTGTTGTAAAAGGGTATTTTTATACTTACATTTTATATGGATTTTAATGTAATGATTTTTGGAAGGGTTGGGGGAAATTGCAAAAGTTTGCCTGCCGCAAGGCTCCCTGAGGCAATGGGACAAGCTGTATGCAACTGTCAAGGTGTTGCTGGTGGGAAAGATCCAACATCTCCAGGGGCAGGAGATCAGAGCCTTCTGCATCCTCCTACCTCCCAGCCAGCGTGCGGTTCTGTTCTCCCGCATTTAACGTATGTGTCATACATGTTTACAGTAGCTTATTGAGCTAGGAGGAGAAATTGTTTTGCTGTGATAAGTGATAATTAGGGAAACCACCTTCAAATAAATTCTTAAAAAGCAATTCAGTTGTATGGCATGTTTCCTATATGTGTGCATTTCACTTTTCACTTCTCACAGAAAAATGGGATTCCTGCTCCTTGATTTAAAAAAAAAAAAACAACAAAGTAGAAAGTTACCAGATCTGAAAACTAGTTTTTTTAGTATTTTTTTAAATATGATTTTTTTTTTTTTTTTTTTTTTTTTAGGTTTGATGTATTAGAAGTTTAAGATGGGATCTGAGCTGTTCAGCTCCAGGAAAACTGATAGTGGTTCAAGGCCTCCAGTTCTTGCCCCATGTGTAACTTTCTGACCACAGGTTACTTTAAATAAAAGAAAAAAGAAAAAATTAAAATTTGGCACTGAAACAAAAGATACGTGAACCTGTCACAGTAAGCAGTCTCAAAGGGCAAGCTGCTTTGCAGGAGCTAATTAACCTTAGGAAATAATTACACAAATATGCAAATGTTGTTTAGACAATTCCATGTGTTATCGACTCAGGTAGTCCATCATAACTGCAGACCTTGCAATGTCTAGGTGTTAGAATCTGGCATAGGTGATAAGGCTTCAGTTGCTGCATCAATTCAGCCTGGTATTTAACAATTAATGACTGTGATATTACATTAGTAAATTTAACCTGTTTTTTGAATGCAACAGAATGTAACATTGTATTCACAGTGTGCGTACTGCTTATCTGTGAATACCTAATGGCTCCAGCCATTAAAATGTTATACACCTTTCAACTCCTAATACTCACTATACTGTAAAAAATGGCAGACGAAAATATGAGTTCACTCTCTCCACTTTTCTGCCCAGGAATTGCCTTGTTTTCGGCTACTTTGCACAGCGGCCTTTTCACATAATATGGTTCTTAATCTTTTTTTCCTTTCATGTCTTATTATATTGATCAAGGGGAGGGGTTTTCAGAGGGATGGAGACCCACAACTATGACTTCCATGCCTCTAAAGAACCAGACAACTTACTTTGACATGGAAATAACTGTTGCAGGTGACCAGCTTCCAGCCCTGGAAATCGAGGTTCAACTTTTCCAGTACCTTTCCATCTCAGTCTGTTTCACAAACAAGAATGCATTCAGCCTCAGGTGCCTTTTGAGGTGCATGCTGTGATTTCTCCACGCTAATCTCCATTCATTTCTGTACACTTGTATAGATAATTATGTAAACTCTGACCAAGAGACCCCCTTTATCAAATAATTTAACAATGTTCTGTGTAAGTGCATTCAATTTAGCTGCAGTGAAATTACAGAAAGCAGCCGCTGCCTGAGACTGTCACCTTTCATACTGAAAATGCAGCATCCAGTCTCATAATTTAATCCAAGCCAGGCGGTAAAGGTTAAACCTCACAGACCCAGCGCAGTTTGAAATCCTGGGGAGATCGGTTGTGCTGTGCTCCTGCAGCTGGATGTTTTGTGTACAGACCTGGTGCCAGGTCTGAGGTGTTTGAAATATGGGCTTGTTACAAGGGGAAAAAATAAGCAGATGCTCTGAAGAAAGAGCTTTTCTTCTAAACATACAGGACTCCTTCAAACTCCTTGTTACATGTATGTGCTTTTCTTACCTTGTTTAGGGTTTAGTAGAGTGTGTGCAGCAACCCAGTTTATCCTGACATTTTATGGCTTTTTTTTAAAGCAGTAATAAAGAAAACTGTAGTTACAGTCTATATTTAACTCATTCTAGCTCATTTCTTTTTGCTTTTATAGGATCCTATTGAGTCTTTGTACTGGACTGTGAAGCTGTGCAGTTATTAATTTGGTTTACTAGGCCACTGGTTCTGCTTGGATTGGTTAAAGCTTTTTTGGGCTGAGTTCAGAAGCTTCTTGCTGATGTCTTAGTCTTGTGGAATCTAAAATTGTGTGCTTTTACCAGCAGGGTGTAGAATATTAAATGCAAAGGAACCTGAAAATGCTATATGAAGCAGAAACAACCTCCTCTTTTTTGCAGAACATTAAAGCGGTGTTGGGTACCTATACAAAAATTGCTGTTAAGAGTATCGATGGTAACATAATTATTGAAAAACAAGTACCTCCTGTGTATATAACTAAGATAAATATTTTAGATAAATTATTAATTTTAAAACTTTCCCAGGGTTTTAATGTGCTTTTTGTCCATATATATTCTAGAGTACATCACTTTTGCATAGGAAACTCCAGTTCAAGTTGTCCTTCAGCTTTATCTTAATAACTGATCTGTTCATAATATTTTATTTGTGTAATTTCTTTTAAAAATTTACTTCTTTCTTCACAAAGGGAGGAGTCTTTACCTCCTTTACCTATCTATACAATCAAATTTCAAAACAGCAACAAGCTGTTTTGGTAGAAGTCCTTTCGCACACTGAGGTTGTTTACAATAGGTAATACATAATTTGTTAAAACTATATTCTGTCATAGTCAATGAAGAGCAGAATCTGTCCAGGATTAAGAGGAATTCAGGTTTTTCTGGCTTTTAAATCTCTGCTGCCGTGGAGAAAAACATGAAAGCATGTCATTATTCTAAAAGCTTTGAGTCAGGATTCATAAAAGATTTGTAGCCGTCTCTTACTTATGAACAGGGCATGAGAACAGATGTAAAAGCCAAAATCCACAACATTATTGGATTGTGTCTCTTCCCACTGATTTTAGACACTTAACAAGAGCTTTATGTCCCAAAACTGAGTTGAAGAATGGAATTGAGATCTAGATCACATCAAGATTCTTGATAAAGTTTCAATAATTCACACTGTGTAATTAAGAGCTTCTGACTGCCAGTGGCTTTTACTGGTTTGTGCTTTCTTTTCCCCAAGGAAATGAGGCTTTTGTTGTCTGTGTCTTAGTCACCCAAGGATGTAATGCTGTTGGTGGAGCAAAGGGAAAAGGAGTGCAAATTTTAGGAAATTACATGACTTGACTTATCAGCTCTTTCTGGCATTGAAGAGCCTGGAAAGAGCTGGCATTGTTATCCTGGGTGTGTGAAATACTGCTGAAGCAGGGCACCTACCAGAGCATCTTACTCTTGTCACCTGAGATTAGACCAAATTTGTAGTTACAACTTCAAAAACCCAAGAAATAAGGAAAATGTAGATGGGCGTAGTGCTTTCCAAAAGCCTCTTAGGTAGGAGTACACAACTGGGAGTTTTGATGAGAGTCAGCTAAAATCAGTGTGTGTCACTCTTGTCCCTTCCATGACTCTTGCATTGGCGGGCTTTGACAAAATCTTGTTCAATAGTAAAAAAAAGTGCTTAAAATAGCTACCAAAAAGTCCAAAGTAATGGCTGCTACCAGTCAAGAGATATTTTATTTGCGCTGTGTCTCACAGTCTGCAGTCACAAAATGTAACATTTAAAAGGGTTGCAAATACTGTAATTTTAATCTTAATTCAGGTTTCCAGTGGCTCATAATATGAAAAAGAAACCCCACCTGAAATTACAAAAAAACAAAATACAAAAAAATGCAAAATAGGTCTTTACCGACCTGAATTATGCTACGATTATGTATTTATATTGTTCCTACATGTTTTTAGTTGTTTTATCAGTCTAAGGCATAAATACTTTACACAAACCATCAGTGAACGGGCATTTGACAGAGAGTTGTCAAAAGAATGAAAAACCGAGCTGTGGCTCATAATTCCTATGAATGCCTCTGTTTAGCAGAATTGTCATCATGAAATTTACAGAAAATTTTTCAGATGCATAGTTTTTGTTATATTTATTACAGTAAGCCCAAAAAGCAAGAGTTTTACTGCCTTTAAATTGCAATCTTGAATTTTCTTTATTTAGATGAACGAATCTGTTCTTTTTTTTATCCTAGTGTACATTCGTTAGATGTTTGTCTTAACAAAACATTTTAACATATAGGAACGCATTGCTTTTAGACAGAATTGCCATTTTTTAGAAGATAATTTTCACAAACATAATTTCTTTCTGCAGGATAATGGCTCTCCTGAAGAACATGCAATTTATGTTTGGGACCATTTTATTTCCCAGTCAGCTGCAGAGAACGTGTTTTTTGTTGCTCACAGTTATGGTGGACTTGCCTTTGTAGAATTGGTAAGTGTGAATTCTCCATTGCCTTCTTTCCTGAAGACTGTCAGAGATTTTGTACATCCTTTGGGATCACCTTCTTGAAAATACCCAGGTAGAAACAGCTGAACTGGAGGTCATGTACAGGTCAGTCAGGATTTCTTTGCAGCCAGAAGGTCCCTGCATCTTTTCTGGTTTTGAGATAGACAGTAAGGTCCTGAATGTGCATGAGCCTGAAATACTGTGCAGAAACAAAATGCACTGGATCCTTCTTGTCCAGACTGTACTGAAAGGCACTAGTTTATGCTGAGGGGCAGAAAAACCGGAGGACATATGTGACTGAGGACATATAAGAACAGTTTTAAAGCAAAGTCACAGTAGCAAATGCAACTTTTTGTATATAGACTGGAACTAAACTTGAGGGGAAATTTGGCAGTTTTATTCAATTTTTGCAGTTTTTCTACAAAGGTCTGCAGAACTTGCTGGAAAGACTTCTGTTTTCCCATTTATTAGGCTCTGCATTGATGTAAGGTAGGGAAAACTCTGCTCATTGTAAAGCTGCTCTACATCTGGTGCTGAGACTGCTGAATATCCAGTTTGTCAGTCTTTCACTCTTTTCTCTAAAGGCAGATCTCTCGACCCCATCTGGTATACCAAGTTGCCTGTTGAACTTATATACCATTCTGTCAGTGTAGCTGCAGTCTCCTCATGTGATTTTCAGACGCTAGTGTATTCAAGATGTGTTTTATTGAAGAAAACTAAAAAAAAAGTAAAGGTCCTGTTTATTGTGAGAAGGTAAATTGCAGAACATTAGAACTGATTTTATAGGCACAGGAATCAGCAGACATATATGCAAATCTTTTGTTTACAACACATTAGTTTAATCCAACTGAAAGTTGATTAAGGTGTTTCCTGCATGAACATAAGATGAATGCCTTAGTTAAGAAAAAGCATGCAGGAGTGTGCTGGTTTTAATCTTATGCTGCTCCAAGAGGCATTAACACTCCAGACCATGACCACTTGTATTATTGTAAGAACTTAAGATTTTCCTTGACCTCTTTTTTTGTGTTGAAATTAATGATATTTTCATTTTCTGTGTGGTCATGGAAGAGTATGTGTAAAATACGCTGTTTTAATAAACAGAATAAATAGTTCAGTTTCCTGAGCTGAAGATCATTTGATAATTGATCGTTTTCCACAGGTATTTCATTACCCAGTCAATAAATAGTCTCAAAATCAAATTTTTAGGAGACTTTGAAGGTGAATAATTCCTTCTGTAACCACATCGTTGGGCAAAAAAAAGGGTCGTGTTACATATGCTTGTTGCTCTTGAGATGCCATAAAGGTTAGGGAGCAATTGTTCTGTCTTGGCTTTCCTGAGTGGTGATTTTCAGCTGCTCTGTGTTTCAGCCCAGGTTATTCTGGTGTAACTTGTGGGTCCAAAGTAAAGTGCTGGCAGAATTTCTGTAGGTGTTGTAAAGCCACGTTGTTTGGCTCACCTGATGCCCAGAGATACATACACTTAGCAGAGGGCAGGAGTAAGAATCAACTGGAGACCTTTCTCAGCGTTTCCTAAACAGAGTGCTGACATGAAGGAGACTTGGAGAGTTTTTCCATCACATTTCAGTCAATGGCTTGAGATGGCATGGGTAACAGATGACCAAGCTGTCTTTCCCATTTTGCCTGTTTCTCTGTCTCTGTCACACTGGTGGATATTTCTTCACTTTTGTTCTACTTTAATATGAAGCACACTGATGTTTCAGAACAAGACTTGACTTCTGACCTTGGGGCTTCCAGGGTCAGGGTGCTCAGGGCCTGTGAAATTATCACAAACTGAGCGAAAGTTTTTATCAATCGCAGGAAGCAACCAGTAAGTAAGGAGTTCAAAAGGACCTTTGTCAGAAAGACAAGATGGTCTCAGTAAGGGTCAGCTTCTGTAGCCTGCTATCTCTGCAGGAGATGCATGCCTGAGAGGAAGAATATGATACATATCCATTGACACATCACGTATCTGTCATGCAAAACTAAACCTGAAATGTATTTTTAATGTAACCCAATATTTTTCTAAAAAAATCAAAGGATGTTAGCACCTGGTTTAGGCAGAGGTAGTTTGATATTTGAGTTCTACTGAAAGCAGTCTGATTTAATAATTCATACACTAAAGGACATATCATTGAAATAAACCTGAACCATTTTATCACAGTATTAATTTGAATTATTTTATTTTGTTATAATCTCCTTTCTCTTAAGCTTTATATCCATACGGCACTTAGTAATTGCAGTGAGCTCCAAAAAGAAATGGAGCAGCTGATGGGCAATTACTGACTTCTGACAAATACATTTTCGATCACTTCACTTTCTCCTCTGATTCATGTGGGGGTGATGATGAGGTTGATAGAGCAGCTACACCATATAGCAACTGTACCACCTCTACACTTCCTTTGCAAGTTTTTGGGTTAACTGATTCATGAAATTGTAGGTTACAGTCGTTATGGAGACCTGTTGCACAGCTGCTCCTTCTGCATCTGTGCCTCTTACAGGAGAGCAGTGTGAAGCATATGGCTTTAATTTGGAGTGGAAGTTCCTGTCTGAGCCCTCTGAATTTTATTTTGCCTGCAGGGAAAAAGAAAACAGAAAAAAATATCCAAAAATATTTGTGTTTTCAATTAATATCTTTTTAATCAACTTTCCATGTTCAGTGCTGCGAGGTCTATCATGATGGCTTGCAGTCATCTCAACCACAGCCTGCCACTTCATCAAGGTGCAAGGCTCTTGGTGAAAATGGGATGTTCTGGCATTAAACAGAAAAACCTAGGGAAAGCTGGTGTTAAGCAAAGTCTTATTCATGGACGTTTGTACCACCGTGTGGGAGGAGCTGCCGCTCTCCCAGGAAAAGGCGGAAAACAACATTCAGCCTTGCACTGGTTTTACCCATTCAGGTGCTCCTTTGTTTGAAGCTGATGAGAGAGCTAGCACAGGAAAAGCAGTGCTGTTCTCCCTTGTCATTTGATTGGCATGCACTTTGTTGGAAACTCAAAGTGAAAAGAGAGCAAATAAGACCATCGCATATGAAATTGGTATAAAAGGAGGATCATTCTTATTTACAAAACTTCAGTGGCCAAAGCTTGGTGTTTGTTCCAAAATTCATCTCACCATAAAAATCAGGCTGTGTTTTGGAAGTCCTTCATTAAAGAAACAGTAAAGCTTGGCTGCAATTTTCCAATACGTGCTGCATGAAGTAAAAATTTTATTGATCATTGCAGCTTTTTGATCTACATTTTCTCAAGTCTGTGATGGCAAGATGTTAAGAAAAATAGGGTGAGTCTGCAATATCAGGGTCAAACACAATGAAACTGTTACCCATTACTGCAACATAGGCACACATTTTCTGTACCTTATTGTGTCATAGATTACTAGGGGAATAACTGAAAGTGATTAAAATGTATGGGAAATAAAGTTTCACCAATAAATGTATTAAGTTTTATTTTTGTATTGTTTATGTGTTGAATTACAAATGGTAAATGGTAAGCCATATATTGGAATATATCTTAATATTTAGTAATTAAAACTTGGTGTAATTGTGGTTTGAATTAAACATGCATCTCTTAATATCTACACGTAAATTACTTTTTGAATGCACAGCACTAAAAATAATTGTTAGGTCATTGTGTTTTGTTAATTGCTAATTGCTGATTTTGAAAAACTCAAGCCATGATTCATGAACACATCTCAGCTTCATAATTCTGTTATCCCTTGCACAGTGTAGTCAGGGATTTATATTCAAAACCAGTTTGCTTTACTTGATGGTAAATTGTGGAACTTTCCTAACTACAATCTTGTAATAATTTTATGAAATTTAACAGAAAGTGAGAATTTCAAGTTGATAGAATAAATTTTATATTTAGTTTCTAGAAAATAAGAAGTTTCTGGTACAACGCCTCCTTTGAGATTTTCTTTCAAATTTTGTGGGTTTACAATTACTTTGCTTTAAAAAGAATGTTTTTCCTTATCATTGCCTGCATGAAAGACCCACACAGGAGAATCTTTGTGGAAGATTTCTTCTGTTTGCTTTCTATATTTCTGTGAGCCTAGGCTTTGTATTTTCAATTGTTTCCTCATAATCTTATAACTAGAGGTGTAGCTTTTTTGTTTTCTTAAAAAAACCCCATAGCTTTAAAAAAAAAAAACCAAATATCATGGGAATCATGACAAAATTGTGAGAATCATTAATGGTACCTCCAGCTTACATCATTCATACTGCTGTAAAAATACAAAGTACACAGGGGAATGTAATAATTAGAAGGAAAGGAAGTTCATTGTCTTCAGCAGGTGATAAACTGTTCATTATGGTCTTTTGGCTAAAATATTGGGTATATATATTGATAATATGCACAAAAGTGTAGGTAAAAGTGGGGGGAAGTGTCTTTTTAGGGAGCTTTGTTAAAATGAGAGCCTTTAAAACATGCTGTTCAAATTACTGTATCCACTGTAAAGTCCCAATTCCATCAAATCTGCCAATTTTGGCAATTTGAAATAATTTTAGGTCCATCATTTTGAGATACTCACTGCCACTTCATTTTGCTGTATTGTGCTGAGTACGGCAAGGACCTGGCCCTGACTGGTGCTGATAGGTGCCGTAATAATGATAGACAGGCACCTGCTGAGCTACCTGTGAGTCTCTGAGGCTGCATCAGTATTCTGGCACAGGGAAAATGCAATTTAAGAACCTTAATGACTATGCTGTGAACCTGTCATTAGTTTTTCATTAATTTAATTTCCTGAAGTCTCAGACCTGAATGGTTTGTTATATTTGGCTTTACATATATATTTTTATATATATATATATATATATATATATATATGCATGCTTATTTTTTAATTTAGATTTCCTGGAAAATTGATGAGTGGGTACTGTGGACATGCAACTCTTAATTCCCCTGGCTGACATATTACATTGAAATACATCTACTGATGTGTGGTAGAGATACCATAAGATCTGTGATGGCTATAGGAAGCATGGGAGAGAGCTGAAAGTAGAGAGCTGAGAAGGAAAACACCTCAATGACCAGGGTCCTTACTGTGAAGTGAAAAGCAAAATACCACTGTGCTTTAAGGTTTTGTGAGCATTTAACTGGGGAAAAAAAAGGAAAAAAGACACTCTTTAGATGCTGGATGTCAGTTGGGAGAGAGGTATGGGAGGCTGCCTTGTAGGTTTATGGGAACTTGGCTTATATGTCCAGTCTTTGGACAATTCATCTCACCCGACTCTACCTGGTTCAGGTCTCATCTTTTTCTGTGTTGGACACTTACAATAGCATCTTTTTGAGTGAGGTCTAACTTAGTGGGCACACCCAGAGAAACAAGTCGGAAAGTAAAAATTAAATCTCAATTCTGTTCAGTTATTTATTTCAGCTCTTCATTGTTGTCCTTCTTGGAAAAATGCTTGTTCATCTGAAAAAGGTCAAATGAGAAATGAGGGTGGACAAGAGAAGCTAATGGAGGAACCAGTGATAGGTTGTGTACAAAAGGGTTCGACAGGAACAGGGTCTCTAGCCTTGATGGAGATTTTTTTTCATATTCCTGTTACTGATGTGGGCACACAAATTAAGTATGTGCTCATGAAATTGGGTCCTGGCATTACATGATGAAGTCACCACTGGTGTTCAGAAATAGAATTTCTGCAGGAATGGAAAGTAAAGGAAATAATACAAACTTCAGGACAGTTAGTCATTGACTAGCTAGTCATCTGCATTTGTGCATGAAGAGTGATCTCATCAACAGGGAACAGAAGGGATGGAGAAGCCCTTGGACAACTGGTTTCATTGCCGATCTCTGTAAGTGAATGACCAGATAATGTAACAAAAGAGTCAAATGTGATACTGGTTTTTTTGCTCTTTCTGTCCCAGGAAGGGAAGTATTAGTGCTGGCCAGCATGCTGCTGCGATTAACCTGAGGTAATTTGAGACATTTGGAAGGATTAAGTCAGCCTGGAAGAGATACAGTGAAGAGGTGTTGGTACACTTAGATCAATAGAAAGCGTATTTTGCCAGAAAAAATGAAGGATCCACAGACTTGCTGTGAAATGGTGCCACATGGACATGTCCTGCCTATCATAAGCACCAAAATCAATATAGCCATAGAGATAGTACAGGCATCCTTTCGGCTTATCAGTCTTAAAAAGAACTGTGTATACTGCTAGTGCTCTTACATTAACTTTGATAGCTATATCTAGAAAGAGAAGGTTCAGCATCTGCTTTGTATTTGCTGCAGAAACAGAGTTTAAAAGCATGGCTTGTTCAGCCTGGTAAAGGAAAGCTTAGAGGGATTGGTAGCACTCAGCAAATACACCCGGAGAATAAACAGCAGGGAGGGAGAGCCATATAAGCCAAAGAACAATGTTGGCGCAGGAACAAATGGATTAAAACTGGTCATGAATAAATTTAGGGTGGAATTAGTTTTCTCACCATTGGATTGGAAAGTCCTGCTTGGGAACAGGACTTGGGCAAAGCTGCTGCCAAGCATGACCCACACATGGCAAGAGTTATGTGAGTAATTGGCTGAGACTGTCAGTCCTTGGTGTGACCCAGGAGTCTGTGTTCCTGTGAAAGCCATCATATGCAGGTGCATATTTTCAGCCACAAACAACTGACCCCTTTTTGGATTAATTTTTCTGGAGTCAATGCCTCTCTGACTCCAGACTCACTCCACTGGAATAGCTGAGTTTTAACCAAAACCAGGTCAAACCTTTAAATATCAGTGTTTGCAAACAACTTTTTTCCCTTCTCCTTACTTTGAATCATAGAATCAAAGAATATGCTTAATTGAAACAGACACATCAGGATCATCAGTCCAACTCCTGGCCCTGCTCAGGACACTCCCAAGAATCACATGTCCTTGAGAGTGTTATCACAACATTTCCGGAATTCAGACAGGCTTGATACTGTGACCACTTCCCTGTGAGCACTTCCCTGGGAGCCTGTTCAGTGCCCAGCCACTCTCTGTGTGAAGAACCTTTTCCTGATATCCAACCTAAACCTCTCTCAACTCAGCTTTCTGCCATTCCTTCAGATCTGTCATGAGAGTGAAGAGATTGGTACCTCCCGTTCCCCTCCTGAGGGTGTTGAAGTCCCCAGTAAGGTCTCCCTTCAGTCTCCTTTTCCCCAAGCTGAAAAGACCAAGTGACATCAGCCACTCTTCTTAAGGCACCCCTTCCAGATCCTTCACCAAACTCATTGCCCTCCTTTGGATACTGGCTAACAGCTCAATGTGTGTTTTATATTGTGGCGTCCAAACTGCCCTCTGCACTCGAGGTGAGGCTGCTCCAGTGCAGAGCAGAGCAGGACAATCCCCTCCCTTGCCTGGCTGGTGATGTTGTGCCTGATGACCCCCAGGACACACTTGGCCCTCCTGGCTACCAGGGCACTGCTGACTCATGTTCAACTTGGCATTGACCAGGATCCCCAGGTCCCTTTCCACACCACTGCTCTCCAACCTCTTGTTCCCTAGTCCAAACACACAACTGGGTTTGTTCCATTGATCTTGAATAACAGAGGAATTTGGAAGCAGACTTGTTTTTTGAAACAGTGGACTTTTTTTGCTAATGCTTTTTGAAATGCACAAGTTTCAGCTTAAGGTAGAAAGCAACTGGCATAGCAGATCCTGTGGTAAGGGTTTGCAGCCATAAGGAAATTAAATGATGGATTGAGCAAAAAATACTGAAATATACATGTCACTGTTTGCTATACTGGGAACAGCTTCTTGGTCACATTTGGGTTTTACTGGTACGTAAAGCGTGTGTATAAGTGTGTGTGTATATACACATATATGTATTTGTATACATATATTGCCCATTCTAACACAGAGCATAAATATTTTAGGCCCCTCTCAGCATAAATAAATACTCCGATAAGCATACACTGGCATTGTTAGTTTACTTGCTAACATCTATTATTATTATTATCCATTTGAATTATGGTAGCAATCACATAGCAGTGCCTTGTCCTAAAGAGCTTGCAATCTGGAAGGATGCTCTAATGGGAAGAGACAGAGAAATTATGAGTTCATAGCATCATAACTGCATGTCCTTTTTAATTTTTTGGTGGTTTAATGTAAATGCCATGTAGGCATCCCCTTCCTCAGTTCATCCACAGCCGTGACAGCTTTTCTGCTGGTTGATAGAGAATGGCAACAGTGAAAGCATAAGCATTGGCCACTTGCAGAACAGACTGATGTTTTGAATATTCATCCCTCCTTGTTACCTTCCTCTAGATAAGGTGCTCAGCCTCATTACATTTTGCTTCCTCTTAATCATTTGCTAATGTGATTTCTCATGCTTCATTTAGCTCAGGCCATGGTCTGAGGCTAGCTGTGCATATGCCTCTTCCCCACTTCTTTGCAAAGGGAGAAGGACAATGTTTCCTGGAATTCTATACTGAATAGTAATTGTATGCACCACCCATTATTACTTTTCATCTCATTGTACCATTCATAATAATTTTCTAGTTTGGCATCAAAGTTGGCATGTTAATTATGAAATAACCAAAGAACTGAGTAAAAGTTACGATTATGTGGAAATCCAGTTACTTGGAAATATGCGTTTGTAGTGTATGGGATTTGGTGGTCAAAGGCACAGCACTTTATGCATTTCTTTGCAGAAATTTTTCTTGAGTTGCATCATATTACTAGCTTTATATATTTATAACCTCTTTGCATTGTTTAAAATCCGTACATTACACAGTGAACATTTAGATTACTGCCTGAAGTGTTTTGTGATCTTTAGCAATTATTCTCATACTTTCATCCACTTGTTCTTTTGTTGCTCAGCTTACATAAACAGGTCTTCTTTTTTTTTCTTTCTCTTTTTTATTCCTATCTGAATTCAGTTCTATTTGTCAACATTTATTTGGCCGTATGCTGAGAATTGAACTCAGTATTTTAAATGCCGTTAAGGTAATTAGCTCAGGGTTAACTTCAGTATCTTTGCTCTGCTGTACAGCATTTTGGTCAATGCAACCAAAGTGGTACTAGATTTTTTTTTAAAGTTTCTTTGAATTTGGTACCTGCTAATGCTTATGTATCCCTCAAAGTGTTTTAGTGCTCTCAATTTTCTGTTCCCCAGTGGTACTGAATGTAGTAAATGTGAATGTAGTAGATGATTTTCTCCCAACAACCTCCCCAAACAATATTATCTCACAGTCTTCCTAATTAAATCTAGCTGTGTTGTGGCCCTAGTTGTGCAGGATGACAAACTGGATTGTCATAACAATCCCTTTTGTGCTACAGGTCTGTGAATCTTGGAAACTTGTTTTGTATTTCTTTCATGCCTTACTTCTCTTGGCAGTTTCTCCCACTTTAATGTCACCTGAAAATTTAATTAATTCCAGATAATTAATGAAGATCTTAAACAAAACCATATTTGGCATCTATCCCTATATCTGGCGAGAAATTTTCTTCTGACTCAGTAAATTCCTTTGTATTATTTTTTTTTCCTGTGTTATTTCAACTGTTTAAATTCTTCAAGACAGGACAACTTATCAGTCAGTTTATTTTTCATTTCAAATTCCAGCTTTGAATGGAAAAAAAGCCAAAGCACAGGACAATATTTCAAGAACATATCGCTTATCCTTTCAGCTCTTTGCAGATAAACTTCAGTCCTTGAGCCTCTCAAAGCTGATGGGCAACATCTCTGTGCAACCAGCTCCTTAAAATGTGTAGAGCACACTGTTGATTGTGACAGTTAATTTCAGAACCCAGGACAACAGGTTTTCCTGAATTTCTTGCCTGGCTATTTATTTCCTCACTGGTTGCAGAAACTTCCCAGAAGTTAAAAGTTCCATAGAGGTGTTTGCTGTGTGAGCCATCTCACACTCATCAGAGCTCTTCCTGACATTGGGGAAATTCATCAATGGTAACGAGACATGTCTTCTGTCCTGAATCTCTTAAGTACCTGACAATGGACATTTTTGCCTTATCACCATTCTTTTGATGTAAACTAATTCAGTCCATCTCTTTTTTGGCTCTCTGAGGTGAATTCCTGAGATGCTGGTACATATGCTGTCCTGCTGCATCAATAAAAAGTCACATCTCTTATTTAACCTGACAGACTTACTAGCTTTTCACCCCATCCAGGTTGCTGATCTTCAGGCTTAACCTCCTTAATCTTCTCTGAATGTGCATCTTGCTTTTTATTTTATCTAATCCACCTGTTTCTGGTTCTTACCAGAAGGTGCCTCTTTTTGCTATGCTGCATCAGGACAGGAAAATGAAATTTCAGGAGCACCACTTTGTGTGGATGTGGTCATTGCATCTGGCTGTGCATTGATACAGCTGTAGAGTCAAACAATTGAGTATGTTGGCTGTAGAATTTTTTTTCCCAGTGGGTACAGCATGAAAAAAACTGGCTTTTTATGTAACTTTATATGTTGTTGTCACTCTAGATTGGTTTGGAGAATGGCACAATACTAAAGATTTTACAAGATATGGCATTGTCACAATCTGAAGGTTTACAGTTCTCTTTGAATGTATATAGGAACACTAATACAGAAGAAGAGTAGGAGTTTTATATTTGCTTATACAGTGATAGATGTGGGAATATCACACATAGTATGCACTTACAAGTTTTATGGTGATTTTAGATTATTCCATCTGAAATATTAAGCTGTTCTAAATTCTGGCATTTGTTTTCTTTTAATGGAAAAAACATTTGTAAAAGGAAGTTGCCTTACTGTTATTTCATACTTTTTCCCATTTCTGTGACATGACCTTATGCCAATAAGACTACACAAGTATATTATGTTAATTTTAATTTAAATGGTAAGTGTAGCAAAAAGTATGTGTATGGCTTTGTGTGGAACAGTAGAGATTTGACAAAATTTTAAAACCACTTTAGTGGATCAATCAGAGGAATTACAGCTTAATAATATATTAGGCATTGCAAAGGTGGAGCAAAAGGAATGCAAACATACTGTGGTAAAGGGAGCTCTCAAACAGTGGTACTGTCAAAAACAGCTGGAATTTGCATTTTGTCCTATAACTTTCTTTAATTTAGTCAAGATGTGTTAGATAATTGTTTCAGTATATTAGCAAAGTATTTTAATATTAGTAATAGCATTACTACCAATGTTTAGATGTTAAAATAATCCTGTTTAAGGACTTTGATTGAATGTGATATGAAATAAAAATATATTTTGCACACATATTAATTGAGAAAATTGTGCTTTTAATTCTGCAGAATTGAGCTGAGATTTTAATGCAATGTGTCAAAGCACATGAGTAAAAATGCCTCATAAATACCTGAAAAATAAACAGTTTAATTAGTTATTTTTCTTTTTTCTATTGCTAAGGCATATTAAGGCAAATGATGAATCTCAGTATCCTGCAGTATCAGGATAGAAAGGATATGAGGTTTTTACCTTGATTAAGCCAAGGCATTTTATTTGCTTGTCAGTGTCTGGATTACACTTTGTCCTAGAGTGGCTTGAGACATCTGACAGGAGTATTAGATATTAAAAAAATTCAAAACAAAATAACCCCAGCCACCCTCCTCTTGGTCCCTACTTGGGCACCTAACTGCCAGCATTTTACATGGTGTTAAAGTACAGCAATTCTATTATCTTATCCTTTTAAAAAAATGGGCATTGTTAATTTAACCCTCAGTAATCTTATTTCATCTCGCCACCATTGCAGTGTACAGCCAGCGGATTTTTTTTCTTAAACCAGCTGTTGAAAATAACCTAGTTTAAAGAGTTCATGGCTAAACGTGAGGGATTCATCATTATATATTTACTGTCTGTGGCTGATATAGCTGTAAGGTTTTTCAGATGCCATTGATCTATTGCGCATGTTCCCTCCCTGGGTTGCAGGACGTGCTTCTATTTGCATAAGGCCCTGGGCAAGGTTCTTTCTTGCATTGATTGGCCTGTCCAAGGGAGCCTGATGTGCTCCTGCATTGATCACCCTGTCTTTTCTTGGAAGGCAGTGTTACGCCGAGTTCATCTCAAACGTTCTAGGGAAAACTCTACTGCAGATGTCGCAGTTTTATTCAGATGTTCCTTTGAGTATAGGCCTTTCCTTTTTTTTGCTTTTCCAGGATAATATGCTTTGTTTTTTACCTAATTTGGCTGTGTTTCTGCAGTTAGAGTGCAGCAGAGACCAGAGTGTACTGAAAAGCTGTATTACATTTACACCAATTATTCCATGCCATGGGTTTTTTTTTTCTTTAAAATAATGCCTATAGCTTCCAGCAAAATCAAAACTACTCTGTCTTCAAAGAGTTCACAGTTATAACGGGAGAATTAATCTGAGAATAGGTGTGCTGGTGTCTTAGCTTAGATTAATATTGTCAGTTTGTAACTTGTATGATTTGTACTAAATTTGCTTCAGTGTTAGAAAAATAGCTCTAAAATAGCATCTTCAGCATAAAACTGTGGTTGGATTTTGGTTTCCTAGAGGCATACTCCAAAATGGATCATGCAGGTAAGTTTATGAGCAGATTGATGACTGATCCGTTCAGTGTTGATCAGAGAGGCCAAATACTTCCCTACGGTGTCCTTGGGTCACCAGCATGGTGTGTTGGGGGCTGTCATTCCACAACCAGGTTAAGCAGCTGGATTCTTGCCTCACTCTGGTAGTGGATGGAGCTTTTCTGAGAGGGAGAGTGTGTGCTGCAATAATAACCCATAATCAGGAGCCATGAAATTCACCACTGCAATTCCTGAAAGCCACATATTTGCCTACATGCGTAATTATAGACAAGGTACCTATTATTATTGTCTACCAAACTAATTTCTGTGGTCAGAAGATTATTTTACATGTATATGTTCCTGTAGGTAAGATGAAATGTGGCTATACCCCAGGGGTGGCTCATATCTAATGAATAAGCTGACATATGAACTTTACCAAGCACGTGATAGTACTGCATGTCGGTGAAAAATAAAATACTGTGAAAGAGTTCCTCTCCTATAGAGGAGCAGAACAAAGAGCATCACAGAGGTGTTCCTTGATTACTTTTAGAAAAATTTCCTATGGATATTTTTGTGGATCTTGCAGAATTTTCTTCAAAAGAACTAAGTATTCAGAGATACACAGCTGAGGTCATGTTAACCCAGTAACATAAACTCTGCAGGCTTTTTTTCTTTTTTTTTATCACTTGAATAATAGTTTCACATCTTTCACAGAAGCAATAATGTTTCACATTGCATTGTGATACTCTGGCCTAGGGAACATATTCCTTTGGTCATTTGGTAAAACAAAACTCAGATAAGTATAATTCAGGTAGCATATATGAAATTTCATCTTCATTATCATGCAAATGTGGTGAGAATGTAACATTTCCCAAGATGTCATTTGACTATTAGGATCTTTAGAAAATGGTCTCTCAAAGCCACAAAGCTAATATTCCAGAAGAAAGCTATATAATGCCTAAAAATTGTCTATCCTTATTCTATATGAATAATAAATGTAGTAGGACAGGCCATTATTAAAATCACAAAAGAATGTGTTGACCTACTGGAACAAGGAGCTTTTTTGATTTTTGCATCAATGATGAATTTTGAGCTTTCCATAGCATAGAAGATGAACGTGCAAATACAGCCCATACAGATTTCAAAAAACTGCAGTGAAAAAAAGAAGTAGGATCATAACTGGAAATCTAATCTATTTTGTTTCAGTACATAAATTATATCTGTGGGTATTTATACTGAAAACTATTTTGTTAAACATAATGATATCCAATGCAAGCATTATATATTTTGTGTGTCTGCATTGTGCACATATTTTGCATCTGCAACACTTTTCATTTATCTTAAGCTCTCTTTTGCTGATATTTGAGTTAATGAATGTAGAATATGGGCATGGGTTAAATATGAACTAATCTCTTAAATGGGGAGTGGAATTTGATTTTAATTCTAAAAGAAAAGAAGAGTCGGAATGTCTCGTAGACGCCCATTATCTGTGTTATTCAGTTGAAGAAAAACACTGTACTTATTTACATGTGTGAACTATGCAGGGCATCAAGACCCAAAAATTGCTGTTAGCAAAAGATACCTCTTGCAAACAGTTTCAGTTTTGAAAAAGAAAGATTGGGTCATGCTTGTTTATAATTAAATTAAAATGAAGAAAAGAAATATAATCTCTTACTTCAGGTAGAAATAGTCTCTGGGAAAAAACGTATCCATAGCATGCATAGCATTGTGCTGTTAAACAAAGCGGATGCCTTAGAAAAACGTGATGCAGATATATGTAGGTACTTCCAGACTTTCAGATACTCTCCATAGATGTTGTAGCTTTTTCTCAGCAGATATTTACAGCCCCAAGTGATGATCTGGATATGTTGAAATAAGTGTTTTGAATGAGTTTTAATAATTACTTGATTGCTGGGCATCAGGAATGCAAGCAAGTCCTTTCACTCAGTCTGAGTAAAATAGAACTGCACAATATAAAAACTGCTATTTTTCAGTTTTCCTGTTTTCCACAGCAAAAAAATGACAATTTTCTGATGCAAGGCTGATAAAGAATGAAATTTCAGAGTCTGTGGTAATTTCAAAGTCTGCGGATTTTAGTTGGTTTTGGTTTTTTGTCTTTTTTAGTTTGTAAAACTGTAGTATTTAGAGACTGGAAAAATTACAGAGGATGTTTAAAGTGTCATTTCTCTCCCATGCCACTGAGACATTTTTGTTTTACAAGCACATTACTGAAGTTAAGAGGTAGTTCTGTGCTGTTTTGCCAGAGAGACCTTTTCAAAGTGCAGGTACTCCTAATGTGACAGATGCAGTGTAGCAATTAAGAATGTTTGCTCCAGCTTCATTCCTACCTACATGAATGGTACGTACCATGGTATCTCCCTGTCACTCTACACCTCTTGATGATCTAACTGGCACACTTCCATCACTTGTGAGATACTCTAAGTGCATTTTGTAAAAGTCACTGAACTTTATTTACGCTTAATTTTTTTTGAGATTAAATGAGGTGTTTAAATGACGAAGACTTGATCAAGAAGTCCTCGACACTTGTGTTCTGCTGCAACAGTCAGAAGAGGGAATTGATAGAGCGTTCGTGTCTCACTCCAGAAATGCTAATTTTCTTCAAGTTCGTATTTTGAGGAGAGGCTTCTCTGAGCATGATGCAGACTGCTTACGACCAGATTTAGTGGGGTCGTAGTTTTACCCCTGCGTCTTGTTCCTAACAACAGTGCCTAATAAAGGCAGAGCAATTAGAATCATCCTGCTCTGCAGACTCTCATGTTGCTTCCTAACGCTTTTTTTTTTCCAGGAAAAGAAAACCAAAGCAATTGTCCTACTTAAGTAGAGGACCTTTAAGTCCTTTTTTTTGGCTGGGCAAAACTGATGTTTATTGAATGGCATAGAAAATAGTAATGTTTTATTTTTGGCATTGCTTTGAATTGCACTTCTTTTATATGTACTCAATACATTCTTGTATTTCACAGTATTCTTCTAAGTTTTTATTCTAATTGTGAAGCAAGTGCTACAGAGAAAAAAATTGAAATTTCTGTGTCACTATATTTGGTAGATTCACTTAAATTTGTGGAAAGGGATAGCAAGTCTATAGTTCTCAACTGCACAAAATTAAATTTAGTTATATAATGCATATTCCTTGTGATATCTTACTTTGAATTTTAAAAATCTTTCTGCCTTCTGCTTCTCTTTCATACAGACTAGGGTAACTTTTTGCAGCTTAAACAAATATTTCTGAATCAGGTAGTTCAGGAGACACATCCTGTAGGGCAAAGCATCTGCCTGCACTCAGTAAGCCAAATGCATACATCCCATGGTGTGCTGTTCTGTCATCTCCCTGTGTACGTCTCATACGGCTCCACACAGGATTGCATGTTGTACATAGTATCGGTATAAAATTTGTAATAAGTTTTAGCAGAGTAATTTTCTATAGCATGAAAGACCTATTGATGCTGGTAATACAAGAGGTGTGTTTTAGTCCTTCCCTGCTTCACTCTGACCTCTCACATATCAACACACTCCCCTTCAATTACTCCTCTTCTACCCAGATGTATCCCAAGTGAAACTTTTCCAGTCTGTCAGCAACAAACACTTGGTGCCTACCCTCACACAGAGCCTGCATCCATCCCTTTCCGCCCTTGTCTGCAAAGCCAGTGCACCCCAGCCACCTGCGTCAAACAGCAGAAGTGCCGAGGTCCCAAAAAAAGCCTCCATTTTGATTGTAATCCTCCTTGCAGTGAAAAGATAATGAGTAATACTGAGGAGATGTCAGTCTTTAGGTTCCTCTTTTGCTGGTGTCATTCATGCCACACAGATGTGTGTGCAGGGCTGCGCCTTGTGCATGTGCTCCTTGTCCTCAAGTGAGCCGCGCATGGCCTGAGCTCTGCGTAAATAACAACTGCTTTCCTCTGCAAAATTAACTTCTGCCGGCCAGCCTGAAGTGCAACCTCCTATCACATTTTATGCAGTAGGATGGCATCCTCAGGGACAAGGGATGAAACAGTGCTATGGCAAGCAAACTTGTCTTTTCTTCCGTTCCTTAAAATAGCTGTTAGCATCTTTGTGTGTGACAGGAAAATAATAAAAATTTTCTTAACATCTTAATATCTAACTGCGCTTTTGCCTTCTGCCTCCCCGGTTGTTTTGCACTGAGCTGAACCATGCTGGGGTTTGGAATGGGCTTGCCAGGTGGTAGCACCACCTCCTAAAAAAATATTTATTGATAATAGCCATAGATGCAGCATCTGCTGTAAAATGCGGCTGAAATATTTCAGTTGCTATTGCTAACTTTGTTTGAATGCTGAATTACTGCTAAAATCTTCCAAAGAAAAACTTCCGAATTTTGATATTAACCCTAAATGTCTATATTGCATTTAGAGATTTTAATGAATCTTACACAATAAAGTTTTATGGGCAGTTGTGCCCTAATGGTTATTTTAAGGTGTCTAAATACATACATACTGTCATTCTGAATCTTGTGTTTCCAAGCATTTGTCTCTTGAACTAAAACATATTTGCTGCCTTCAAATTAAAAACAGGAATCAATTTCTAATGTGTGTTGTAATCTTTTTGCAAAAGCCTAATTATGTACATTGCTTTCTAAAATGCAAGAATTGGAATGTCTATTAATGCTTTAGGTGGGAAAACAGTACAAACATCTTGTGATCTGAATATATTTCTAAATAGTCACTTGTACTTTTTATGCAAATGAAATTGGGTAACTGTCAGGCTGCAACTTTTAATTTTTTTTAATACTATTAGAAGAGTGGCTTATTTAACACCTCGTATGGATCTTTTTATATATTTGAGGCGTTTTCCACATGCCTATAACTGGTGCTATCCTGTATTGTTCTTTTACACCTTTTGTCTTTGTTTCCTTATTTTATTGCCTATACTTTATGGATGATGAGAATACTAATGAACATATGACGCATACCGTCATTCACAAGATTAACAGATAGCTTTCTGTCTTTGTCAAATGTTTATGCAGTAAAATGAAAAATTAAACAAACCCAGCATTGAATTCGTTGTAATTTCAGCTTAAATAAAACACCTACTGAGGTTTTGTAGAATTTTTCCCATCAGAGCAAAATTTTTGAGAGTGCTGGGAGACTATTTTTATATCCAAAGAGTAAAGTTTGAGGTAATTTGCTGGAAGGCGTAGAAGTTGTCTTATGAAATTGTTGATACTGGACCATAAAAAAGTCTAAATAGTTTTAACTTTCAATTAACAAAAAAAGGGGGGAGGATGTCAAAACTCTCATTACAGGTCTGATTATAATTTCTGATGGATATGAAGCCTTATGGCTGTGTTCTGGCCATTCCAATTTAGCCATTCAGCCCGTGCTGCCTGTATTGTGTATTCAGCAGTTCCTGTTAGACATCTTCACACGGAGTGATTCTGCGGAACTTTTTGACACCCGTTTTCATGCATGGCCTGCTACTTTACACTGATTTTTTTTTTTCTGAGCTGCCTGCTACATTAAAGGTGCCTTGAACACGCCGGGCTCGGTGCGTGTGCGTGCACGCATGTGTGTGCATGTAGAGGGGCACAGAATAACGAGTGCCGCGGTGCACAAGCGCGGGGCGTTTGCAGGCAGCATCCCCGCTCACAGCCCGCACCGCACCGCGCTCAGCCCACACCGCTCACAGCCTGCCCCGCACCGCGCCCCGCACAGCGCATAGCGCGCACCGCGCCCCGCACAGCGCACAGCCCGCACCGCTCACAGCCTGCCCCGCACAGCGCACAGCTCGCACAGCACAGCGTACAGTTCGCACAGCCCGCACCGGTCACAGCCCGCACCGCGCACAGCTCGCACCGCACCGCACCGCGCACAGCCCGCACAGCCCGCGCCGCACAGCCCGTAGCCCGCACAGCACAAAGCCCGCACAGCCGTGCCGCTTACAGCCCGCACAACCGTGCCGCTTACAGCCCGCACCGCACCGCGCACACCCGCGCACAGCCCGCACCGCGCACAGCCGTGCCGCTTACAGCCCGCACCGCACCGCGCACACCCGCGCACAGCCCGCACCGCGCACAGCCGTGCCGCTTACAGCCCGCACCGCACCGCGCACAGCCCGCACCCACGTGCGCAGGGGACGCCGGTGCTCCCTCTTCCGCAGGCAGTCCCCGCGATGCTGCGGGGGGGTCTCCGCAGCCGGTGACACTAGAGGGCACTGCTTGTCCTCGGTTGCAGCTTCCTTCTGGGACAGCGAGCAGAATTAGGCTGAATTCCATAATCTTACTTTAATTAACAATTGAATTCTTATTAAGAAAGTCTAGGCTGTTTAATTCGTTGCTGTTTTGATTTTAGCCTTGTGTTAATATCATGGATGGAGTCTTCAGCACCACAAATAAATGCAGAATCAATTGTCCCATACAGTAACAATTTTATTTAGAAAAACCCAACTTGAAATGTTATTCTTGGCAAAGCCAGAAGGCTGAGTTTGCCCAGCGATGGGGTTTAGATCCCTTGCCAGCTGTGCTTCCAGCCAGCAAGTGTGATGCACAGTGTTAGAAATGCGTTAGGGACGGTCTTGATGAGTTAGGGTGATTTATTTCAGCAAAGGTCAAGAGAAAGATAAGCAGAGGACAAGAACAGGAAATTTAAAGGGTCCTCCTTTAGTATGTGTAAAACGTGTATCATTTACATTACTCTTGGAAATATGTTTCTCAATTACAGAACACTATATCACCTGAATTACTGCTCCAAGTTCAAATGTTTCTTCAATTTATGGGTTCATTTGTTTTGGATAGAAATTATGAAAGAAGTGGAATAAACAGATTAATCGGTCTAATAAAACCAGGCATAATTTCAGAAGGATCAGAAAATTAATGCAAAATTTAAATGTCAAAACAATAACAACCAAGCTCAATGTGAAGACACCAAGTACTGCTGTTAGCTTGCCCTTGTCCTCTGCAATTGGCAGAGTCCTGTCAGGAGTGCTGTGTGCTGGCCAGGTTGGGAAATTCTCTTATCTGTGAAATTTCAACACTCAAGTTCACTCTAGTTTAAAGCGTTGTTCATTTCTAAGCAGTAGTTTGGGATTGGGCCCTATATAAAATCTCCTTATTGCGTCTCCCTGATGTTTAGCCTGAATATTTCTTTCTGGTTAAGTGTTGTTGACTTTCAGTGAGTGTGTAAATTTTCTCACACCAAGTATTCATAAATGTGTGTAATTAACAGCTGGATTGCCTGATTGCTGGAAATGATCTATTAGTTGAGGTGTTGGCTTCTTGGTTTAACTAAAGGCTTTTCCACATATAAGTTTTAGATTTAAGATGTTTGAAACATAATGATTGTGTTAAAAAGGATAAGTAATTTTGAATAAACTTCTGAAATGTTGTCCTAGCCAAAATTCGTTGCCATTTAAAAACAATCCAGTATAATAATAGGTTGTATTTTGTGCAGAGTGAATTTTAAGTATTGTATTTTAGTCCCACATAATTGCTTGCAAATGTTAAGGTGATTTTTAACCATTCTAGTTCTGAGCAATGTCTTTTTAAACTGTGAGATGGGTATATAAACTTCTGAAAAATCCTCCTGGAAGCGATTGCACAACTCCAGAGGATAGTTTATCATGTGTATTATAAATATATAGGTTTCCTAATTTTTTTTTTTTGGTATGATCATGTAGTAGTCTTGGACCTCAGTAGGTCACCTACCTGATATTTAGTAATAAATCTCTCATTTGAGAAGAGTGAGCATCACCTAGTTTTGTTTTATCAGTTGATAAGCAAAAAGAAATAAAAAAGATGTTTAATCAACAAGAGAGCAACTCTTTTTGTATTCACCAAATGGTAATTTGAAATCTTATTTTGTGCGTACTAATAGTCTATAAGCAGTGAGATGCCAGAACTGCTATAATAGGATTTTCCCCCTCCTAGAAGGATTTTGCCTATGGCTATGAAAAGTTAATTTCAGATCCTGATACTCTTGCATTAATTTTTGAGACATTAGCTGAGTACAGTACAGCAAAGAAAAACATGAACACCACACCACTATGGTGTAGCTAATTGTTTATTACCTCCAACCAAAGAAGCATCGTTAATGTGCAGGCCACGGTGTCTGGGAAGAAAAAGAGGTAGGAAACTGACAGAAAAGGTCTCCCAGATTTCTTCTTGAGGGTTTTGAGAAAAGAACTGAGGAGAAAAAGGGGAAACAATGTCCTAAACATGATACAAATGGGTCTTGGTGTACTTGGAAGATCCTGTTTGTTCATTAAAATACTATTTGACAATCAAACTGTAGAACATACCAAACCTTCTTGCTTCTGAGTGAGAAAACACATCTTTGTGGTTGTATGATTTATGTATGAGAAACAAGTGATTTAGATGCTTATATGCACCATACTTCAGTAATGTATTTATATTCTTTGGAGTATTTGCTGACAAAAGGAGCATGTTATCTCTTCCTTTGCTAGTAAGGGATCTGTTGACTCCACAGCTATGTAAAAACCTCTCATCAGCACCTATTTTAATCAGCAAGAACTTTACTATAAATCATTATCAAAAAAAGCATTGTGCTACGCTTTTGTACCAATACATTTATTTTGAAATTAATAGCGAAAAATAATACAGAGCTTGTGCTTGAGATGGGCTAATAAGCGTGCCCATGAGACTTTCCTTTTCAAGCACTAAATGAAAGCTTTTGCATTGCTAACAGGCTACAAAAGTTGCTTAGGTAATAAGACTCCTTTTCTCTTATCAGTAAAAAAGAAAAGGGGAGGGATGGGATGGCTCAAGGGATTGGTAATCAGATTACAAAGTCTTTCACTTCTAGGTCACTGGTTCAAATCTGCCCCCTGTTTAGTAGTGACCAAAAGCTGTTCCCATCTGATGGCTTTTCAGTAGCCTTTGTGCAATTCATGAATGATCTATATCCAATGCCTGGTGAAAATCACTCCTAGCCATTGCTTTGGGAATCTCAAGTCAAACCTTTTAAGTAGGAATAAATGATCTGCTCATGTATTGAAGGGTTTGGTGGGTTTATTTTCCAGAATAATTTTAATAAGTTAGCGGAGTAGTACACCTGAATTTGCACTGTAACAGCTGTTCTGGGTTACAGCTGCCGCTGTCACTTCCCACTAGCATTGCTTTCTAAAAAGTTGTTACCAGCTTACTTAAGAACTGGACTGATGTGTCTTAATTTGACTACATGGTATCACTCCAATCTACTTTCATATTAGACTGGAATAGATAAAATAATAATTGAAAAAATAAGGAGAAGTAAAAGGAAATTACTAAATTTGTCTTAGAAGAAATATTATACTTACTATAGTAAAATTGATTTTGACAGATAGAGTGTGAAAACATTTTTATTGATGATTTTAATGCTGCAGTAATGCTGTGGAAGCTGGAGACTGCAACTTCAGTGGGTTCTCCTGCTATATGTGACTTAGACCACTGTTGTGTTCTCAGATAAATGTTTGAATAGCTTTATAAATTGAAGACAAAGGAAAATAGAAAACTTCCCAGTACCTGAAAAAAGTTCTTGCTAGTGTATATTTTCTAGTGTTGTCTCTTACTGGTGTTTACTGTCTGGTACTTGAATAATGGCTTATAGACTTGGCTCTTGTCAGCATTTTGAAGTGCTATTTTCCTTAGGGTAGGGGAGTGCTAGAGGACAGTTGCTATAAAGGAAATGTAATTTCTGGTTCATTAATATATGAACCTGACATGAGGACTCTCCGCTATATGTACATTTCTGTGGAAATTGCTGAGACAATTTAGAGGTGTGTTTATGTCCACAGGGATCCACACAACCCATTATAAAAGCATGGCTTTTTCTTTAAAACTAGCCAAAGTATTTCTTTTGAGACAACAGGCATACCGCATATATGCTGCAGTAGATTTTTGCACTAGCGTTTTTGCACAGAACTAGGTATTTCATCTAACCTAAATGATATTTCATCAATACAAGTCTCACTGGATCAAATTAATCACATCAGCCACTTCCCTCATTACTCACATAAACTTTGGAGTTTGCTCATAATGCCTCAACCCAGAAAAATACGCTGAGCAGAGTTTGGTGGGTACCAGCAAGTGGAATGTACATTTAGGACACGGCTGGCACAGGTCTTTGCTCTCCCAAGAACAGGTCCTCAGATGTTGGGAGTGATCTGCCTAACATGCTTATAGCTTCACCTTGAAAACCTAAGCTGGAAGAGTGCTGATAAAACCTGTGTAATGTAACACATATTCATACCCATGTCCTGCAAGAATGGCTTGGGTGGGATTTACTGCCACTATTTTTATGCTTGGCTTTCAACAGCCAAGCTAGCTGGCCTGCTATGCAATATCATCCACTCAGGAAACTTCAGCAATTGCAGAAAGTCCCAGGTAACATATGATCCAAACCACAACATTATCTCCTAATAATGCATTGGTATGAGATGTCTCAGAGATCTGCAGACTTGGAGCAACAGGTATGGTGTCCCACGAGAAAGCAGAGGCTGTTCCAGCTGCTCCAGGAGCAGTGTGTCTCCATGTCCTAGCACCAGGGCATTTTGTGGGCCACTCATAATGTTTGGCTCAAGCTTACCTGCACCTGCATCTCTGGCTCCATTTGCCAGAGGGGAGGATGAGGAGTGGGATTTAAATTTGGCAATACAAGAGGTGTGGGCAGGAAAACCTACAAGCTTCATGGGACTGTTTGGTCCAGAAGCACAAATTTGTAAGCCAAAGCCAAAGCCATTCATTTCAGAAGTTCACACAAAATTTGGGGGTGGGTGAGAAATAATCTGAAAACACCTTTGCTCCCTTTCCACAGGGAAGGCTGGTCTTATTCTGGTGGTTAGCTCAGGATGTGTTAGGAGTGTCAGGCCCAGGATGGTTTGGCAGAGTAAGGTTTGCTTATATTTCAAGGGGGTTGTGAGTTGAATCATTAGTTTAGAAAATAATTTGGTTGAACTTAGAAAACCTCCCAGCAAAGCATTTTTCCTAGTGTAATGATGCTTCTTGTGAAGTTTAAAAGGACCCTTATAAAGCCATAAGTGCATGCCTATATATTGAACTAGGATTTGGCACTATCTGTGTTTCTGAAGTCCAGAACTGACACCCTCCATTGGTATAACCCCTCCTAAAGCAGAAGCCTTCAAGTTGCTGTGTTTGATGAATGGACTTATTTATTTAAGTGTCGCTGTTGAACCGCTAGCAGAGTGCAAGAACCAGGCCATATCAAATGTGGCAAATTTCTGATTTTATTATTTAATTCTAAAATTTATATAGACTTTCACAGATCATCCAGATTGGGTCAATTCAAAACCTCCCTCTAGGCCGATTGGCCAGGCTTGAACCACCTATCTTTCCAGAGACCATTTCAATAACATCCAAACTTTATCTTTGTTTATAGAACACAGGAAGAAGAAGAGAAAATTCCCATGGGAAAGAGTCTGTGCTTGCCACATTTAAGTGCTGGAGATGTGATGTGGTGTCATCTTTTTAAGAGGACAGGCATGGATGTTGGAGTTCCCAGAGATGGGAGCTGTGAACTGTATTTGGTGTCATTGTCCAGTTACATGATGACTTTCAGCTGATTGTGTGATAAGCCATACTGCTTGTGGTAGTGAGTCACTCATCAGACCCCACTCTGCCTGCATAAGCTGAGGTGCTGGTGGTGCTGGTGGTGAAATAAAGGCATGCAAACTTATCCGGGTGTGCTTCTTCATTGAAGAGGACTTCCAAGGAAAAGGAGCAGAAATAAAGCTTGTGGTTGCTTTCTGTTTTAGTGTTGTTTATGAACCTTATGAGATCAGAGGGTCATGGGGACTGGCTTGCTAGTGATGTGTAATGGTTTGGAAATAGACACCAAGGGTGGCTCCAGCTGCCTTTCATCTAACTAAATGGCTATTATGCATATTCTATTTAACTTATTTTAAAATTGGGCAAAGAGCAGAGAATGCTTCTCTGTGTGCTAGATGCTTAAACTTCAAACTGTGTGTTCAGCACCAAACAAAGGGAAAATGGTTCTCTTTCAAGGAGGTTATCATTTGGTAGATGTATAATACAAAGCAGACATGAAATGCTGTGGGAAAGAGGGGCTGACTTTCTATCTTACCCCATTATTTTAGCATTTTAAGTTTTTATTGATGGTGGCCTGAATACATAGATTTCACTCGGTGTATTTTACTTTCCATGATATCTCTGAAATCTTTTATTGAAGTGGGACTTCTTAAATTGAAAATTACAAGCCCTTACCTTAAAAAGAAGGACAAGTGTCGCTGTTGAGCCGCTAGCTGAGAGAAGACCCAGGTTCTCAGACAAGGAAAGAGAAAAGGTGTCTTTATTATTTTGATTTCCATATATATAGAGTTTCCAGAGGTCACCCAGATTGGTCAGCCCGAGACCTCCCCCTAGGCCCAATTGGCCAAGCCCGAACTGCCGTAATCTGGAGACGCTGTTTGCAAAACATCCAAACTTTATCTTTGTTTATGAAATATAGCAAAATGTTCTCACGAGAAAGACCTGTGCTAGCCACAGACAAGTAGTTAAAACCACAGCAAGCGTTTTTCAGAGTACACTGGCCAGAAACTGTACACAGCATGTGCAGAAAGCTCAACAGACATTGATTTTGCTTTAGTGTGGGGATGGCTGATCTTCATGGTCCTGTGGCATCCTGATGAGCTCTCTGAAGACCTTGTGGTCACAGGACAAGGCTGCCATTTATTCAGGTCCTACCTGGTGGACCACACATTCACTGTTGCAGCTCTTCTGCTGGCTCCTCCTGCATTGAGAGGGAAGGCTTGCCAAGTGCTCTCTGAGCCATCCCAGCTTGCCCACTGGTGTAGCCTGGTTTCAGGAGCCACCTGGTGTGGCCTGGCTGACACCTCCAGGAAAGTCTGAATTTGGCAACCTGAGTGTAACCACCGGAGGCAGAGTCCAGTACAAAATTTTCAGGAGGACTTTTCTGCTTCCTAACAACCTTGAAAGTAGACGTGCATTGTTCTTAACAAGCCAGTCCCTCTTTGAGGCTTGTGAGTACAGCACTTTAGATTATTTTGCCAAGGAAGGACCGTGTGTGATAAGTGAGTACCTTCCTACATGGGCAGCTGGGAATATTTGGTGCTTTTGTGCAGCATCCCTCACACTTAGGCACAATGCTCATTATGCTAAGAAGTTGCACTCCTTTTCCTTTTGTTGGCTCATCTCTACCTGGCATCACTTCTCTGAGTGATGTCATCAATACTGGAGGGTAATTCGTGCTGTTTCATGAGCAGGCTTATGCTGGGGTCAATGCAGAGCACACTACACATCAGTCTCCGGGATCATTACTCAGAAGTAAATTATGTGAGCAAGCTGATGAGCAGGTTGGTGCAGGATCACTGAGCTGGCCAGGAGGAACACAGAAATACTTCATAGCAGTGAGACAGCATCCAGGGCACCTGCCATGTTTCCATGTCCAAGGATCCTGAAGTGAAAGTTGTATGTTGCTGCAGTACCATGGCTCCCCAGATGTGATGGAGAGCAGGTCCATGTCTTTGGAGGGAGGAGAGGCTGAGCTCCTTTTGCCAGTAGTGCTATGTCTGATGGTTACTGGCACAGGGGATGGACCAGACATTTAATTATGAGGCTGTCCTGTACTTGGCATTGTAAGATTTTTTCCTGAATAATTTTTTTCATTAGTTTTTTATATTATGTAAAACTTTTATATAGTTATACGTCCTTTGCTTCACAAAGCCCTTCAGCATGTGAAGTCTCTCCAAGTTAGCCTTGCTGCTACTTTTCTATCTCATGAGTGGGTGGAAAACCTTGTTGGGTATTGGATGGCATGTCCAATGTCTGATAAAGACGGCTGATAAAAAAGTTACCCAGTGTTTCTCCTATTTTATTGTTTCTTCAGACTTTGAAGATGTCAGTCATATATTAGGGTTGAAACTAGATGATGTCTAAGGTCCCTTCCAGCCCAAACCATTCTATGATTCTATGATGTTGTGGTCTGCTTTGTGTAATTTGGGTTTCTGTCATACATGCACATAATTTTTTTGGTGAAGGAGCATGTACATGGGAGCAGCGTTTTAGTGGGAAAGAAAAGTGAAGCTGCTGCTCCTCTCTTTTGACTGCCTGCAATAACAAAGCACAATTTGTCATTTCCTAATCACAAGAAGGGTTACCTCCAAAAGTTTGTGTGACCTCAGAAGTTTCAGTTTATGTACCCTCTTGCTTCAGAGACCATGTCTGTGGAGAAACTTTTCCTTTCTGAAGTTACTCAGAGGTTGCAAAAGTTGAAGCTTTTGTTCTTTGAGGCTTCAAAGAACAGGAAGAGTGAGTGTTGTCTTATCCTCTGGCTGAAGTGGAAATTCAGCTGTCTATTTTTAAATAACAAGGATGTCAGACTTCATGTCCACCTGTGAGGTGCTGAGTTTAACATTCAGTTTTTCTCATTTTCTCTTTGTTTTGTCTTTTTTTTTTTAAAGTCTGGCTTTCTATAGGTTGATAGGTTTGTGTGCATGTATGATAAAACCGGGGCAACTTCCTAAACAAATGACCAGTCCTTGTTCAGACACAGCCAACATCTAGAAATCTGTGAATCTGTGGAGGATTTGCCCTTTTTGATGTTAAACCAGTGCAGTTATCTCTCTTTCTCTAGGTATAAAATTAAATACCCCATTATTTCCTTGAAAAATGCACCAGCATGAGAGCTGCATAAAACTGTAATGAAAGTTTTCTATACCATTCAAATGGAGGCAATGAAAAAGTAATGCCTTTTTACCCTTCTGTATTTGATACTTAACATGTGAAAACAATTATTTTCTTGATTGTTTCACATTCATTTCACTAATATGATTTTCACTTGTAGAGTGAGTTCTGGATTTACACGTTTATTGAAACATGAGAAAATTGCTTCCATAACTTACTCCAGGCCATGTTTTTCATTAGATATGAACCATTACCTTTGCAATGGTATAATATCAAATCAAAACTCCAAACCCTTGTATCATTTCATTTTCAAGCCTTGTTTATTATTAGTTGTGTTACACACTGATTTTCAGGAGCAGTTCATATGCACCGATCTTCAGGGGCAATTTATTTCAACTAATTTGTGACCTCAAAGATTGAAGATCACTGTATTTAATTTAACTTTATCTAAGTAAGAAAAATTCCAAGAATCTACTTATTCTGGCTCAAGGCTTTTAGATGTTTTCACCCCGTATAATGCAAAAGAGGAGCACAACTTGAGAGGCTGAGAGTAAACAACTAGTTTTATTGGTCCATTTTATATGCATACTGGGTTTTTACATAGAGCAAAGCTGGTCCACTGTAATTTAGAAGATGTTCTGCTTAAGCAAGTACCTTAGGAAGAACGTTTTTCCTTCATACAAGGGATTTATTTCTTTCCAGCCCTGCTGCCTAATCGATCTGAAATCAGTCAAAGTAACAATTGCCAAGACGTTGACCAGGCTTGAAGCCTTAGGGCTGAAAACAGTGGCAGTGTGGAGCCGGACTGGGGAGCAGATGAGTGCCTCTGCTCTGGAGCAGTCACTCCAGGTGGGTGGACCAGATGGCACAGGTTGGTAGCAGCATCAACAGTCCAGCTTCTATCTGCTGCCACCCTTCAGTGGAGCCCATACAAGCTGTGAGCTACTGTGGAGAGTTGGACAGGTGGCAATGAAGGAGCCATGATAACTCAGTCATCTGCATCCCAAGACTCTGCTCCTCCCTAAGATGGACCTTCCTACAGATTCTGTCAATAGCAAGAAAACTGGTGGGGCTTGAAAACTTACCGCTGTTTGCTCACTGATAGGTCTCAGGCAGCATTTGGCACCTTGCTTAGATTGGGCACCTCTGATAAAATGTCAGCTGGGTATCACTGGTGGGGGTCAGCTGTGCACTGCTGCTCTTTAATGCTTCTGTCTCTATTGGCTGCAGGATCAGGCTGAAAGTCTGGAATCCAGCCTGCATTTATACAAGGAAATGTTCAAAATGATAGCCCATGCCCAGAGCTGACTGTGAAAGTCCTTTTGACGGCTGAGCCCAGGATAGAATGTCTGACGAAGGAGGCTGAGGACACTCCTAATTTCAAGCAGAGACATCCATGTTTCCTAGTCCATGTAGATCTTGACCTTTCTTAATACTGTAGCTTGATGCTTCAAGATTTTGGGTAACTAATATTTTGGGTTTATTGTGTTGCGATTTGGTTTGCTTTGGATTTTATTTATTTTATATTTTATTTCAATTTAATTTTGTTAATTGTAATTTATATTGGTTTTTTGTTTTATTTTACTTTATTGTTTCATTTCAAACTAGGCATGGCACTCAAATATCTGCCCACTGCTTCAGAAATCCAGATAAACCAAGAGAAAACACAGTTATTATCTGCAGCCAGTAAGGTTTTACTCGCAAAGAGTTTGGAAAAATCCTTCACCATTGCAGCCAAAATAACTTTGTTAACAAAATCTCCAGGGCAGGTTTTGTGTAGCTATTCCAACATAGGAATAGTCTTGCTGGCTGAATGTGTCATTTGGAGAGCTGATTCAGCCTCCTGCCAGAAAACCTCCTGCATCCCAATTAAGAGGATGCTGCTTACACAGACATGTGGTAAAGCCAGAGCAGCAAAGGATCTGCTGTGCTGGAGGTTTGGTGCAGTCACACCCTCGCACCGTCTTGCACTACGCAAATCCACATTAACTGTGAGTACAAAATGAAATAGTTTAGTGAACTACATGATTTTGCAAGTATGACTTTCCTGGGGTTCATGTACTTGCAATGGACATACCTAAACTATCTTTAGACAGCCTAACTCGAGTATCAGATACTCCTCAGCATTAATTGTGGCAAATACTGCACATGGTCATTTTGGCCACTTTTTGGCAGCTTAAACTGACTGTTGTGGAGCTCCACGTTCCTAAAACTGGGCTGTTTTTTATCTCATATATTAGAGACAAGCCAAGAGCAATCTGCTGCTATCAGCAGCATAGGAACATTAACACTTATGCTGATGAGGATTCATGTTCTGTACTGGACAAGATAGGCAGAAGCTGTTGACCCATCAAAACCTGATTTCCATGCCAGTGAGATTTCCCCAGTTCGAATCTCCAATCTTGGGACAGCAGACTTCTGCTGTCAGGTGGGAGTCCCAGTTGGCTGACTGCAGGTAGTCTCAGCTACTTCAAACCACCCTTTTTGGTCTTTGCTGCAGTTCTTGCAGCAGCACAAAAGTATCTTAGCAACCTTCACTGCTGAAAAGTCTTGAGGTGCCCTGAAAAGGGGATTAGTTTCTGTTTGCTTTAGTTGAATTTTGAATGGGAAGAACTTCATCAAACGCTCTTGTTTATTGCACATTTTCCGTCTGCAAGGAAGTTATCTACAGAATGCCAACATTTTGTGCTCCGGACAGTGGAGGATGTCCCTGCCACCAGCTCATTTTGGTTTGGTCTGCTGTGGACAAGATGTAGCAAATTCAAAGATTTTTATCTTCATGGTGCCATACCAGTTTATGTTATGTGATGGGTTTTTGGTTGAACTCTGCTGCACTTCATTCATGCTAGACAAATTCCTGGGAGGTTTGTAAGAGAGGTGAGACAGCATTCCTACCTATAGCCCTGTCACACCTAAACTGCCTGTGTTTGGGAAGTTGGTGTTCCCCTCATTATTACAGGTGCTTAAAGGCCTTTCTCTTGTAAGCTCCCTGTCATGACACTCTAGGGTCAAGAGAACAGGAGAATTGCATTATTAAGTTTAAAGTTTTAATAAAGCTGAAGCCAGAGGCTTTTTTACAATAGAACCATTAGATTTGTTTTCACTGTTGAAAAATATACCAGCAGAATTTTGTGTACAGGCTTTTTTTTTTTAGTTGTTGGGGTTTTTTAACTGGTCTGTGCATAAGGGAGATGACTTTTTAAATCTTTAGCTATTTTTGATATAAATTTTTTCTAATAATTATTGGGTTTATGAACTTACATCCCCAGTGGAAGATGTGTGTGGAAATTTTCAGTAGAAGTCCTGCAAGAGAATATGGTTTACATTGTGGACTTCGACAAGTCCTACACTCCAGATGTTCTAAAGCAATCTGTTCTAATATATTGATGTACTGTTATTACTGTTGCAGTGTGATTTACTGCTGTAGGAAAGTATCACAGTTGTACGTGTAACATCCAATGGATCCTTGAACAAAATATCAGAAAGTACTGTTGTCATTCTCTAATTGTGTCTTTGAAGGTGTTTTCTTTTGCTGTTTAAAAACTGATGTGTATTAGGGCCTTTGTCTACTGCCAGTAGGGATTTTATTACATCTGCAAATTCATTTAGGGAACTTTATTGTTGCTGCAAATTGAAAATGAGGACTGGTGGAACTTTGGATTGTTTATTATTTTTGCTTTGTACTGTTATAAAACATAGTTGCTCAGTAATTCTAATTCCTAATGAATAATATTTTAATAGGGCTTAGGGATCTAATTCCATTTTAAGAAGTGCAGAAAACTGAGAGTATTTCAGAAATTCAGGAATTCTATTCAGGAAGCAGTGAAAGGAATCCCAGACCAACAAACTTGCACTACAGACATACAGAATGACATACTTCCTGATGAAGAGGAGTTTTTCATAACTGAGGAGACACTCAGTGCTGCCACACAGACAGACCAGTTACTTGATTTGCATGAGACTGAGGGAGGTGATGGTTGAAGAGGATGTTGGTTGGCTCTAGGCTTGTAACAAGCAAGTTACAAAGAAAGCATATAAAATTACCAAAAAAGAATCTGCATGCCCGTCCAAAAGGAAGTAAAAATTGTATACTATTCCTGTCACATGATTTCTTCTTTCTTCCCATCTTCCATTGCTTTTACAAATATTTCAGTGTCCAACTGATGCTTTTTGATCCACCAGAAATTCTACTGCAAATTCATTCCACTTCTGGAAACCATTAAGGACTTTTGAACAGGGGCTTCCAGTTCTTTCCTCTGGAAAGAATTCTGCTTGCAGATGTCAAAATGTCTTAAGAGTCTCAAACCAGTATGGTGCAACTGGATAGAACGGAGCATTTGCATCAAAATTATATTGCTCGAAGTCAAATGCTTGTTGTTAACGTGCCCATTGAAACCCAGTGCATACCATGTAAACACCATGCCACAACTGAAATAGGAATGGAAGATGAAGAAAGTGCTGAAAGGGTCTTTTCAAAACTTCAAGAGGGATTAAAATTTGGATGTGTTTTTAATTCATTTTAATATCCATTTTTCCTCATTTCTAATTACAAACAACTCAGAAGAGTAAATATTCCCTGAATATGAAGTGATGGTTGTTGATTTGATTGTATGAACCTGTAAAAAATAAAGTAATATTTTAACTTCCTTTTACTTTCCTCAGAAGTTTGAATTTTTACCTTTATAATAGGTATAAAGGGTATGGATTCAATGCTTCAAGGATTTACTCCCACAGGCCATTTACCTAAAGTCTAATTGGTACTTTCACAGATTTTCATATTTGCAGGATCAGACCTTTAAGTCCTCTTTTAACACACTTTCGTTTGACAGGAGTATTATGCTCTAAAATATATACCAAAGACATATTTTGTCATTTATTCTAACTATATATGCATGCTAAATATACTGCATATGTATTATATGTATGAAGCTATGTTTTATGTACATACACTACAGATAATAAAGGTATCTACCTTTTGGCATTATAATGTTATCATAACTGTGTAATATAAATTTACGGACAGATTAGCAGTAGAATACTTATTAAGTTGAGCTATAAATGAGTAATTATTTTGTATGAACTTAAGGAATGCATTTTTAGGGAATTTCAAGTTCTTGCTTATGTAACTGTGTAGAGCTGAATACTTCTGCAACTAGATAATTGACATTTTCCCTTCCAAAGTGAAGGAACAAATTTTGAATCACTGGGTTAAAGAGGACTTTCAAAAGGATGCTCAAATGCTTTCTAACTTGTTGCAAGGAAAACTGGTTTATGGCTAGTAAGTTACAAATTCAAACTTCACTGTGACTACAAAGAAGGAAAACAAGAACTAAAATAAAATGGAAATGCCTAAAGAGAGAAGATTATTGGGAAAGTCCAGAGGATCCAGAATCAAGAGTGATGCAGTAATATGAGAACCAGTTTATGTAACAGAGAAGTGCCAGTTTACCTGCTTCTGGTTGTAAAGGAATTAGTGGAAGAAGGAGTGTAAGGAGAGTTAGCCATCCAATAATCAGGTTCAGAGAGATGTCTTCCTGCAAAATCTATTCAGCTAAGAATAATTTTAAGATTTTAAAATGGGCGTTGAGCAGGAAATTAAGTAATTCCTAGGCTACGAAAACTTCCTGTCTATGGAATTTACAGATGTACAAAGAATATAAGGCATAAAATGAACTTTAGACAAAATCATTAGGCTTTTGTTTGCTTCAGTAAAAAACATCATTATTCTGAAGAAAAATACCTAATAGTATTTTTAGTAGACTATGGTCTATTAAATATCTTCGGTTTTAGTATCAAAAGACGGTACAGGCTGCATGGAATAAAACAAGTCCTGGGAAATGTAAATCATGCATCCCAAAGAATCCTTCTCTTGGAATTTGGGACAACTTTTTGAGTTATATAAAATTTGAATAATAGCTGAATGCTACATTTTTGTTTAAAGTCAGTATATTTTACTGTTACCATTTTATTCCACTGACTTAATTTTTAAAATTTTTCTGATTTCAATACTCGTTTTGGAAAAGATGAGTATGTTCTAACTGTGAGCCATCAATCCATTGGATCTGAAACATTTACTGAGTATTGAAGCATCAGTGCCCAAAAGCACATTGTATTTTCTTACGGGGTGAATTATCACCCCTGATAAGAGGGTCTGCTGCTTGAGCTTAACCTGGATCTGTTCTCCTTGATTATTATTATCAGTGAATGTCCCATTGTAGCAGGGAACTTGAGCTGCTCTGATAGAAGCAAAAGTGTCCTCAGTTTGACATGCTCTGTTGTGACATTTCTGTGTCACTGAAACATGGACACATTAGACTTCTTGTTTAAGTGAAGGTTATACCCTTGATCCTTTCCGCACTTGATGTATTATTTTTGTCTATTTCTTTCTAAGATGGCTCAGAAGGGCATGGATGCCTACCAAAACTTTTTTCTTCTGGGCTGGATGTTAAGAAATCTGTAAGTGAAGCTCAGTTAATCCCTTTGATCCCTCTTTGCTGCTGCATCCATGAGACCTTATCCTAACCCTAGCACTGTGGCTGAGTTATCAAAAAACATCACATTGTCAGCCTCAGTCTCTTTGCTGATCTTTGTGAAGAGAATACAATTCTGCAGGCATCCACAAAGCTGAATGGCAAGCACCAGGAGCATGTTGGGTATTGCATATTATTTCCTATATATCATATATGATCTGAAAAGCAAAGACTGCATGTACCATATGAAGAAAGAGTAGAAAGAGATGGTGATCAATGGCTGCCAGTTCTTACATGTGCATAGGGAAATTGAGAATAGCAAACCTGAGCTAGGTCTGGAAAGGAAAAAGGGAACTGCACCTTTGTATTTTCTTGTGATTTGAAGAAAAAGGTGATGTTCTCAGATGAGCTGGATGGCTAGTTTTCAAAACAGAAACATGGGACACAGTAGCTTGAGAAAAAACTGCTTTTCCAAAGCGGAGCATATTTTTTATCTTCTCTGGTCATTAGAAGTGCTTCTGAATACCAGCCCTTCATGGAGGAAGTCATGCTGGAATACTCTGAGCTGGTGATGATTTTAAACTTCACCCAGCATGTAATAACTCTGAGTAATTGGTAGGTATGTGGGCTTCAAGGACAGTGATATTTTTGCACCTTTGCCTGTTTAAATCACAGTGGATGACAGTGCAGCCAAATGAGTGCTGGAATGCACAGCACTGGAACAGGAATATTAGTACATATGGTGTGTTTCAAAAACTTACTAAATGTACAGCAGGGTTCAGTGTGTGTGGCTGACAGGTCGTGTTTTTAGATGCTGTCTCTTTCAAAAAACTTTTTCTGGTAGGGTTTTGGAGTCATTCTGATGGCAAGGACATGGAACAGTGGGTTCAGAGGTGCAGCCTGTATGCTGATAAGCAGTTATTAGAGCATGAAGAAAGAAAGCCTGGTTTTAGGAATGTGGTATGTGTTACATTTTATACAAAAGGAAGCTTAAAAAATCGTTAACTTTATTGCAGCATACACAGTGATAATGACGCCAGTTGTGAAATGCTGGTTTTATAAGTATAATTTATTATGCTTTCTTTGATCCAGTGTTACAAATTAGGATCACTCATGTCAGGAGATTAAAACCTTTTTGTCTCTCTTTGATATCAAACTATTCTTTCCCAGTACCTTTTATCTTGCAGAGCAGTGCTGAATTCCACAGCACCTTTGTCAGTTCACTCGTGTTATTTGCAGCAATCATTTAATTTGTTTTAGAACTGATATTATTTAGTCATACTGTCATTTGCAACAACACTGGCTCTTTAATATCCTAAAAATGTTGAGAGGCTTTGGTGTTAGCTGAGTAAGCATGTGAATAAGAGAGAAGAGAGAAGAATTTTGGGACCATGGTGAGCATGCAAGATCGCTAAATTGGATGGAAAAAGAAAAAAACCCATACAAGTCAAAGTGAGATTGTACATCAGAAAAACTACAGCAATCTACTGAAAATTAGTAGATGATAGTCCTGAGAACCTTACAGTGAACCACAGGTACCAGCTTCCCTGAAGCACTGAAATAGGAACTTGGAGAAGCTTGTAAAAGGTGTCCTCAGGGAATCTTCCATTTTTTCACTATGATACCTTTAATCCTAGAATTGTCAAGCCACATGGAAAATAATAGGACTGAATAGTTCAGTCAGTTAAAAGTTAGTATTATTTTTTTCATAAAAAATATTAAGTGTTTCTGTTTTTTTGGACCCGTTAGGATTTGTATAAACTTTAAAACAGTGAAGTCAAGTATTGAATCTGTATTGCTCTTTCTTTTTTAATTTAAGGTCATTGTCTCTGACTAAATAGACTCTATTCAATAAAAGGAATTAATTTAAAGACAATATTTTTTAACAGATGATTCAACGAGAGGCAGAAGTAAAGAATAGGGTAACTGCTGTGGCGTTGACAGACTCTGTTCACAATGTGTGGCATCAAGAAGTTGGGAAAACTATTCGAGAATGGATGCGAGAGGTAAGGCCATGTTTTTTTTAAGAGTTGAAGTATATACATCTGTATATGGCTGAATAAACATATTTTTATCTGCTGACCTCTTCTTTTTTTTTTGGGTGTGAAAGACAGCATGCTACAGGACAGTGGAAATCATGTATCCATATCAGCAACTAAAATAACGAATATTACAGGCATTTCTGAACTTCTAGGTTAGCAGCCAAAATAATAAGAACTAAGTCCAGTGTTTCTTCCTGATGCACAGCAAAACAGACATGCCAAGGCAGCCCATGCAGTACCTGACACCTGGAGCAAAGTCCTGGGTCCACCAGGTGTTACTGGGTTGATCTGGCAATGGTGGAAAATCCACTTTAAGCTCTTCATGACGCACTTTGGTGGTTCGCACCACTGGCAAAATACCCTTTCTCTCAGCAGCTTTTTGATGTATAATTACTCCTGTAGTGCTCCGAAGCTCTTGTACTTTGGTATGGGTTGCTGAGATTTTTAAAATCTTGTTTTTAAAGCGAGACCAGCTAAGCTACTGTTTATGAGTCTCATACTCACCACATCAGGCTCATCACTGTGTTTTCTGCATACTCATGGCAAAACACTAAAACAATAGATGCACAGAGCAAATTTAAACAGTCACATCCTGGACTTTCTGTTAGACTTGACTTTTTCCTCATGGATTTAGTGAAATTTTGTGTATAGAGTGCCTATACCTGGCTTAACCTTAAAGTTTTACAGGCCGTGACTGATGGGAATAGAGAATCACCTGGGATGCAGCCTGACAGCTCTGACTTAAGTGTTAAAAATATGAAGAATGGTAACCCCTACAGGCTCTGTCAGAGAAATCCCCATTTTCTTTATGGGAAATCAAAACCTTAAAATATGTGTTATGTAGTAAAACTGAAATTTTAAATCCTGTAATTTGAATCTGACAACTCCATTTTTCTTTAAGCATTTAGTCTGAATAAGAAAAGTGCATTACCTTTAATTTCATTTGCAGAAAGGAGATGTTAAAGAATAAGTTAAATGATTAATGGCCTAAAAAGTGGATGGAGTGTCATAACTTACATTAGCATTAAAAAACTCCTATAAGAAAGAAGAATTTTACATATGTGAAATGTGGCTGAGTGGTATTAAGACTAGCATATCACCTGGATATCTCTTACTTTAATCAGGTTTAAGGCTACTGGTAAAATGAATAATAATTAAAATATACACCTAATCGCTGCCTGTCTGTAGGGCTAATTGCTGTCATTGAAAGAATGAATTGTTAAAATAAAGTAATTCTTCACTGGAGCTATCTCTCCTGTATCACTGCTGGCCTATTTTTAGTACCTATAGAAGTCATGATTTTTGAATTTATTAGGAGCTGTGATGAATGATAAAACAAATCATCCATTTACATATCTTGACACTGCTTTCGAGAATACTTATTTCTTACAGGCAAGTGTCACATTGTATATAAAAGCTAGTTAATTGTGTGCTAATCTTCTGTATTATCTCCAGCTCTCTGATATAGTGTTCTATCAGTAGTTAATATTAATTTTACTTATTTCAAATGATTGTAATACTTCATAAAAACTCTACTTCTTTTGTAATTTCTACTACCTTACATTTGCGATTTCACATTCAGCTGTTAATTAAAATTACACATGCAAATCATAAAATTATAATGCTTTACTACTTTAAACCTTAAAACCTTTGTGAAATACTTCCATTTTAACAATTTTTTACTAAATATATTATGTTACTGGATACTGTGTTTGTTTTTTTCTTATTCCATTGAGTTCAATAGTTTCATTGATCTACACTTTCTTACAAAAATCTGCCATGCTTTGTGAACTTCACTTTCTAATCTCATACAGCAACCCTTCCTTTATGTTGTCCCTGCTCTCCCTGGTCCCAGAACAGTAGGGTTGCCTTGACAAATCTATTCAAAAGCCATTCCTCGCCCTTTATTGGTGGGGACTGAAGCCTTTGAAATTCTCTCCTCACTGCAACACAGCTGACATCTTCTTCCAGACAGAATGAATTAGGGAAATACAATAAGATACTTGATCTACCAGTCAGGGATCTTTCCACGGTGAGGACAGACTCCATGGTGCACAACTAGGGCAGCAAGCATCTACAAATACACAATACATGCTGTTTACCAGAATAGAAGTCGTCCATTTTTACTATCATGTCTGGTGGTATGATTTTTTTTAGACATCGGTCTCAAAATTGATTGGGTCTTTCCAAAAAGTTGTGCATTTCTTTTTTCCTTTTCCCCTTAATGAATTTAATCAGGTTTTCAGAGAGGAAAAACTCAGATTTTTAATAGAGCAAGCAATGTAGATCTTCTTGTTCAGCAGGTAATCCTATTAAAAATGTAGTTGTTTTATAATTCAATCTCCGATTCAGTAGATTTGGTGTAGTTTCAGCATATTTTATTAAAAGCATATTAATACTTCAGTTTATAGACAGCTCTGAATAGAGAGCATCTGGAGCAAAACATTTAGAAAATTCATGGTAAATTCATCCTACTCAGAGGTTCAGGAATGAAAGGTAAATGTAAATGCTTACTGAATATAACTCCCCAGAGATCAGTATTTGCCTTTTATGTTCGTGCACATTCATCTCAGCTATATTTACAATTATTTGAATATTAATCTGCTGTCTTGATGGCTTGTGTTCAGTTATAATATGTTGTTTCATGTATTCACAAACATTCTTTCTACAGTGTAATCCATCAAAACACTCTGAAAAATTCTAATTTCTTAATGGTAGTAAACGAGCAGGCACAGTGTTTATATCAACACCAGCTAGGAAAAGCTTAACCTGCGTAGTTCAAGCACTGCTTCGCCTAAGCACCTACTGAAGTCCCCTGGCACTCAAAGTAGCACTTAAAAGACATGATACTTAAGCACATTACAAATCTCCTGAATTATGGTTTTACTCTACTTACTTAGTATGAAATTACAGTATTTCATTGTCAGTAAGTGTAAGCTAGTGTAGTGTACTGTCCAGTCCCTGTTGGGATTGCTGTGTAAATTAGTTTGAGTATTTTGATGTGATCGTTGCCATTGCTTACAATGTCTGTATTTATTTTTGCTCTGAGTTTTTGGCTTATCCCAAGAATTGCCTGCCTGCTCTTACAGAACTGCTGTAACTGGGTGTCCAGCTCCGAGCCCCTGGACACATCAGTGGAGTCCATGCTGCCAGACTGTCCCCGTGTCTCTGCAGGTACATCCATTTGTTTGCAATAAGCCAGTGTACGTGTTTATGTCCAGAAACAGCTTGTTTATTTAAAAATGCATTTGGTTCTGACTGCATTTTAACCTTTCTACAACAAGATGTGGCTGAAAAAATATGGCTGCTGCTATTTTATGCAGCCCACTCCTAGTTTTTTCTTTTTTGCTTTGTGTGTGATGTAAGTTCTCTTGTCTACTTGTTGCTTGAATTTTTCTAGTCTTCCTTTCTCTTTAAGTAATTGGTGATATTATGTATAGGAGTCTAAGAAAAATAATAGTGGTAACAAGACCTGGGAAATTTGAATAAATATCTAACTCTGTGTAGGCAGCAAGGTTTTAAGGAAGTACGAAAAGAAAGTTGCTGTTAAAATAAATGAGACACTTTCCTGAATGCTGATCAGCGGAAGTCTAGTTTACATAGCAAATGATTTGCAACATCCAGGAATGCTGATGTGAGTTTTCTGTTGTTTTAGATATACTCAGCTATGCTTTTTCATTAATGAATCATAAATCATAGGAAGCACGTGAAATAATACAGTTTTTAGTTAAACATGTGATAATTCCAGAAAGTAGATGTAGTCATCAATGTAAAAGGAAAATCTCCAATCTCTGTAGGAATGTAATCTAAAATACATAAAGCGGTTACTGAACTTTCATGCTTGATTATTGGGTTTCCTAAAAGCCATGGGTAGCGTATTTCTGTAGAATAGAAAACCTAGTTCAAAGGAAGACACAGCCTATACAATATTAATTTAAAAGCTGAAACAATATTTGACCTTGCTCAGTGGGATGCAGTTGTTCGTTTGACAAGTTAGTTTCATATCTGTCTGCATTTTTGAGGTTGTTACTAAGACCTCACCTTGCAGATGAAACTGAGTTTACTACAAGATATTTTTAAGGCTTGGAAAATTTAGCATTGCTTTGTTTCAGAGCTCACAACAACCAGAGACTTTAATTACATTTCTGTTATGGTTTGGGATCTCACCATGCAGATCCTCAGCTCTGTACAGACACATTGAATGGAATTAACATTGCTCTTTGGTGCTTTGGAAAATGATATATTACTAAAATTTTCAGAGATTCAACATTCATTTACCAACTTTTTGCTCTTTTAGGGGAGATTATTGCAGTTTAAAAGAGAAATATAGTTCAAGAGTGGAATTCTTTAAAACAGGATTAACTTCTAATCTCTGATGTCTCTGTTGCTGTTGTGAAAGACTGCATGTTATAGAGGTCATCTTAGGTATTCTGTAAAAGAAATCCTAGGTGTTACTTAAAAAGCAGACTGATGCTTCATTAGAGGTATAAATAATGTCTTGTTTTTACATTTCTGTTGAAGATGGATCACAGTGGCCTTAACATTTCTACACCACTTAATGAATTCCCAGGCTGCACTGAAGTGACAGAAGAATTAATTTAAATGGGGTAGGACTTCAGCCAGTAAAAGTTGGGTATTTGTATTTAGTGCATACATTGAGATAAATTAAGATGACTAATGTTTTAGATATTCTCAACAGAGATTTTTGATAATGATTTAATGTAAGATAACTATTTCCAGACTGATTCTTTGTAATATAAATATAGTTTAAAATAGTATAACTTTACATGACTGCTCCTGAATTGCCAGTTTGCTCACATGTTCTTGCTTATATTTCTTGTAATTATCTCTTACATGAACAATGAAAAAACATTTACAGAGAACCAAGTGAATAATTCATACGGTGTGTTTATATGAGCAACAGTATAAGCTTGCATTAGGGTGATATGTAATAAATTTATGAAATGTTAGTAGATGTAGGAACAATATTGTTTATTGTCAGAGATTCTATTTCACTCTTTTCCTGAGAACTGCGGTACTGAAAGAGCCCACACTCAAATCCTGGCAGCATTGCCCTTGGTATTTCAAGGAATGACAATAGAGCAATCAGAATAATGACAGATCTTTTAAAATAAACCTTTTTCAGTAGAAAGATTCCTTTCTGTGCTTGGAAGCCCATCTTTTATCTCTGTTTACACTGAAAATAAGTTCAGAAATAACTGGCTTGTGGTCACATCTCTTGAGACAGCTTTTCCAAATGGGTCTGATATTCAGCCTTTCAGCATACTGGGTTTTACAGGCAATCCTAGTTCCTGAGCAGTTCTTACTGCAGAATATCTCATAGTCTCCCTGAAAATCACTAGAGACAAAATAAATGGCCATCAAACTGGAAAAATTACCTGTATTTCCAGATAGAGTTGTTAAAGCTTTTGATTAAAGAATTATTGAGTAATTAAAATGTTTGCCATAATTGATTTGTGTCTTACTTGGTTACAAAAAGGAATGAATACACTTTCGTAATTAAATGTTGAGAGCATGACAACAACAATAAAGAAAAAGCAATCCATAATGAATCCATTCTCTGTTCTTGTGGCAAGAGGTGCTTTGTGGAACCTTCATGGTTTTTCATCTGCATCTCAACGATTTGATTGTGTGTGGGTGTCATATGTTTAATATGTTAATATCTTGATGGTGACATGGACCGTGGGATTGAGTGCACCCTCAGCAAATCTGTCTGTAACACCAAGCTGTGTGTTGCAGCTCGCATGCTGGAAGGAAGGGATGTCCCAGAAGGATTTTGAGAGACAGGCCTGCAGAGGAGAGATGGACCCCCTAAAGTTCCACCAGTCCAAGTGCAAGGTCCTGCACATGGGTCAGGGCAATCCCAAGCACAAATATAGACTGTGTAGGTTGTCAATTGGCAGCTGCTCTGAGAAGAATGATACACAATTGTTGGTTGACAAAAAACTCAACATGACCCACCAATGTGCATTTCCAGCCCAGAAAGACACCTGTTTCCTGGGCTACATCAAAAGAAGTGTTACCTACAGGTCGAGATAGTTGGTTCTTCCCCTCTGCTTTGCTTTGGTGAGACCCTGTCTGGATGACTGCATCCAGCTCTGGGGAGCTCAGCACAAGATAGCAAGTCCAGAGGAGCCACAACGATGCTCAGAGGGCTGCAGCACCTCTTCCATGTAGACAGAGTGAAAGAGTTGTTCAGCCTGGAGAAAAGAATGCTCTGGGGAACCTTGGAACACCTTCCAATATCTAAAAGTGCTTCAAGAGAGCTGGTGAGGGGCTTTTGACAAGGGCATGGGGTGATAGGACAGTAGTGGAATGGCATCAAACTGACAGAAGGCAGGTTTAGGTTAGAAAAGAAACTCTTTCCTATAAGGGTGGTGAGGCCCTGGCACAGGTTGCCCAGAGAAACTGTGGATGCCCCATCCCTGCAAGTGTTCAAAACCAAGTTGAATGGGGCTTTCAACAGCCTGGTCTTTTGCTCAAACTCCTATCACAGGGCAGTTGGAACTTTTAAGGTTCCTATCTCTTACCCTCTTCACTTCCAGCCCTAATTAAGGACCTGTGTTAGACTTGAGGTCTTCTTCTGCCTCAGTCTTAACCTACCTTCCTAGTGGAACCCAACCAAAACACATGACTCTGTCTCAGAGGAAATGGATCCATCTCCCATCTAAAACATAAGAAAATGTAGGGTGGAGAAAGATGAAGACTTTAAAATGGTGTGTACATTAAAGATTATGATCATTAAAGATCATGGCATAGAAGGGAGTAGGGGTGGAAGTATTATTGGTTAGGAAGCTGGAGGTCAGCCTGGAATTTGACAGAGACAATGGAATAGATGTTTTAATGACAGGTTGCACTGCATTACTGGTAACTGTAGTTGTAGTTCATGCTGTGATTCTGGGACCTTACAATGTTTCTCCTACTTCTGGAGCAAGGAGTTCAGAAGCCCTTGGGAAGTCATCCTACTGGAGCAACTACTGGGCAGGAATAGCTGACAGTGGGGATGGGAGAAAGCAGATCCATGGATCTGTGTTTGTCTCTAATGCTGTTCAGGAATTAAATTACTTTGATTTCAGTATAGTGGCCTGGACTTTACCCCAGGAAAGGTATTGTGGTAAATTTTGCCGGGTAAACATGGCCTTTGTAGACCATGGCCTACTAAATTTGCCAGGTAAACCTGGCCTACTGAATCCTGTTTGTATTCCTTAGCCCATGTATTTCTGCCAGTGAAAGCTTATTATTTAGGAGAGAAGATTAAACTTCACAGTAGTTTGCCAAAGTGGATATGCACCACCACTCATTTAAAGTAATCAAGTGAAGATGTTGTAACATTAGTAAAATTAATTGCCTAATCAAATATTTTTAAAGCCTTGCTAGTTGCCCCCCAAAATTATTAGTTATTCTGTTAATAGTTGCAGCCAATGTAGTTAAAACATGTTGAAATAAGGAAATTATAACATTAAAAGACAAACAAGATAACACAAAATAGAATGAAACACTGACACTAATCAAGGAAAGTTCTATTCACAGAAGAGCCTAGGCTTGAATATATGTCTATGTAAGAAGAGAAAAAGTGCAAAAATTAATTCATACAGTTTATTAAAGTAGCCTTAGGCTGGTAGAAGAAAAAGAAACTTAATTTTGGGGGACATGCACAATGTGTACTGGTGGTGCTCTTGAGTGAGCCTTCAGATAGTATTTCCTGGTGCCCACCATCAAGCTTAACACTGTGTTGTATATCAACCATTTAATTACATTTCGATAAGCCAAGCACAACTTTTTTTTAACTTTTTTTTTAACTTTTTTTTTTACTTTGAATTTAGAAAATATCATCAATACAATTTCTAACAGAGTACTGGAGGTTTGTGGGAGGTTTACAGATAAATAAATAGAAGGGGAAAAAAAAGACTTGACAGAATAGTTGAGGTGAGAAAGGACATTTGGAGGTCATCGAGGTGATTTGCTCAAGCCAGACCACCTGGAGCCAGTACTCCAGGAGTATGTCCAGCCTTCTGTAAGGTCCATTACCTGTCAGCAAAGAAACCATGATAATGGTAATTAACATCCACATAAGGTTGTGTAGCTTTAGCTGGTATACTCGCCTAAGTTCCAAAAGACCACACAGAGTCATCCCATAGCCGTGTGGTGTGCAGCCATGGTGGTTGTGTAGGATCTAAGTCCATACATGAGTGTCACACTTTAAGGCTCAAGTGTGTTTTTGGAGATTTTTTTGTATGCACATATGAAACTTGCAGTTCAAAGCAAATGAAAGATGAGAATCTGCAGACCTCACTGAAAAATAAGTTGAGTCATTGGCCTTGCTTAATTTAATATCAGGAAAGAATGTGGCAGTGAACAGTACCCTCTAAACTACTGCTTTGTGTTAAATAATAAAATAGCATCAGTAATACTCCATGGCACAATAGTAAATTTAAGTAAAGTTATTCTGGTCTCTTAGATCTGTTTAAAAACACCAATCCAAGAAACTGACTGTGTCTCTTGAACAGTAAGCCTTTCTCTGGCGTGCAGTCTGTGGCCCCACACACAAGCACACTGACTTATCAGGTAGAGCCCTTGATGCAAAGCTGGTGTTTGATACCACGGAAACAATGAATTACCCATTAAATTATGGCAGTGGTAGTTTCTGTTGGCTTTGCCTAACAGGTGATTCCTGCCTGCTGTTTTAAGAGTACAGTTGTGTATTTCTGCAAAAAAACCTGTCTATCTGCAGATGCACACCATGCTGAGCAGATCCTGGGGTTCAAACAGGAGGGTGTACAGTGAGGTTAAATGGACTCTCCGACACCACATGGTCTATGTGCAGGGATAATTGCATTAGTGAGGCTTGGGACAGCTGTAGGGAAGGATCAGCTTATTTTTTCCTGCTTTTTTTGCCTCAGCTGTATTTACACCACACTACAGTTTCTCTCTTACACATTTATGTATCTTGCTCATAACAAACAAGGCAGACGCAACCATAAACTGTATTAAGTGCTGAGACAATTCCTGGCTCATACTCTTGGCAGCTTTTAGCCCAGTTTACCAATGCTTCTCCTTCTTTTGTTAACTCTTCAATCAATTTAATGAGGACTGTTCTGGGATGTTTTCTGATATTAGTCTTTCATGACCAGGAATAAGTGTCCAACAGTTCCAGCAGTACTAGAAATAAAAAGAAAACCATGCACTTTTTACAATTAAACAATTAAGCAATTTATCCATTCTGTTGAAAATGTTATTTCTGCATTCACTAGTCATTCATGGGTATTAATATTACTTAATCACTGTTTACTGTAAAACTCTTTGCATTTTATTTCTTCATGTGTGTGTAGTTCTGTCAATAAACTTTGGATTTCAGGAGAAAAGACAAAAGGCTGAAGCTTTTTGTCAAGGTGGCAGGGTCCTGTGTCTAGCTGCATGTTAATTTGTTTTAAGGTATTTGCAAGATTAATACACAAGTGAAGGAGTGCAGGAATCTGCAGTGTGAAGCTTGCTGCATAACCTCTGTCAACATTCTCACCTGCTGTTCAAACTGGTCCTGCACTTCCATTTCTGCTGCTGTACTTTGTCGGGCAGGACTGAAAATTATGGTAAATTTGAAGCATCAGACTGTCTTAGCCACATCTCTGACAGTTGCTGTGCTAAGTCCAGCTTTAATTTATGTCTTCTTAGCATGGAAGTAAGTAGCTTTTTCCCTATTCCTGTTTCTTCAAAGGAGCTCTGCTTTTACACTCCTGCCCAGTCTCAGGTGTTGCAGACAGCTTTTCATTTCATGTGTAAACCTAGCTGGATGTGAGCTCCTGTGTTGTGCTTAGAGTAGCTTAGCTCTACCATGCTTTGGAAAGGACAAAGTTTACAGAAACCTATTGAATAATATTGCCGATTCTGTTCTGGAGTGCCAGAACCTCAAAAATAAACATGAAAATGTGAATTTGAAAGCATTGACTTGAATTGCCAGATGTTGCTTGTGCCAGAGAGTTCAGTAACACTCAGTCATTTACTGTTCCTCAAAATAGTTACATGTTTTTGAGGTAGTACTGATATTGGAGAAACAGTTTCATCAAACATATTCTTGTACTCAAACATACCTATTTATCATTGCAATTTTTTAGAGTGAACTAGTTAGTTGTTGTCTTAAGAGTTCCTGAGGCTGTCTTTGTGGTAATAATGAATAATTTAAATTACTACAGTCAGATATTTCCTATGAAGCATTTGACAACTATTAGACTGCTGCAACTGTTACTTCTGATACTATTTAATGCCATCTCATTAGTGCCTTATAGATCTGTAAGTGTCTGCATGTTGGCAGGTCTTACTCCAGTGCGTGATTGAAAACTCCTCTAGAGCTCAACACCCGTAAGAAGGTATTCCCTGAGAGATATCATCCAAAATTCAATAGCAAAATTTTTATTTGTATTGATATAAAATCCAAAAGATCTTTCACATTTCAGCTTTCATTTTCTGTTAGAATCCAGATTTAGATTTGGTTCTGTTAGAATTTTTCAGAAAGTTCGGTTTTGGTAGAAAACTTCCCTTTTGTCATTAATGTGTATAGTTAAGGCTGGGAAGGATATTTAGATCACTTATTGTCCACTTTTAGACATAGGTCTTTAGCCTTTGACCAAATTTTATGCTGAAATTTAAAACTTTAATTTGGTGAAAAGGCTCCTTCCAGCCTTGGCTGGAAGTATTCAAGAGATGGGGAACCCATTGCTCCCTTCCCTTTATAATTTGCAAACTATTAAGAAGATTGGCTCATTTCTGGTTTGGCTTTGTCTGGTTTCAGGTTCCAGCCATTAGTTCTTGTTGTGCCTTTTTTACACTAAATTAAAGAGCTGTTGTGTACATTTGCCTTTTCTTCCTGTGAATTATGTACTGGAATCGAGTCAACACTCTGTTTTCTTTTGAGAAACGTAGTAGATCAAGTTCTTTAAGTCTCAGTGCAAGTTAATTTCTCCAGGTTTCAAAAGCTTTTGTACATTTCCCTGTGGCATCTCCAGTCTTTCAACATCTTTTCTTTCAGGTAGACCTGTCTACATTTCATTCATGTAATAAACAGACTTCAAATCTTTGCTACATGATTTTCGCCCATTTCATTAGGCAACGGTTACATTTGTGCCATTTATAACCCTACTATAAAGAGTTAGTTTGGGAGGAACTTGCCCTTTCTAGAGCTGCTGCTCTTCATCTTGGTTTTAAACTAGTGTTGGAAACATTGCAGGTAGGTTTTTTAAAAAAATAAACCAAACAAATATACTAACACAAAAAAGAACCCTAAACCAAAAACAAAACAACAAACCTGTCACCTTTCCTGTTAATAACCATCCCATCCATCTTCACATTTACACAAGTTTTACCAGCAGTGAATTTGTATATATTTCCTGTATCGTTGAATAGCCACAGGACATCTCAGCAATAACATCTCCATTCAACAGTAGTTTCTCCATGATAGCTGCATTTGCAGGTTACTTAGTCTGCAAGTTCTTAGAAATGTGGAATAATACTAACTTTCAACCCTTTTCCATGAGTAAAGAGTTTCCATTTGTCCCCTCCTGAGTTTATGAAATGTTGACCAATTTCTGCCTAAGTCAAAGTTCTAATTAAGTAATGAATTTGTAATTAAGTTTCTCCAACTTTCCAACTGTAATACTTTACAGCATAGAAGGAGAAATGAGGAATGTATCTTCCTAGTAAAAGGAAGACGTTTTAATGTTTCTCGTAAAGACACAGGGGAGTGACTCACATGCTAGACACAGTACCTGCAATCCAGCAGCTGGCAAAGCAGCAGTCACCACCAGTCAGCTAGAGCAGGTAAGGGGCTCCAGTGTAATAACAGTCCAGAAGTTTCATGAGAAACCTGGGAAGAGCAAAATTTAGTTATTTAAAACAAAAGAGAGATAAAGCACTTTCTAAAAATGCTTGGCAAAGTTGACATGATTTTTCCTTCTGCTCAGAATGTTCTGGAGGAATAAATCAAATGCCTGCCAAAAAATTGAGTATACTCTGTTTGCATATAAATCCTTATCAGCTAAGCATGCTAATTCATCAAAGAGTGAAACTGAGTTTATTTGTTTAGGAGTTATTTTCCAGTAAGTTGCATTGGCTTGAATTAATTATGTTCCTGTACTTTAATTCCTCGTTGGTAGACTCCAATATCACAGCATTGCGGTTCTCAAACGGATTTTTAGTATGCATCAGCCTCATCCCCCAGCCCAGAGCAGGAGCAAATGTTCTAACTTTACTTCCTGACAGGTGCTCTTCTTGGTTCTTTCCTTTGTGTTGTGTAATGACACATCCTCTCTTCCAAACTTCCAGGTTTAATGACCCATGTCTTGCTTGGTGTGAGCATACAACCTCAGGAACAGCTGAGTAAGCAACAGTCACCCTCAAAATAGAGACCTTGTTCTTCATGCCCATCCTAGGGTAGGAATTTATGGACCTAGATAGCCATTTTTCCTTTATTTTTCTTGAGATCTATGTCAGGCTACCTGTGCAAATAGTTTTCTCTGAATTTTGGGGTTAGGATTTTCCCATCTTGTGTACCTTGCTATTTTAAGCGTTATTTAAAATGAAGATCAGTAGCCAGTTAACTGATTTATGACTCTTGAGTACAAACTCTGCAAGCCTCCCAATTTAGAAATATTTATCCCTGAGAAGATACTGATTAGCAGCAAAAAAGAATGTACTTCATTAAACACATGATCTTTTTTTTTTTTCCAAATAGGGAACAGAAACATATATGGAACAATTTCGTACCTTCTTCTGCATTGTTGTTTACAGTTTCACCAGATCCATCTGAAAGCTGATGCATTTTGGCTGTGGATCGCATTTGTTGCTTGTATGTTTTACTAAGTTTGTCAGCCATACATTGTTTTTACCCAGATAGCTTAAGCTTTCCTTTTCCTTAGCTGATGACAGGCTATTTTCATTTTTTCTATATTCCTTAACTGATTTCACTTTTTTGCTGAACCAGGAGGACTAAATGCTGTTAGGTGTTCTTTTGTCACCCAGCAACTTTCTAAAAATACCATTTATTTATTTATCTTTAAATATCACATCTTGATTAAATTTACCGGTCTTACTCCTACTTTGAAGGAAAAATACCCCAGTTTGGAACTTCAAGCGTGTGTGTTGCCAGCAGAGGCTTCCCTGTTCAGTCCTGCCCATGTCATCAGGTCAGGTTCACAGGCCCCTGGCAGCCAGCCACTTGTCTTTATCCAATCACAACACTGCCCAAAATGGTAATGTTGTGGGAGGTATTATACATTTTTGTCTATGAGCACTGGTCATTGTTTTTAGAAACTCCTTAATTTGTGACCACCAATGTCCATCTCCTGAGCTTATACCTTTCAGGGTGATGAAACTGTCCACACATTGTGAAGTGTGCCTAGGGAGAAACTTAGCCCATTCACTGTTTTGCCAAGGTTTTCTGTCACAAAGCTCCTCACCAACATCTTCTCCTAAGCTTTATTAGTGTACTAATTTACATGCACCATAGACCCAAGATCAGATTTATCAGTATTGTTAATAATAGAGCACCCACATCCTCACCACTTCTATGCACTTGAATCAGTCTAAGTAGGTAATAAGCAGACTTTTTGATAACCCAGACATACAAATTACTTGGACAGCCATCAGTAATGCCAAATTTATGTCAAATTCGGCTTCATGGGTTAGACAACAAACAAGAATTGGAAAAACCATCAGTGGCATAGCATTAATTTCATCATTCCTCTACTTTTTGTTTGCTAGATAAATATATCTGCAACACATCAAGATTAAATTGATACTGTATTTGCCTTCTTAGCACTCTGCCCTCAAACTGCCAATGTAACAGTTTTTTGACTACTCCATCTAGCTCTCAGCTGAAAGGATTAGTGTACCAACCTGTGAGATAACCCACACATGGGAACGTCGAGCTCTGTGATGCCAGTTTTAGAGACCCTTTTCACAATATGTGTGCACTTTATCTCATATCAAGGAACATTTGGAAGGCCAAATTTTCTGTAGAGAGGACTTACCATTTTCTGCTAACCTGCATCAGCAACTAATCTTGTCGTGTTGATATAGAGGGACAGTTAAGAGACTTGTTTTAAATGCATATAGTTAATAATAATAAATAAATAATAAGAAAAGCAAAATCAAGCAACTGCTAAGAATTTAAATGCTGATTGGTTACACAGTGTTAAGGACAAGGCTAATTTAAGAAGACATTATTATATTCTTATATTACAAGGCTCAAACCATACCTTATGAAATAATTGTTCATCATATATATCTTAATGTTATGAATAGTTATATATTCCAATAAATATTTTAATTTAATGAGCCACATTTATTAAGCAGCATTTTTTATTTTATATTCCAATTTTTACGTGAAAGACATTTCCCCACATACTAATTCGTTTCAGATAGGTTTGCAAGACATACCTACAACAGTTTAACAGAGAAATAATCCACATGGTTAATAGAGTGAACCATTTTAGATTATGTTCATTACTATTGCTGTGATACAGTAGTCAGTTTGAAGACAAATGTCATGTACTTTTAAACAAACACTGTTAAGTGTCCATCATTGCTTTTAAGAACAAGATCTGTGCGATTGAGGAATATGTATAAAAGTTCCTATCACTTTATCTGAGATTTTTATGTTAATGTATTATTTGAAATTATACACATTATAAAGTATATGTGCATACAGTATAATTTGTAATACACATAAATAAACTCCACATGTATTTGAAATTTGAAGGCCAATTTTGACTTACAGATAATTACATGAGGATCAGTTTGAGTTTGGCAGACGTTAGCTCTGACTTTGCCTTGCTGTGCAAGGCAGGTCATATTTTATTACCATCTTTGCCTCCAGGCGATCAGTGCTATTATGTCAGAGTTTAAACTATGTACTGAACTGGGTGTTAAACTGGAAGGGCTTTGCATGGAAGAGAGTCTTCCTGTCTAAAGATGTCCATGCCGTGACTGCTGCAACAGGATTTTTCCACTGCAGCTGTGTATGCAATGCAAACAAATGGGAACATAAACATATCTCAAAACACTTGTGCTACAGAAGCAGGCATCACATTTTGATTCTAGAGGAATTGAACTTCAAGGGCTCATCTTTACTCTAAATAGTTAAATTTAAATATATTAAATATTATTTTTAAATATGATATTTAGTTAATTTGGGGCCAGAGTTCTAGACATCTGTTTATGCAACTTGGTCCAATCAGTGAAATCTATTCCCTTTTCCACAAAGGAAACCTCCCATAAAGTTCCACCAGATTAAATAAACATATGTGAGAGAGTGGCTGAAGTACAGTGTCCAGCAATACTATGCTGGCCACTGATAACGATATGTGTCAGAGCTGTGAGGTGGGATTTGGTTTGTTTCAGGAGTATTCTGACTGTTTATGATTTTGACAATTTCCTGCTAGTGACTGCAGAACTTAGACCCACATTAGGTACACATTAGGTGTGCCTTGCAAATTCAGCACATTTTCTGAATGTTGCAGATTCCTTTTGGTGGCTAGGCACATGATTCAGCTGCCATGGAAGATTTCTAGTGGTTTCGGTGGGTCTCTCTTCAGTCCTTGTCCCAGCAGACCACTGCTTTAGACCACATGCCAAGTGTGAATTAATGACAAATTTTTAAGGGTATTCTTTTCTTCTTCTGTTAATAGCCCTGGATAAAACTTACTAAACATTTACGTCATACTGTCTGATACCATTTTCTCCTTACTCTTTAAGCACACATCTCCTGTTCTCCAGGAAAGTGTCGGCTTCTTATAAGGATCTGCCCACTGTGCAGAGGAATGGGTGCAACTTTGGAGAATAAGGACCTGAAAGAGCACAAGAGGAACTCTGCACTGTTGACAGGCAATCAGTCACCTTCCTTTGAGATGGTGGTTTGACACCCTGTCTGCTGATATGGGAACTGAAGTTGGTTGTTGCTTCTAGTATCAATGGCCTAACCACTTCACTGTCTTATAGGTGAAGACTCCCCTTTCCTCAGCCATCTTAAAAAAAGAGTTGATTTCCACCTGTTTTTTTAAGGAACAACATTTGTTGCTTCCAGGCTGCAACATCAAGGCATTGCTAGTTTCCTTTAATTTAATCACCCGGTCTGTCCTACTCTATTATTTTTACCAATGCCTTGTAAATGCCATGCATTTTTTGAAAAAGTAGATCATGGGATGGAGAAGCCTCCCAGGTGGAGAGTCAACGTGTTCACTCAGGCTAACAGTAGGATTTCTGGTGCACTAAACACAGGAGGTGCCAGTGACTTTTTAAAGGAGAGCCAAAATACTGTTTTTCGTATTCTGTCATCTCTGGGTGACAGCAAAGGCAAACCACAAATACCCAGTGGAGATGGCACCAAGATGTTGTGGGCTTTCCCACCAGCTGGATGCCACAGGTTGCTTTTACTGAGCCAACCAACCAACCAATCAAGCCTTAAACCAGGAGATTAGATACAAAGTGGTCATTAATGCCAGTATACCCAGCCTGTAAGAAATGTGGGTTAACTAGAAAACAGATAGCACTGGGGAATCCATCGTGTTGCATGGTGTCAGTAGAAAATACACACAAATAATCTTGGGAAGATCAGCTCCCTTATCTCTCAACATCCTCGTGTCTTTGTTCCAAAGCAGCTCGGGGCTCAGCAGAGAAGTGAGGACTTTTTCTGTTATTGTATGTGTTGATCATAAAGGTCATGTTTTATTAAAGTTTTAGAAATTCCAGGTGAAACACTTGCTGTCAGATTGTCTCACTTTAGGAGAACTCTGCTACATGATACAGGCATGTCGTGGTTTCTGCCGATCTGTGTCTTCACTGGAACCTAATTTTTATTTGGATGATTTTAGATGTATTCACAGCTTGTCATTTGCACCCACAGATAAATAATGTTATTTTGGTAACAGAGGTGCAATCAGTCCCAGGTGAATTGATTTGTCATCTTCCAGAGCTATTATCAACCATGTAAAATATATTCTTTGTATAGATGAGGAAATAGAAATTGATTTTAAATAGTTATTCTTTCAATACACAGGCTCTTTCATTACATAATTTGTTAATTCTGGTAAGATTTTTCTGTGATTTTTCTAAACTTTTCCTCTGATTTCATGCCTGACTTTGTTTAACACTACTAAATGATTCACTGAAGCTCTACAAGTGATATTTCATTCACCAGGGAGACTGAGCTGAGTGCTGGCCCCAAATTTGATACAATATTGTGTTAGAATTAATATGGATATTGATGCAAAATTAATGCAAATAGACTCCACATCTAATCCCACTCTCCCTCACTCAAGTTCACTGGCAGCAACAGCAAGTTACTTCTTTGATTCCAGTGCTGTATATGCAATATTTATGAGAGGTTGCACTTTACAGCTTTACTTTCGTTATCATTATTCCAGTGCACATTAAAACAGTTTTTGGAACTGAATTTGTTTCAACACTGTTGTCAGACCCCACTTAGACAGCCCTGAGTTTGGGCTTTGGCATATTTAGCTTGTGGCTTACTCAAGTAAAAGCTAAACCACCAGCTGTCTGAAGGTGCAGAGTGTCATTAACATTTTGCAGGTTGTACCCACACAGGACCGCACAGGACACTGCTCACAGTCATGAGTGCTTATGATGTTCAGGGCAGTATTTGACCATTTCGTGTCTCACTTCTGCTTTATATGTCTGCAGAGTCTGGCTTGAGTTCACTGTTAGAATGTAGTTGGTACAACAAATAACTAATATGGAAGAGCACGATAGAAGTGATCACCAGATTTCAGAGGTTTTAACAGATTGGTGGGCAGTCTATCCCCTCACGTAGTCTGTTGCTGTATCTTCTGAGAATGGCTGAAATCTTCAGTGACCTCTAACCTTGACATGTTACTCTCCTGTAATTTACTGGTCACATATCATTTTCTTTATTTCTGTCCATTTAGACAGGCACGGGTCTTTCTGATCATAAAATCGTAGGTTCATGAAGTGGTTTGGGTTGGAAAGGACCTTAATGATCGTATAGTTCCTACCACTCACTACAGACAGGGACACGTGTCTCCCTTTTCCATTCAAATACATGTGCCCATGTAAACAGCTTTTTAATGTGTAATAAAAACTGGTTTAAACCATTTTAATCCTCTCGCCCTCTGAACTGCAGATTCATTAAAAATGGTTGTTCTGATATACTGCGGCATGTAGTTTGTGTATGACATTTGAGACAGATTTGTTTTAGGTTTAAAATATAGCTATTAAAATAAATTGGGCATTGTACAACCATTTTCAAAAGATCAGGGTTTTATGAGTTGCTTTCTTAAACCTAATTGTCCAGAGACAGTTTTGTTTATATTTTCACTGAACATGAAAGTTTGTACTGGTTAAGTGTGCAGTTCAATAACAATTTACGTTATGGAGAAGAATCCACAGGTATTCCTCTGTGGTGTTTTGGTATGGGACAGAAATACCCACCAGGAAAACTTGCCTGTTTCTGGTGGGTTTGAACCTTTTTGCCCTTGGATTCAGGATTGCATATCTCCCATGAATCCCAATGTACATGGGTGAATTTCAATAGCGAAACCTCTTTCCTTGGCATCATGCAGTCACTTCTCCCAAATAAATGGGCACAGCAGAGGAGGGGTGTTTCACCTCATCACCTTGTGGATACTTTGTTTTAGGAGAGCTGTGGCTGTTTCCGTGAGCAGGAGACAAGCAGACCTCCCTGGGTACACAAGCAGAGATGCTTCCCTGGCTTGCAGCCTCTGCCCTTTGTTGCTCCAGCATCCTACCCTGTGGTCCCTCATGGTGTCTGAGCACTGTAGATCTGGGGAGGAGGATCCTTGGAAGCATTTCAGCAGAGCAAAATAACATACAGCAAGCTTTTTGCCTCCACCAAATCGAGCATGGGTGTAATTATCCTTTTAACCAAGACACTTTAAAATAGACTAGGAGTGACTGAGAGGGAGTGACAGCAGCCCAATGATAGATTTAAAGTTCAACAGAGGGGAAAAAAAATCATACAAGGATTTCACAAGCAATGACACTTGGATGATGTTTGGGAAATCTTTTTCTTTCAAGACTATCTTGCGATTTACTATGGGAGTAGCACATCAAAGCTGCGCTGACTTCAAAGCTTAGAACCACTTACGGCTTCCAGCTATTACTAAAACCTACCACTTCATCCTGCCAGCAGCTCATCTCAGCTGCCTCTTTAAGTTACACCCATCTACTTCCTGCCTTCTGATTTTGGGGAGGGAAAAAAAAATTGCCAGAAAAACTTGTAAATTAAATATAGCTGTTCGCACTGAAGCAATGTCAAAGTCAGGGGGAAAAGGCAAATGAAGGCATTAAGACATTAAAGATTTAGTACAAACTCAACAGTGATTTACATATGCACACTCTCATTTGGCTGACTCTAATAAAGCCGTCTGCTTTGGGAAAGTTCCCTGAGAGAGTGTCACCCCAGGGTAACAGCCCCTGAATGAGATGTGCAAGCTTTGTAGGCTGTTATTGAGGTCCAGATGTCAGCAATAGCTTGGCACAACCAGCAGTGCCTTGGCACTTCAAGGTATCTTCACATATTCAATACATATAGTGAAATCAGTTCCCATCCCTGTTCCATAGGGACAGTCCACATCTTCTGATCTGCAAAGATACCCACTCAGGTACCTCAAAACAGTATGCCCCTATGAGGCAATGATCACCATTTATTGCTGTAGTGTTGCTGATTCTTTTGCTTTAGTCCAGAGATCTTGGAGGCAACATTTTTATATTTCATATTTTGGGAGTCCCCGGAACAACTCAGTTGTAGTAGCACAGGACTGTGCTACGTTCTTCTAACTGATACAAGAAGGCTAAAATGTACCAAAGTAATTATTTATTTGGGTAGTAATATTGTTCAGCTCTTTAAATTGGTACATTGTTATTTTCTGATAAGGAGGTTTGTGCCTAGGGTTTTTAAAATGTTACATTAATCTCTGAATACAATTTGTCTTGCAGATGACATATTAATAGGAAGTTAGGAACGAGTGTATACTTTAAGTGTGTTTCATATAAGAGTTTGTATATTCAATACAGATCAATGACATACTCTAGAGCTAAATGCCATTAATCCATTTACAGACATTCATTGCAATGAAGAGAAATTACCATTGAAAGAGCCATTCATACACATCATAAAGAGAATTTCTCTGCTTCCTTTTGAAAATGACTTTGTTTAAAGTTGATTTGTTTTTTCCTTTATTTTTTCTCTTTACAAGAAAGGATTTTGGCAGCAGTGGGGATGCTGCTGGCTTCTCCCAGCTGAGCTGGGGCAGCAGAGATGGCCCCATATGGTGCCAACTTGCTCTTTGTGGCCATGGTGTTCCATCAGTGGGTTGGCTTATCCTTGCCCATACACACAAATTATATGCTTCTGCACCAAGCATGTGGCAGATCTCAGACCAGAAATGGGAAGGCAAACAATAGGCTGTTTTGCCTGGATGGTGGTTGCCACTGGCTGTAAATAATTGAATTATTGTGTACCACAGTCAACTGACAAAAAGAGTGTTATCTTCTAAAAAGCTGACGTATGAAAAAAGTGTACAGGGACTTACTGTTGAATCTGTGATATATATATATGGCTAGTATATGTTCTCTCTGAAGAGCTGGGCTCTGCTTTAAACTTGTAGAGGGATAGATGGGAGCTTCCAGGCTGGCTGGTGATGTAATCAAAAAGTCAGATTATTTGAAATCATTATAGACACTCCACCAATACATTTATGTATTTTGCTGTGTGATAGCCTTTTTATCTTCTTAAAGGATGCACTTCTCTCACATAAACTGTGCAGACGAGTAACAGCAGAGTAATTTGAAGTTCATTGAAAATACAGGAGGACATAATGTTTCCTGTCTTTATGTTAAACTTGTTATATTAATTTTTTCCACACAGCTTGCAGCATAGAAGTGTGATATACAGCAATGGCAAGGCAGGCTAGCCACATATAAATTCATTAAGTACTGCTGGATTAGCAGGAGCCAACAGGAGTGTGCAAGCATGGAGGCATGATTTCTGTAACTCTTCATTTATTACTTAATTAAAATAACAAGTTTGGATTTTGTTGTCTCTGAATAACTTCGCACAAATCACCTGCAGAAGCTGTTGTTTCATATGCTTACTTATTTTCACAACATAAAGGTTCTGTGAGTTAGCTGCAATACATATGCCAACAGAGCTGGACTTGAAGTTACGAATCACATATGTAAAGATCCAACAAATTATTTTGATGAGTGCGGAAAATTCCGGAAAGCATATTCCTTCATATTCCTGTGAATTCTTTAACTCACAGGTTTTTATCTAAATTTCCCATTATTTTTCTTTATATATTCTTTGCCTTTTTAATCTTCTGTTCCCTTCATGTTCAAAGATGGAAAGATTATGGAAGCAATAGGCACTGCAGCCTACATTTAAATTTAGTGGTGGTGATATGGCAGTGTAGAAAGTGCTCTGATGTCAGGCTGTCTTGATCCTCTGTCTACATTATTAAACCTCCTTAAACACCTCCATTATAGCATTCACCTTGTTTGACTTCAAAGAGCAGTGCAGCTACGTAGAGTGCTGAGCGGGTTACCTGTGGTTACTTAGAAATGCTAATGCATTCTCTGCTGTGTTTATGAAATTATGTTTGCTGTTCGGCAGCTCTAGAATCAAAATAATAAAATGACTGATAAAAATATGGAGGTTAAAGTATTCTGGGATTTGAAGTAATTGCCATTCACTTTTTGACACTTTTTCCAAGGACCACGCCCCAACCACCCCAAAAAAATTTTGTTTTAGATTAATTAAAGAGGTTATTTTGGGGGAAAGCAAAGTTGACACTATTAATGAGGAACCTCTTGAGTGTGGTCTCACTGAGTCACTCAAGAAAAGGATGTGGATGAATGCCTGACTTATCACTCAGAGTTTATTGGGAACTAATCTGTTCAAAATGTTTGGACTAAGCTAAAACCTGGCTTGCTCGTCTAATGAAAAAGGTCAAAACAGAGAAGAAAGTGCCATGGTTTGTGTTAGGTGACACTGTGCCCTGCTTGTCTAATTTGATTACACAGAGCCACTGATGCCCCAGGCAAAGCTGATTTTAGCTATAATCAGCTTCTTAACCTTTGAAAACTAACATAAACGCTACCTGCTAGTGGTTAATTATGTTGCTTTGCTACACACAACAAAGTACAAAGGTAAAAGTGTAGAGCTGCAGTAACACATGTTGTGACAAGATCACTCCAGGGGATTACAGCCCTCCATGTTTTATTTGTACTCACTGATTTCTTTCTTAAAAATTAGAAATTAGCAGGGAGCATCACTTTATCAATTGCAGGCATCATTGCCCTGTTGTGCAGCTGCCTCATCTCAAATTCCTCTTACATACTGAAGGGATGACCTACTGTGGGTTGTACTGCTGTGGTGGTGGATCTGCTATTTTTTAATTATTTAGGATTATCTTTGTTCTAATTGCTTACTTGTAATTAGGCATGTGTGCTCCCTTCCTCTGTGATAAGGATCTTCCAGAAAGTTTTGTAATCTCTTTTGGCAGAAACACCATGTCCATATGAAACACCTGTCTCTAGGTGAGATAATGGGAATATATTTTAATTTCAGATTTTGCAGGTACATATATAGGCAAGAAGCAAAAATCTGAGGCACAAAAACTGGGCCTTTGCAGCATGTGTGTATCCTAGCTTCCTGTGTGTTTTGGTTCATAGACTTCCTATAGTTTGACAGAAAATTTAACTTCCATGAACTTCAAAACCTTTAGGTGATTTCTAAACCAATGGGTTTTCAGTGTATTTTAAATTTTCCTGATCTGTGCTGATTCCCTTATGTAAGGAAGTCTTGATCTACTCATCTTGAATACTTGCTACTCTTACATACTTGCAGCATGGAGGTATCATGTTGCCTCTGGGTTTTCCACTCTGTAGAAAATACGTCTGTTTTACTTTTTCTGTCCCACTGTTGTTGTCAGCAATGCATCATTCATCTCCAAAAGTCTGCTCAGAGTAGCACCCATAATGACTTACCATGACAAGCAGCAGTAGCACGGGTGTTGCAGGGCAGCCTTACACTGCTTGTGTGCTCCACTTTGTCCCAGTGGGGGTGTCATGGGCAACCCAAAAGGTTATTGTATTCCATATCTATCTGTGCCCAAAATTGTTACTCTTTATGACACTGGGAAATGGAGAGGGTGGGGAAGGGTGTGGTTTCTACCACTTTTAAAGTCTTCTGGGGCAGGCCATGCATGCTCTTTCACAGTGTGGTTTTTCAATGTGCTTTTTGCCTCACTGGCTTCTTGGTCTTTGCTTAGGCAGAGGCTTGTCATTTTTGGCTTCTCTTTTTGGGGTTTGTTTCTTTTCCTCATCTCAGAGGGACTTCAGTTGGCAGTTTTGAGTTGCCTGGAGGTGAGTTCTATAGGTGCTTGCCAGCTGCCACCACAGTGAGCAGGGCCACCCCTGCTCCACCTCGCCGTCGGCACCCAGCTGGGGAGAGAGCACTATGGAGTCGCCCCAGCCCCGCCACATTGCCTTGCCTGCTCCTGTTGTCTCTTGCCAAGAGAAAGGCAAAGTCCCTCCGCAGGTTCTGGCCCTGACTGACTTTCTAGACACCATCAGAGCATGCCAGCTGCCTCTCTTAGCAGAACTTGGCTGTTGGAGAAATAAGCGGGGCAGTGAGGGAAGATTGACATACCTTTCCCTTTGTCCTTCGAACCATGCACTCAGGGACATCCCCAGTATTTTTGGCTTTCTCTTTGTTCAGGGGAGTCTGCAAGGTTTAGCAGTTTTGTATCTGGTGATTATTTGCTGTTATTTCTTGCTGTTCCCCTTGTTAGTAAACTGTTATTTTTTCGTGTGCATCTACTCATATTCATTCCTTTTTGGTGGAAAGGGATTGGTTGAGCCCATAAAAGGAGGCAACTCATTCCAGAGTGTTCTCCTTCAAATTGTCTTAGACCAAGACAGGGGGCATTATGAAACTGGACCAGCAGGTCTCAAGATACTTAATGCCTTCAGCCCACCTGCTTCCCATGAAAACTGTCGTAGGCTCTGTGGTAGCAGATAGATTAGCAGGGGTATGGTTACACCAGGGAGATCGATGAGCCTTCACTTAATTTAGGTACTTATTTTATTAAGTAGGATTAATAATGACTAGACCTAATAAAGTACAAAAACCCCTACTACTGACAAAACAACGGCAATAAATAATAACACAACACTTGCACACATAAAAATAATGGTGAGTACATATATACAAGGACATAGACAAGTTATGTACAAGGTCAGAGTTGGTTTCTTTTTCTTGCAAGCAATAACTGTAAGGTTTACCTTACACATATTTATCCATGGGAAAAGTACAGTGTGTTGAGCAAAAATTGAGCAGACTGCTAGTTTCTGAGCATCAGAGAGGGTGGCAGATTTTTTTAGCTGACTCTATGCATGGATGCAAGTGGACTCCTGAGTTCTGGACAGGAATGAGAAGTCTCTTGAGAGCTGCTGAATGAGTTAGTGATTTGATCTTCATCTCAGGCCCCATGATTTTCTACAGGAAAGGGTATGCATAAAGAAATTGAGGCTGACTGTGACCCCTTTGGGTTTCTTGCAAATTTTTTGGCATTTTAGTATCTAGCTGTACAGGTTGTCTCATATTCTGATGCCTCTTCACAGCCTGCCAGCTGTGTGCACAGCTGGGTAACTTCTGGCTGCACCCTGCATTTCCCTGTGGGAGACATGTAAAAGTTGTTTTGCATGCACAAAGATGACCTCATCTCTTGGTTGCAAATAAATTTTTCTAAGGTTTCACATGGACTATGTTTTGCCTCTACAGCCACCATGTAACACTTTTTCTGACCTATTCTAATCATCCCCTTCTCCTGGTTTTGATTCATAGAAGGAAAAGTAATTAATTTCACATATTTATTGTGTAGATCACCATGGCATTGGTTGCATTTCCTGAACTAACAAAAAATTTCATCTCTAGCAAAACTGGACATGATTATTCTGCAGCAGTGGTCTGTTTTCCTTAACTTCGCCTCCACAAAAGAGAAGTGGGATCATATTTCTTCTGGTCCAGCTGTCAGAAAAGGGAGGAAAAGAGGCACGTCTGCAAAACCTGTCAGTCTGCACATTTAGAACTAGATGTTCTCAGGCCTTCTTATTTCCTCAGTACATTTCAGTTACAAGGACGCTTTGTGCCAAGTTTCTGCCATGTGAATACCTGCTTTGCTCCCGAATTATTATCTGGGGACTGTTCAGGTTCAACTAATTGCTGTGGACAGTAACAGGCAATGAACAGCAGTAATGCAACAGACTTAGAGCAGAGTCCTTACCCTCCAGAGGGAAATTTTGGCACCCTTTGCGCAGTAGTTAATTTCTGGAGTATATGGCACAAGTCCTGGAGTTTAGCTGTGTCTTAATGAGTTGGGTAACTCTATGGTTGCTCACAAAGGAAATTAAAGACTTTTTTTATGTTTCTGGATGTAGTCAGAAGCAAGGGAAAGCAGTGCTGCACCATTACTGCTCATATCTTGAGACTGCAGCAGCTGTTTTCCAATTCCTCTTTGAGGATCAGCCTTTCTTTGCATCAACCACCACAAGACATGAAAGCCCAGCTGCTCCTGACTGCTGAAAGGTTCCATGTGCCTCACAGTACTGGAATAACAGCAATAGCAGATTTTGATCCTGACCTAGCAGAAGGGATCCTGAAGAACAGGACTGAGCCTTGTGCCGGGTTGAATTATCAGGGGCTGCATGGAGGGAATCAAAGGAGTCAAGCACTATTTCCTTTAGCCCCTGGAGAATAAATTGCTTTGCAGCAGCAGATAGAGGATGAGTTAATGATGATACGTGGCTGCAGAAAAGACAAACCTTTTACAGAGATATCTAAATAATCCTACAGCTTCCAAAACTATTGGTGATGCTTCATCCTGGAGCCTCTGTATGCTGATGAGTGGCATGGCCACGGAAAAGGAAAGTGACTGAAGAACTTGAAAAGGAAAGCAGCAAAAGTGACAAGAAGTCTAGAAAATGTGGCCTTAAGAAAAAGGGTGAAAAGAAGTAAAAGGTTTAACCTAAAAAAAGAGGCCTGAAAGAAAAAAACATGGTGGAAATCATGAGGTTTATGAAAGTGTTTCAAAGAAGAAATGAACAATCTGTTCTCTGCACACCTGGTAAATAGTACAAAAAGGAATTAATCACAGCAGGAAAAGTTTGGATTAGACGCTAAGGGAAATTTCCTAATGATGTATGTGGGGGATACTGCCTTCAGGTGCTGCATCAGTGGAGGAGTTGGTTAAGAACAGGGGAGACAGATGTTTGCCAGAAGGCATGTAGGGCATCAGGTCTTGCTGTGGCCCAAGGCATTGGCTGTGAGACATCTCTGTCACACCTGCTTGTCCATGACTGTATGAATGGGCAGAGAAAAAGAAACCTAAGTGACTGAAAATCCGGATGACATGGATTGTCAGGTTCACAGTTTTTAAGCTGTTTTCATAATTTTGAACACATTCTTGCTGTCTTTTTCAAAGATAAAATACACGCCATACAGTACAATAACACAAAGCTGTTTAAGCAATGTATAGTGGAATTATTTTTAATATTGCAAATTTTTGGGTTAGCTTTCTGGTAGGTGTGTTGGGTGACATTATCTGTTATGTTTGTCCTGATGCAGAAGACTGACAGTTCTTGGTAACAGTGTCCTCTCTTGTCTGACATACAATAGAAAAAGAAAGTCTGTTAGGAGATGGTAATCAGGAAGATACTATCCCTTGTCATTGTTTTTGATGTCCAGAGTGTCCCCAGTCAGGGAGTGAAACAAATATATCACATTGCTGAGGTGGTCATTCACACACAGGGAATAACAAATAAGCCTTAGTGAAGTGTTTATGATGAACAATGCATTTATGAATTTATTGAATACATCTACACAACAAACAGCTTGAAATCTGGCTTGCTCTGTGAATTTGCTAACAAGAAACTAAAAAGAAAAAAAGGATGCATGTAGCTAATGTAAATTATAATAAGTTAACAAACCATTCGTATGCCATAGTAAAACATGGAAGAGTAAAATGTGAAGTCTGCTTATTCTTGTTAACTCCAGAACATCTTAATGCAAATGATTTGCAGTAAGTGAAATCAGCGAAATAAGTTGTGCTGCTCAGTTTGTTCCTGCTATTACAGCTTCTCTAAGAACACTACTACCTTTAACAGGCATTGTGTGGGCTGTGGCCAGCTTCAATTCTGCTCTCTTCCCATGAAAGAAAGGAGCAAAGTGCTCTTGAATTTGCAACATATTCCATGGAGTGGATTGGAATAATGATATTGCTAGGGGGGAAAAATGCATAAACCAGATCAAAACAGTACCTTGGGAATCTTTTTTTTTTTCTTTCCATGATATCTGATCCCTAAACTCCTGGGATTTTGGACAGTGGGGATGCTTTAGTAAATGTGCAGTGAGAAAAATGCCAGATTGAAGATTTCTTTAATGTTACTGTCCAAAATAACCAGCCATGCTTGAAGATAGTAATTCTTAACAGAACAGGCACTCTCACTATGTGGCTTTTAGCTGCAGGGGGCAGAGCATATGCTTTTAGTGCCAAAAAGTTGTTTTGGTTTGGGTTTTTTTATTGTGTTTTTGTCAAACTTTTTAGAGTTATGCCTTTATGTTTTAAGCTCTTCCCGTGTTTCAGTCTTCAAGGCTTGCTGTGAAAGACAAAAATAGCTGCAAAAAATCCTGAAAGCCTGCAGATCATTAAGAATTTCTGAACCTATAATTGATTCTTTGTATTTTATATAGACCAAGCTGATACTCAGTACCCAGTGATGTTTTAATTCACTTGGAGAGGGGGGTAATTTTCTTTCTTTTTTAAGATTAAATAAGGGAAGGCATTTTGGCACTACAAGATTTGTGTGTGGTTGCTTTGTTAATTCAAAATATACATCCTTCACTCAGCCATGTGTGATTTAATGAATCGGTCCAGAAACTTCTGAGGACACAGTTTATGTCAGTGTTGGTACCTCTGAAGATCTTGAGCACTTTTTTAGGGGTTGTCTAGCATCTTCTTGCATTTGACCATCAGTTTCTGCACTAAGAGGGTGACCCAGGCAGCCCTCTCTACTTCTTTTCTGAAGCTTCACTGAACTCATGCAATCACAGAGGTCATAGCATACTTCTCTCTACCTTTTTGGGGTGTCCTGAGTAGCTTGCTTTGGTAGCAGAGTATAAGCTTTACATGCAGTGACTCAAGCAAGGACAGCAACAGTCTGGGTTGCTTTGAGTGTCGTTCTTGCTCAGGGGCAGATGTCAGTCTCTTACATGGAAGCAGACTTTAATAAGCCTGAGGTAACAAAACAGATTAATTTAAGGGGTTTAACACCCTGATTTGACGGCTGATTACATGCAGTTTGCCTTGCTGCAGGAGTCCCTGTGCACAGTCTCTGCCCTGGTGCAGAGTTGCAGAACAGTATAGAACAAGTCACAGACCTTCTAAGTACCTCCATTTAGATGTCTTTTCGTCCTAAGTTCAGTCAGAAGAGGGTTAAAACCCATTTGTCTCAGCCAAATGGAAGAGTTGGTATTATAGCATCTGGTGGGAAGAGGAGTCGGTCCACCAAAGATGTCACTAATTTTTTGGAAGTGGCCCTCACAATGGCTTGGAAGAGCCTTTTTTCAAATCTCTGCTTGCCAATTACAGATACATTACTTTTTCTTTATGTTATACAAAATGTCTCTTGATGTACTTCAATTTCATGATCATGGATGATGATGTTAAGTACAGATAGCAATATCTGTTGTTGCATAGATGGCAGGGACATCTCAGGTCATCAGCAAGTTGTCATACTAGAAGTGAAGGAGCACTTAGTGTGTAGTCTTGCAAATACTAGATTCTAACAACTATATTCTTCTTATTTATGGTTTTGTAGTGAGTTGGTGATGGTCTGTATTTTATTTACTGATTGATTTCTGCCTTGCTGTTCTTGAAACAGACTATTTTGCCCATCCAGTGATGTGGAAAAGAAACTTGAAATCCTTTCACCTGACATCAGCAAGAAACAAGAACCCTCAAACTATTTTTTAAATCATACAGTTTTTAAGTAATCCTCTTTATTATTACGTTGTGAATTTTCAGAAGCTGGTGGAGGCAAAAATGCGTTAGCCATCTGGAGACAGATACTGAGCTCAGACTGCTCGTTCAGGGGTCAGTGCACAGGCCTTCTCCTCACCCAAGTTTGCCATGGTTGTCCTGAACTTGGATGGGCAACAAGGAGAGAGGCACCACCATGTATGTCTACATTATGAAATGAGGGCCATCTGCTTCAATGGGTAATGCTGGATAATAGACTGTTTCATGCAAATAGTAATTCACTAGCAATTACTCTAACAGCTAGACACTGAAGGCAGATCTTACAAAAAACATTCTAAATTTGTCTCCTTGTTGTGATAGACAAGATGAATATGCAAATAAATGAATGGTATGAACATTTTGTACTCTGTCCCATGCATTACTTAGAATTAATAAATAGGGGCTTGTGAGATGCAGAGCTTTTCACGTCTGTCTCCAGCACTCAAACCACAGCAGAGGCAAAAATGCTTCTGTTTGATATTGGCAAAATAAAACAGAAAATATGAAATTATTATGTTTTAATAGGCAAGGGACTGACTCCACAGCTCATAGTCTTGGCCATAAATGTATGCGGAAGACAGACTTTGCGTAGACTTTGAGGGTATTTAGCTGCCTCAGCCTCATCCCACCCTTTTGCTGACTACCTCCTCTCTACCAAAGGCTATAGAGAGATATGCATGTTCATGCAAAATGACAACCTTGAACTGCAAAAAAAAAGCATCTGTATTAATGTGATGGATATGTTCATTTCTGCAGATTCTACCTCAGGGGCAGTTGCTCAGCAGAGAGGCAAGACAAGCAGCAGAGAGCAGCAGCACTTAAAGTTCCTGCAGCTGAGTCTGCAGGAAGCTTGGATGCTGGAGCCCTGAAATATATTCCCCCAGCCTGGAGCAGTTTTTAGACCATGTATAGACATATTGACAGAGTACATTAAAAAAGCTTGTACTGAGACTTGTGTGTTCTGCATGTGTTTGGAGAACAAGGTATTTCAATTTTGAGGATTATAAATTGATGCTTAGTTGTTTACAATGCAGACGCAGTAGAATACCATTTGCAATGTTACCAATTCCTTTTAATTTCTTTGTGTACTTAGGCTCATAACTGTCCCCTTTTTTATTTTATTGGTGGTCTTGGGGCTTGGTTTTTTTTTTTTTATCTAAAGGTGGTTGAACAGTCTCTAGACAAGGTTGTGGTCAATACAGAACTTCTCTGCTATACAGCTCCTCCTTCTCTACAGAAGGGATCTCTGCGTGGTTTGGGGAATTGTCTGTCCTTTGCCTGAAACATTCCATATTTAGAAGCAATTTTGTTTCTTAGTCCTTCCTAAGATCTCAAGGTGCATACAAAGCACTGCCTGTTTTAAGGGGTTTGACAACAAATGTGGAGCACTTAACGTCCAGCAGTGAGAGAAGAGGCACAGCAGAGCTGAGGTTGTCTCTTCTCTTCCCACGCGCAGCTTCTTAGTAATGCTAGTTTGCTTTTCCCATTTAAATATTTCAGAGTGGGCAATCAATAGTAACAAACATCAAAGCTTAACAGGACTGCAGAGCCAGAGACATGGCCAGTGTTCAAAGGTTTTTCCAGAAGACTGTGCAGTGGTTGGTGGCACAGGGGTTTTGGGCATCACACCCCACTGGAAAGCTTCAGCCTATGGGATGCATGGAGGTACTATTAACCCAGCTCCATTAATGCAGTGACTTTGTAAGAGGAGACTTAGGTCCTGGAGCTGTACCTTGGTGTTGGATTTTGTGTTAAATGCTTTACAGGAACCGAATTTCTTTCGCTTTGTTTTGTGGTCCGAGTGTGTCAGCATGCCTCATCCCTTAGTTATTCCTCCTCCAGGTAATTCTTTCCCCCTGGACACAGGAGCTGGGTTGGGCTGTAGAGCTGGTGAGTTGGATGTCAGGAGGAAGAGGCTTGTGTTTTTAAAAAAAAAAACAACTTGAAATTCACATGATCCATTTGTGGATCCATATAATTTTTTTTAAATTTCCTTAAAGCTGCCTGCCCACCATTGTCATCTCAGGTGGATCCTGGCTGTAATATAAAAAGTACAAAGAAAACAAACCTCAGATGAGAAAGGTCAGGAGGAAATCCAGTCTGTCCAAGTGGATGTATCTTAAGCTGTTACAATACTGGATCATGGAAATGCAAACCTGGAAGGGGCCCCAGGTGGCATATCCCTCTGCCAGGCACCAGAATGATGAAGCTACAGCTGTGCTGTCAGGTGCTTATTTACACACAGGCACATACATGGACTCTGTCTGTGTGAGTGTGGAGCACTGGAGATTTATGAGTGGTGCAGCAGGTTCCAGATGCTGATATGGTCTTCTCAGGACAAAGGTCCTACAGACCCACCCCTGGTATCTCCTCGCAGTAGTCTATTTCACTTGTGTTTTCTGAATATTGCTATGTGGCCCCAAGACAAAAGGACGTCTTGCACTAGCCCAAAGCTCTTGAGAGCCAACAACCACATGTGTCACCCACAGCAGCCAACCATTTGAATGGCCCAAGTCAGTCATCAGTGCTGGTGTCTTCTGAAGAAAACCTCATCCTTTGGAGGTTCTTCATCATTGCCTTCAGGACCTAGGTGGGAACCAGGTTGTCTGAATGTGTCCCCATAACTCCCCAATGCTTGGCTTCCCCATCCCTGAAGCAAGGATGCCACTTCTCTCCTGTGATAGCAAATGTGATCCAGGTGGTGGAACATTCAGACTGTATGGCAATGAAGGCATATTCATACCTAAGGTAGAAAGACCTAGCGTGTAGAAAATGTCATTATTTTATCTGAGATACTTATTTTGGAAGGAGGAACCACATTAAGAAGATGGCTTTAGCAAAATTCTAGCCAGCTCCTGTGGAAATATCAGCCAAATTTTATTGGATAGTGTTAAAAAAAAGTAAGGTCAAATTCCTGTTGCTGCTGGTAGCAGAAACCCACAGGATGTGAAGATTCCAAAGGGAAAATGCTGTGGAAATATAGCTGGTGCTGCTCTTACTGATGTTATGATAAAATGGAACAAAAACATCAAAAGTGATTGAAAGTATAATTGAAGGTGTGTTACCTGTGACAGACCTTAATATTTACAAATGAGAACCTGAATAAGGATTTACTACTACGATCATTTACAGCAAACGAGTAAACCATGCAATACCCTTTGAAACAGTAAAATAGAAAAAAAGTTAAAATCTATAATTTTAATCAAAAGTTTGTTTCAGTCATTGAAATTCTGTTATTGCTGCTTACAAACATTAAAGTCAATCAAAACATCAGTAGCCTGCAAGATCAATATTTTTAATATGTTTGCATTGCAGTGCTGCAGATTTTTGGCTAATGGTTCTCACCCATATTGATTTCCATGGGAAATGTTAGTCTGATACTGAAATAATTAAAAAAAAAAAAAAAGCCAGGGAATATTGGTTTGGAATTCTGAAGGAGATAGAAGTATAAAAATTGGTTATTGACTGAATTGCTTGGGGTGAATGAACCTTCGGCACTTGCAATAAACTTGTAGCACAGAGTCATTACTGAATACTGCGTTAGTCCCTTAAACCTAAAATCAGTCAATATCCTATTATAACAATGCAAATTGTGGTGAAATAGCATAGTGAGTAATTTTCAAAGCAGCAGGATATTCATAAGCATCTACATACACATAAGGATGGATGTATTAAACCACCTCTGGGATATGCACAACAGCTGATTTTCAAGCTAATTTTAAATATATTGAGTTTATGTTGATAATAATGCAAAAGAGTTGATATGAAGTTTTTTTTTTAAATAAGTTTAATGACTTTGTGGCTACAAAAATGAATAAAAATACAGTGAGATATCATAGACATATACATGTCATATGTACTTGTATGAACAAGTATGTTCAATATTGTCCCAGTTCTGGACAAATGCAGGTGATTTTTTTATTCTATTTATTCTGTATTTTTGGGGAGAGGTGTGAAAACTGCAAGCAGTGATTACCCTGAACCTGCATGGGTGTCCTGGACCCAGACCATCCTAACCCATGCCCCACCCCTGTTCTGCCTGGCTTCTGCTCTCTTTATTCATCCTCTTATTCCATAAGAATTATGATTTTGCTTACCTAGCATAAATCTCTTTTTAAGAGAGGATTCTGCATGCACAGGGGCATCATTCCTCTCTGTGGTACCTGGTGAAGTAAATGAGTTATGCATTCCAGAATAGACTAGGCATTTCCAAACAGGGACTGAATGAGTTTAGCACAGTTAGAGTAAAGCTAGAATAGAAATTTTTATTCACAGTTAAGTGAAAAACATCTAAGTAAAGAGCTGCCTTTTGGTTCCTGCTTTAAAAAATGCCTTGAACCTTGATGTTGCTCTGCACTGGGGACCAGTAGCTAAAAATGGGTACTGCAATATGCAGGCTGTTGAGTGAAATATATTTTCACCTGAGCTGCATAAATATTTTAAAAGTATATACTAACACATGGTGATAATTCAGTGCCTGTGTTAGTATGGGAAAGAGAAATTGTGTCCATGTTTTATTATTACAAAATAATCTGTGGACATTTTCTGGGTTTTATTTTTCTTCATTTGTTACTTTGCCCATACCTGGGCAGAAATTAAGTGGACTAAGTATCAGTGATCTCCTTGGATCAAAATATTAAAAAATTATACCATGTACAGAGCTCAGCAGAAATCTGATAGAGGCAGGATGAGTAATTGGTGCCTCACTTTAACTGCAGAAGTCAGACAAAAGACAGGTTACTGTATCCTGCTGGAGTCTCGATGGACCTACACCTTTTGAGAATAATGAGTAATGAAGACTAAACTCTCTCAGTAAACTTGTTAATAGGGTCTTGTCATTGACAAGGTACCTCTGTAGTTACTCTTCAAGTCATGTAGTTTCTGGATAATTAACATCCTTCGAATTGCTCAAGCCACTCACTTAGGACAGAGGGATGTTGGTTGCAGCCCAGCTGCAGGCAGAAGTGATGATGCAGCAACCTGTCCCTGCACTGCATGGGACCCTGCACCACTGTGTAGGATCAGGTTTGGGCTGATTTTGGAGCATCCTCTTTATTTTACCTCAACTGGGATAGATTTCACTTTTCTGGTCTTTTTCAAAGTTTTTGGTGCTTTTGAAGTAAATACTAAATTAACATTTCAGAATAAAGCTTTCCATATTTACCAGTTCTTCAGACCAGAAGGCCTGATGTTCACCTCAATTTTTAAAAGACACCATACAAAGATGAGGAATGTGTCCTAAGAATAAAGAACTAATGGAAGATAAAATCTTCATTTGTAAAATCACTCCTCCTCATAGTTCTAAACTTGTTAACATAATTAGTGAAAAAAGATATTTTACCTTTCTTACACATCAGAAGCAGAGACTGAATATGGGCAGGCAGGGGTAGTGAAAAAGGGATGCACAGGTCCTGGTATTTAAAATTTCATGTTTTTTTAATGAGTAAAGTAAAAGCATTTTAAACAGATGGAAATTAGTTGTATGTTCCCTCACTTGTTTTTGTGGATTTTCTAGCCCATTTCAATTCAAAACAGAGAAAAATATAAAAGTTTGAGCTTTCAGACATTGCCTGAATAGAGCAAACTAAACCAAGAAATCCAGCATGGATGCAAATTTTTTTCTAAAACCTGTTTTAAAAAGTGCAGTGTTTATAAACCGTAGGAGCTGTTAAAAAAACCAAAAAAAACCAAAAAAACAAAACACCAAAAACACAGTACCATAGGAAAATTTTTAGAGTCAGAACACAGCAGAATGAAATATTCTTGGTAGTTATAAGTCACCTTCATTAATTAAATGGGAAGGAAAATCTGTAAGTGCAGCAAAGGTCCTTTGGCAGGATGACAAGTGAGTCTGGAAACTAGAGGTGACTGGATGTGACTGTAGCAGGACGCTAAAAGCACAGAGACTAAGAACTTTTTCCCATATTCAATGCCAGCATGCATACACTGTTTTGCTGTCCACTCCCCCTGTCCCCTTGTGGTGGTAATTCCAGCAGGACAGAGGTGACCCTACAAGGTTGTAGAGATGTTTGCCATTGAAAACAGTGTTGGGTGCTGACTCTGGCAGCCAATAAAATGTCATTGTCCCTGTGGTAGTGAAACAGCTACAGTTATTTTCATAATCTCCCTCTGTTATATGAAAGTAATGTGTTTCTTGTAATAATTGTTGGTGGTTTTCAATGCTGAGGTTCCAAAACTCAATGAGTTTTGGACACAGTTTTCAGGAGTAAGGAACCCAAATAGCTTCACTGGGAGAGTTACCTGTTTTGCTGGAAATGTTCATAAGAAAGGCAGGGGCTAAACATCAGAGCTGGGAGTCTGCAGATTGGTGTTTCACACCCCAGCAAAGCTTCTCAGGATCATCTGTAACTCAGACAGTCCTGGGGAACGCAATTTATGGCTGTATCCCTTGGTTTCTTCGGCCACCAGTATTGTACCGTCTTTACTGAGCCTCCATGTGAGGTGGTCTATGAGATCATGGTCAAGTTTCTATGCCTGTGGATTTTTCTAGATCTGAGTTAGAGGCATTAAGCACTTTAACATCACTTTGGCTTCTTCTGATTCAGAATAAAGAGGCCAAAACCCCATTCTGTTCACCTTAGTTCACTTTAGGAAGGCAGTCATGAAATGGGTTTAAACACAAGTAAGCTGTCAAGGCAGTAATGGGAAAAACACAGCTTTGCATCCTTGACTGTTGAGAAAGCCTGGCCACAGAACCGTAAACTCAGGCTCCCACTCACTAAGCTGAGGATATAACCTCTAAATAAATTATCGAGGCTTTAGCTGTGTAACTTGCCTTGACATTAGTGGGCATTGTGGGACCAAAACTTTCAGCAATGTTGTACATATTTAGGAGGTATTCTCTTGAAAATGTTGAAAACATCACTTTTTTTGCCTCTGTTTCTGAATTCTGTGATTGTATGCAGAAGTGGTCATAATAGAGGAGGTCAATTTGATAACTTTGTGCTTCAGTTAAGAAAGGTAATACAGGCTCCAGTGACTTCAGAAACACAAGCTAAATGTAAAAAATATGTAGAACTTCTAAAACTTTGTTTTTTCACAGACCAGCAAAGCCCAGTTATTTTTTCCCAGAGTAGAAGCATGTTCCTCAGCATGATTTGAAATACATCTTGAATTTGTAATCTTTATATGCTACATCTACTACATCCCTCTACTCAACTGCTCTGCCTACATGCACAGAAATACTGAACTGGCATGCCACAGCATGAAAGACTGTGCCTCATGTTTGGCGTGTCTGTATTGTTCATTGTGTTACATAGGTTCATGTAGTTGCATAGGTTATTCTTTGAAGGTGATATATGTAGCTTGCCTGGTGCAGAAAAATGTTGTTGGGAGAATTACCAAAGCATTGTAAAGCTCTGCAGAGACCTATTCTGTGTCTCCAGCATTTAGGTGTGTTTACAAACACACTTTTGTGGTAGCAGTGCTCACCTCAGGCATTTCTGACCCATTTTTCTAAGGTTTTTCATTCAGACAAATGGGTGGCCAGGCAGTGGTTTGAATGCATGTTTTTTACATATATTTTAATTGGAACTCTTAAAAGCATCCAAGGACCTTGAAGAAGAAGTCCAAATTCCAGCTTTGACATGGTGGCATCATTTTGATGATCAATAAAATAGCTTTAGATAATTATTCTTTCTTGTGTCAGTAATACAGTTTTGTTTCTGTCAGGATGCAGGAGGTATGGCTCCCCGGCAATGCCACCAGATATCATCCAGACGTCATTATCACAGTTTTACAATGTTTGAATCTTCTTTGGTGACTACAGAAGTTAATGAGCTGATTCAGCTTTTTCCTAGGGTTTACTAGGATTTTTCTTATTAACCTGGAATTACTAAAATTAAGATAGAGATTGCCATGTTCTTAAGTGATGGGATTTTGAAACAAAATGTTCACAGTAACCCCAGTTCAGGAAAGTCCTTGAAACGGGATGCTGCAGGAAACTGGGCACTGTTGCATCTTACTGAATTTAGCATAAATCAGGGATGTATAGCATCCTGAAGGACTGGTGCCTCAATTATATACACTGATTTTAATGCATGATGAAATGTTTTGTGGATTTAAAGCAAAATTTTCAGCTTCAATTGTGTTTATACTTTCATATGTGCAAAAAAATTTTGAATAGAATTGCTAATTTCCTGCTGTGTGATACGCTGTTACTCTTTTAATCAAGTCTTCTGGACCGGAAGTTTATGTGTACCAGAATAAAATAGCTCTAAAATAGGTAGTCTGTGGTTTGTGCAGTGGATGTTACTGTTGTTAGTATAGTAAAATGCAGAAAAGTAGCACATCTGTGACAACTGATCTATCTTATGGTCCTACACAGCAGTCAGTGGTCAGCTTGAAGCTGAAAGTGTGCAATAAAGTATAGGTATGGTATTCAAGCAATTGAGTACAACTTTATGAACTTTTTAAGTTTTGGGAAGTTAACAGCTTCCTCTGAAAATGAAATCAGAAATAGCATGTGGTGACTGTACTGCTGAGTGAATGATACAGAAATACCTCCAGAGCCATGCGTCTCATACCTCTCTTTCTCACTCCTCCACCAATTCCACCTTTCTCTCATAATGGGGGGGGAAATTGATTGCAAATGTGTTTTCTTGACCCCCTATTCCATACATGTTAGCACCTAACCTTCTACAGTCTCATCTGTATTTACAGTAATTATATGCATAATGTAGCATATTATTCTCTGGACTTCCTGTTTAATCAGTACAGAGCTTCTTACAAGTGCAGCTGAAAAGGGCAAACAAAATTAAAGCTTTATATACCAAAACAAGTTTGATTTTCTAAGCTCCCAGCATTCCAAAGTACACAGATTTGTTCCACCAAGTTTTGCGATGCCTTGCAGATGGGCAATGATTAATCGGAGAGCTAACTGTGAAGTAGTTTGCAATTAAACTGGAAAGCTCTGAAGCATGCTAATTGAATCAGAAAATTAGAGACACTGAACAGTAATTGGCTATTTCTCATGCAGCAGGTGCCAGGCCACTCATCTGTGGAACAAGGTATTTAAGGCACATTAGCACTAGGAAAAATATTTCTTGATATGGAACAGTCAGATTTTCTGCCCATTTTCACCATGGATGTCAAAACTATGATATCTAGAGCCCATCATTCATGGTGCAAAACTTTGATCAATGGGGACACATGTGTGCAGTGTCTTGGATCAGGCTGAAGTTGGGGTACCTGAAGTAACTTCCTAGCCCTTGTGAACTAGCAAATGCCACCTTTTTTTTCTTTATTTTTTAAAAAAGTAAACACAGGACAAGGCTTTTAATGGCAGCGGTCCAGGTAATACACTAATAGTCACTTCCAAACTGCAAGATCAGCTTTGTACCTGGGGATCCTTCTTCGTAAACTGGGGTGATGTTTGTTCCTCTACTGCCATGTCCTTTGAGGTCTGCCCTAGGAAGAATGTTGGATGGACACTAGGTAAAACTGGCATGTGTTTTCACTATACCATTCTTATTCTCAGTCTTTACTGGGAAAAAAAGGACATTTTTTTCTGTTTGCTCCTTATGAATGTGGAGATTAGTGGAGTGTGGGTTACTGCAAATCTGTGAATTTCTTTAATGAAGCACCTTCACTTTTGTTTCATTTTTCTGCAGATTTAAAAAATTGAAAGTTTCTAGTTGAATATTAGTTGAGGGCATCAACCATATAAATCTAGTACTGCTGTGAGCTTAAGAGATGCATAACACCAATTCATATCATGTCTCAGCATGAGTTTATATCTTCTAATTAGTACCACCATTTTATAGAGAGCACATGCAATGAAAGTTTGTTTGCCATGCCAACAGGGACTGAAGCACATACTACTTTTGCTATAGTAGAATGATGGTGCAGTATGAGCACAAATGCCTTGTAGCCTGAGCAGTAGGTAACCAGAAGAGAGTGGGATTTAATAAATGAAATGGTGAAGAGTTTTTACAGAGATATAACCATTTCAAATTAAACTGGGTGGGGCGCGTGATTTCTTTCATCTCAACTAATTAGAGCTTGGTATGCTTATTAGTGAATAAAAAAGAAAGTATTAAAATACAAATGTACTGCATCATAATACTCTGGTATCAAGAAGCAGAATATTACAATATTCAAATGCTAATCATATAACTTAGCAGATGACTGCAGAAAGTAGTGTATTTGAACTGAGACATAAATTATAAATTGTAAACAGTGCATAGGGGATATGTTATAACTGTGTCTCATTTAAATTAAGGCAGGAAGTTTTCTCTGAAGCAGATTATGTGCCTTCATTAAGTTTTAAAGTATCTTCTATAATGTTTTATTAAGATCACTTGGCACAGTGTTTCCCAAACTGAATGTTAGCATTATGTACTGGTGGAAATGGCTGCAGTGGTAGAGGTGGCTCAGGTGCATTGCTGCACTTCACAGCTTTAAACAGCACGCTTCCCAACCAAGTGCCAGTGCACATACATCAGTGTCTTTTCCGTGTAATGCCCCTCCTCAGAAGTCCTCATGCCTTTGCTCTCTGTACTTGAAAGCAGCTCCAAAACATTTACATGATCAATGTTTGTTGCTGGAGGGATAAAGTTTGCTCTTCCATGGACAAGTGAGAACATATTGATCATTTTATTCTATCTGCTATTTCTAAATTCAATATACCTCTGGAGTCAATAAGTGAGATTGAGAGCATATTCTTTTTTTGTGTGCCTGCTTGTAGCTTGTTCTCAAGATCCAAGATACATTTTTGATTAATCACAAATGCTCTTAGGTCATGGAAAGCAAATGTGTTTGTAGAGTGTCAGCTGATGCTGTCAGATAAATGTCTTAAGCTTAGCCAGGGTTCGTGCCCCAGCTTTAGGCTGTGCCAAATGTCTCCCCTTGCTGAGGCAGATAACAGCTACACGGGAGGCGACTGAGCTGTTTGTTCACTGCAAGGGCTGACCTTGCCACATGAAGCTGGAGTCAGGTGAAAAAAACACCAGCGATGTTTTAATTAAAACTTTAAAAATACTAACTTTGTGCATTTTACCCATCTTGAATGCAAATGAATTTTGAATTCCCCTTCTTACATTGGGGTGTGTCTCCTCAGCTTCTCCAGTGTCTACCTAGCCACCTGCTCCTGTGGCTGTGAGTCCCCTTTGATAATCTCTGTGTCTTCTGAAAATTTCTGACAAGGTATTTTTGCACAGGGCCCAAACAGGAAAGAAGTCCTGCCAGCAAAAATAAACATTTTTAGGGACAGTTCACGTTTTGGTTCCTAGAGTCTCCTGTAATCTCGAGGTGGTGGCCTGGAGAGGGTGTTGTGTGATAGAGGTGCCTCTTCTCATCCATGGCAGGCTTTTAGCTTCACCTTTAGCTCATCCATGCTGGTTGGTCCTCTATAACTAGTTGTCAGCCACAGACAGGAGCAGTGACAATTGTAAAGCCACCGTGAGACGTGCATGAAGCCTGGTTTATAGCACAGAAGGCAAAAAGATGGATCATATGGTGGTGCATAAATAAGTGAAAACTCACAGGACTACTTGGGGGCATTTGTTATAAACCACCTCGAGTCAGTGCTTTTGCTCCCTCCCATCTCCCCAAAAACGTGTTTGTTCTTTGCTCCAAAGATGATGTTCCACTTTCCTCTCAAGAAGTTCGTACTGTCATGGGTAAATCATCAGGGCTAATTAGACACAAGAATGCTGCAAAAAGTTTTTTAAAAAAAGATGCAATGCATCTGTCATGAACTCCCACCAGACCTCTTGGAATTGAGATATTTTTAATATTTTATGCTGAACACAAAATATCTTGAGGAAATGGTTTTATATTCTGTGTACCAAAACAAAACCTTCAGTGTCAAACAAGTAATACTGCCTAAGAAGCAAGCCCTTTAGATGCCAATATTTCAAATTACTCCATTCCTAAAATAGAAATTTAATTTTAATAAAATGTACTCAGTATGAAAAAAAAAGTTGCAGGGAGTAATAAAGAAAGTGGTATGTTTGGAATTTATTTGAAGCCTGGAGTGCTCTCTAATACAGGAAGAGACATTAATGTTTTTACAGCTGGTCTTACAAACAGATTATTTTTAATGAGATGTTTTCAGCTAACATCTAAATAAAAATGAACATAAATATTTTTTGCTTTGAACTAATTTTAAATAAATTGCTGTCTGATTTTGTCCCGCAAATAACTTTGTCTTTTTTAAAACAATATTTAACATAGCGGTTTAAATCATGTTCTCTGTGGTCTCCTAGTATATTATTAATAGTTAAATGTTTGTGTTTTGCATAATTTGTCTATACAGGAGGGAGACATTATGCATGGGAGAGACACAGATTTGATTACTTTGAATGGCTATAAGTTGAGCAAATCCCTATTTCATGTTTATTCTTGGTGGCAGGTCACAGATTAATAAAATAAAATTATGAATAAAATTAATAAAAATACTTACCTGACTGACAGGAAAATGCACTTAATCAAATTCTATGAATCCAAATAAAGTTCCGAGTCATTCATCTAAATACTTAGCCTGAGATATGTTCTTTAAATAGATCACTAATCCTTATTAAAAAGAGAAACATATCCAGTTTGGCACATCTGCGAGTACTTCTATATGATGACCTTGTTATTCCTGACATGCAAAAATACATCTCTTTTCCAAGATAGGGCTTGCATACACCATTTATGCAGCTTTTTTCCCATGGGTCAGCCACCTACTGCCGTTGGTCCCAGTCTATGTTTTCAGCTCCACTACTTCTTACAAATTCCAAGTAGAATACAAATAAAAAGTAGAAGCCCTGTGTGAGGAAGTGGCTCAAGCAGTAGGTTCAGTGTATGTAGAGAGGGTCTGTGCACACTGCAGAGGTGACCCTGAGCAGTTCATGATAACTGCAGTGATATGGGAGCACTTTACACTGTCCAAATCATGGTGGTCATTTATGTCACCTCTGAGGGGAAACAATTATATATAAAATATTTTATCTTCTTGTTGATGTGTTATTTTTATATATATGTGACTGTCCTCAGACTCAGCTTAGCTGAAAAGGCAGGGTAGAAAAGGTGGATGAAGAAATACTATTGGCAGAATTACAGAAACAGCAGAAGTCTCTGTCAGCAGATTTATCAGTACAGTTGTGCGAAAGGTCTCCTTCAAAACATTTTATTGACCCAAGTTATTCCTTACAGGGAATACAGTATAACTTAGGATATTTAATGTTTGGGTTAACCCATCCAAGTTGCATTCTGGTCTATTGTTTCTTATTATTGGTCCTTTTCTCTTTCCTTCTGGTTTGCAAATTGTTTAACTGAGGCTGAATTCCTCCAGCAGCTGCTGAATCAGACCATAGCCAGCTCAGACTAGCAGAAACAATGTTAAAATTTAAATGTTTTAGGCAGTCATATACCATAAGTAAGTTTGTCCCCAGTGGAAGCAGGTTTATTCAGCCTCAGAAGATAGCTTGGAAGCCCTTTTGTCTGTTTGCATATTTAGGGTCTGTCCAAGGAGCAGTTGCATTAATGGGGTTGGTCCATGTGCTGAGTTCTGCCTGAAGGATGTGCTGGAAAGCTCTGGTCAGGGTGGTATCAAAGTCCTCTGGCTTCTCCCAGACTTGTTTAGAAAGTACATTCTAACTTTTACATTTAAATGTGTTTTTATTTGGGGTCTGTGTGATTAAGGAAGATGCTGAGTTTCACAGACAGCATTCACCTGCTGTATCTTTTAATGATGTTAATTCGGGTGCCATGTCATTGTCCTTGAGTCTTGAAGTTTATGATCAGATTCCATTGCAAACCAAGTTAATTCAGTCTACTGCTGGATTTTAATTAGACATTAAAAGAAAATAAGACCATGTTGCTTGTAGTCAGAATATGACCTTAGTGTATCCTACATGGGAAAGAGAATTTCTCTATTATCCCCTTAGCCTGGACAAGAGATATTTGCTGTATCTAAACTCTGCAAGAAAGGTTGGCCATCTTCTAGCTACAAAAGAAACTTAATAAAGCTAATGAGGGAACTTGGAAAATGCACTAAGACATTGCTGTGCTGAAACATCACAGATAAACATCAGTGAAATCAGGTTTGCAGTGGATGTGTCTGATTTGCTCAGCATAAATGGAAGGGACCTACCTCTCTCTTCCCACAGAGGATCCAGGTCTCTGAGGCAGGCTCTGCTTTTCTGCAAAAGGTGAAAAGGCAAGGTACACCTTCCCTTCAACTAGTCAAGTGAAGGGAAAGGCAAGAGCATACATTCAAAGGATGTATATATTTTATGGAAATATAAACCCATATGAATCTGTGCCAGGAGAGGGGCAACAGAGCTTTGACCTCTAGGTGTGCATGCCAAGAGGGGCTGTCAGTGTTTAATCTGTCCTGGTTGTGAAAACAAAATGTCCGCTTCCTTTCTGTTTCTGTCACCCATCTCTTTGCTGGGTACAAGTTCAGAGCTTCTGTAGCTGCCTGCAAAAGGCATTTCTGGACAGGACCATCAAAACAGGGTAAGCCACCCAAACAGGTGTCCACAGTGATGGTGGAAACCTAGTGACCATGTTTTCCAGGAGTTTTCAGCTGTTCTTGTTAGGGGAAGCCACTGGGTATTAGGCAGAGCTTCATAATGCCTCATCCACCTTGGCATTGGTATATGTACTGGGTCTGCTCTGCCCTTGGCAAGGGCCTTTTAACATATTTGGCAGTGTGGGTACTTCTGAAAACTGGTAAGTGTAGGCTCCATATGGTAAGCAATGTGCTAAGTCCCCCTGTATCCTGAAATCTGCAAAACAAGAAAGAAGCCGTGAAAACACTGCTGCATGGTATGACAGTGTTTGTCAAAAGGGCCAGCAACCTAATTATTCTCATTCTTTGCAGGCAGTTCAGCAAAGGAGAGCTTTATTGAGAACTTGAAGGAAGTTCATCAAGTAGGTCTGCAGCATTTTGTCAAAAAAGATTGCAGAAGTTAACACTTAGAGGACTTTCACTTGGATGAGCTGACTGGAAGCAGGAGTGAGTTTGAAATGAGATTGGTAAGGAGACAGGAAGCTCACATATGTCTGACTTAGTAAATGAAAGTGCCTGAGACCAGCCCTGGTGGCTGCCTCTGCTTTTGGACACCTCACAAAATGGCTGGTGCACCTGTGCTCATGCCAAGAGATGCTCTTTGCACACAGCTCTGCAGTGAGGATTTCCCCAGGTCTCTTCTCTGGAGGTAGCTGGATGCTATCACCCTGTTTTGGGACTGGGAAGAGTTTAGTTTAAGGACAGGCACCGGTCATTTGGTGCCAGCTGGATGCAGTGCTCAACATTGTTCTTCCTTGTGTTAAATTTATCTGCATAAATGAAGTCTGTGGACTCCGAAAGTGAAAAATTTGCCTTATGTGAGGTGGCACGTGATGAAAAAAGCAGAATTGGAGATGGAATCAAATAGAAGAGTGCATGGTCAAAGCTGTCAAATATGAAGAAATGTCTGTACAGCCCCATTCAGCAGGAGTATCTGCAGGGCAGGGGTGCATTGGCAGGACAATGAAAAGGCAACACAGTGACTGTGGTCTAGTCAGTGAGCCTGGGCATCAGTGCTGGCTTTAACAAATCAGGTGAGAATGGTGTTAGGGGTGTTACACAGGATTTACACAACAGTGGCAGACAAAGTGAGCCAAGTGTGAGTCCCAGGAAATAGAGAATGAGATTTCACGTCGATGAAAAAGCCCTGTGTTTTGTATTGGATTTTTACCTTTGTTTTCAGTGACCGCAAAAAACATACGTTTAGCAGCATAAATGCAACTGTTTCAAAGCTGAATTTCATATTATGCCTATGCAAATTTTACAAGTTGATTAAGTCTTTGTAGTTGTGTTTTGGCTTATAGCAACATCTTTATCAGCAGCATAATTCATACTGTAGCACTTAGTATGACACTAGAGAGAACTATCACTTTATTTCTTAGAACTAATTGGCTTCACTGTGTAGTTCAAAAATCATTGGCATCTAGTCAAATCGTGCTCACAGAAAATGCACCACACTAATAAACTCAGACCTGAAATCAGCTGCATTGCTATTAAATTTAAATGAATGCATGTCCAACCCATATCATTATTTTAAAACTGCATATCACAATGTAAATACTAGAACAATGAGATTCAGCATTGAGGCCTGTTCTGTCCATCAGGTACATGGCTATTGCTCTTATGGAAATTCTTTTGGAAATGTGAAATCCATCCCTTGAACCATATCTTTATTCTCATGTATTTTTAGGAAGGAAAGTGTGCTATAAGCTTTCTAACAAAAGAGTATGTTTTTGGGTAAGTGTTAAACAAAAGACAGTGTGGTAACAACTGAAGAAAAGGTGGAATTGTAAAAAGCAGGAAATTTACTTGGGGTTAAAAGGAGAAAAACATTAAGTTTTATTTTACATTTCAGGTTTAGAGAAGGCAAAGACATGGCATCAGTAACTGCAGTAATTTCTTTCTTCTTATTTTAAATAGTTGTATATTACATATTTGTTTAGTGCCTACAGTTATTAAGAGCTGCCTGGAGTGATGGCAGTTTCATCCCTACCTTTCTAATCTGTCCTGGCCCCTCCAAGCAAATGTTAGCACAAGTGACAGAAATGTAGACAAGAGAGTGATGAATGGGGCTTAGGGAAATAGCATCAGTGGTGGGGTGGGAAAAGACTGAAGAAAGGAAAATATGTCTCCCTGAAATCACCTGCAAGCAAGAGTCACTGCCTCCAGAAAGCCTTCCTCAGGAGTCTGTCAAGTGGAGGGGAGTTACCTGCTGCAGTGCTGGGTGACCCAACTTCCAACATTTAATTCAGGCTTTTCACTGATGCCAGTCTGCATCATCCTTTCCATTTTAAGAATGCAGAGAAAAAGCTCTGCAGTAGCAGAGTGGATGCTACAATGCACAAAAACTTAAGTTTTCAGAAATAGACATGGATAAAATGCCAAATCTAGCAATAAAACATCTGTCTTTGTTTTATAGCAGTGTGATGCTTGCAGTGGTTTAAACTATAGAAACGCCTCTGAGATGTTGACGGCTCGACACAAATGTGCTGTACCCTGCTTCACCGCTCTTCACTGTGGGAAAGAGAGTGTGAGTGGTGTCTGTGGACCGATAAAAGTTTCTCCTCATAATGAGATATAAGCTGAAGGCAAGCACTGCTTTATCTTCACAGATGACTTTCATGTTGTAATGTTTTAGGATAATTTTCATCATAAATAAAGTTCATGGATTATTTTATCAGCGTTATTACGTGCCTATGCCCAGTGTCTTGGAAGCCCAAGACAATCTGTGTACCTTTTCAAAAGGCAGCTGCAGGAAAGTGGAAACAAGACCTGAGGCATTGCAAGATTCATACCTTATTAAAATGTAGGCTGAGTTCCTTACAGATACCTACTCAGGTATCTTGTATAATCTTCTATCAGGATTGTATCTTGACTTCAGTTTGTGTGACATTGCATGTTTTGAATAGGACAAAGGCTCACTGCTGCTGTCAGTCCTGTTTCAAGCCCAATATTTATCTTCTTCTTTGCGGATGCTATTTTTTATCTGGCGTCCAGAAGAACATACCTCTGCCAACATACCATTTCCCAATACATTGCTCTTTGGCATGCGTGATTTCTGGAGAGACAAGCTCAGACCCAAATGCTTTTCCTCACTGTGGTGGAGAAAAGGGACGTCTCTGGTGCCTGCTCTGACAAGAAAGTTGATTCATGTGTAAATTACCAGTTGCCCTTTATTTGCTTGGTCCATGGAGACACACACAGATAAAAGGCTCAGTGGGTCAGAGCTGAGTATGTGCCGGTTTCTCCCATGGCCGTGATGACAGGGTTAGGGTTGTTGTCAAAGATTATCAGACAGGCTCTGATGTCTTAACATTATTTACTTTCAGAGTAGTACATAAAAATAAAATTTGGCACACAAAGAGGAGGCTTTTGCAGCATTTCAGCTGAGCACGTATTTGCAGGTGCATGGTGGTGTTACCGTCAGCCTTCAATATCAGGAGTTCTGCACATCTGTCTTTATACAGAAATGCTTTGCTTTAAATGCCTCTTATACAGAGAGGGGAGCATGCCCCAGGCTTCTTCAGCCCTCTGCAGGTAAAAAAAAAAAAAAAAAAAAAGAAAAAAAAAGAAGAGATATTATCTGAGCAAAATCACTTCTAAAATCTTATACAAAAAAGTAACAGAGGGAAGGCTGCAGTAATTTTGAACTGAAGCCCCTTTAAAGTGTGATTTTGCATGCTTGTAATTCCCAGTCACGGCATTGAACGGCTCTCAAATTCTTGCAACACCCTGTGTTGTGTCTCATTTAATAACATAGTTATAATATATTTGTCTACTTTACAACTGTATTTGTATTGGCATATAAAGTGTGCAGCAGCTGGGAGCTGTGTGGGGGTGGCAGAAAGTTATTTGATCTACAAAATCAGTTACTTGTCACTCAGTTGCCTTTCACTGAAGCATAATAAAGAATCATTATGGGCCTATTAGGCAGTGCTGATGTAAATGCATTTTATGTGCCATTTTCAGATCAACAGTTAACCACACAAAAGTAAAGTTGTTAAGTACATCCTTCTTTGTTTAAGAAGGCAAATCATAAATCAGGCAGAATATTAAGCTTATGAAATGTAAATTTGAGACCCCAAGGGTTTTATCTATTAGGTCAGCTTCAAATTAGGCATCAGGCCTATCCTCCGCTTCAATAGCAAGTAGACAAAGTCATCTGTGTTAGCTTTCTACTTTTGTGACAGTGTTATGAATGCCACTTAAAAGGTTTTCGTGGGGGAAAAAAGCAAACCTTTTAATATATTTAAAAAACCCTAGAAATTAAATGGCTCAGACTGGATTAGGAGAGTGAGTGTTTAACTTGTTGCACACGCATTTTATATCTCCCATGAGAATTCTTTTCTTCTTCATTGTTATTAATGATATCCCATTTTTGTGTATAATATTGATGCTACTGGAATCACTTAACGGCTTTATTTGCCAGACAGAACCTGTCTAAAAAAAGAAAGTTGTTAATGCTAATATTTTGAAATTCTCCTCACATCCCTTGTTACTCTTTTCGTTATTGAAATTGCATTTTGAAAATTCCCACAGTTTCAGAATCTAAGTATCTTCTTGATCTTACTGATGAAGTATGAAGCAAATGCTTTCAAAGCCATCTGTAGAAAAGTTCACTTTTTGTCTCTTTTTATGGATTACCAAGGCTGGGCATAAGAAGGAAATTTGAAATATGGAAAAAGCCATAATTCAGAATCTCATTTTGCCTTCTTCTACACGCGTTTCCAGTTCATTTTATTGGTTCTTCCTGGCATCTCTGGTGTGTGCTGTGGGGTTAGTGGTAAAAGACAGGAAAGGATGTTGTGCATCCTAGCTTGCATACAGCATCTGGGAAATGAAAGGTCTGGTAACTTGGTTCAAAAGTTTAGTTGATAATACCCAAAATGAGCTGCCATGTGGAAATGGCAGGTTATATCCAGGCAGTAGTTCATATGGAGTGTTTGGCACTAGCAGATAGCAGGTAATGGCAATAGCAGTGAAGGCTACAGTTTGAGTAACTCCAGATTTAATTGGATTGATAAAAGCTGTGTTTCAAGCTGCAAGCCTACCTAGCTGTACAGTATCCTTAGTTCTAGTACAATGTAGCCTTATCAGTATAACAACACATTTTCTGAAAGGTATGTCACTAACCTAGTCTCAAAAAGACTTAGGAGAGTTAGTGAAAGGATGTGGTTTTTTTCTCAGTAATATCAATGCATTTGTATAGTAACAGAATTGAAATATTTGGCAGTTCTGTAAGTATACAAATATGCTTCATGTATGTAAGTATGGCGCATAGTACACAAATACACCATTTACTTAATATAAGCAGCAACATTCTGTGGCAAATTTCCTTAGAATATATTTTATACATCTGTGAGGATATATATGAGATATAATTATAGGACAAAAATACTAGAAGGTAGTGAACAGATTTGTTTATACACATAGTCTTTTACTTACCAGGATAGCTGATCTCAAATGTGGAATTCTTATTTACATTGTGCCATAAACATGTGTTCTTATACATACGGAACTACACATAACAACAAAGAGCAAATATCAGTGCTAAAACCAAACCTTTACTTCAGAGAACTCAGTCTGCAGTATATGTGAGCACTGTGTGTTTAAACTTGGTATAGATGAATAAATGCTGCAGCACAATTGACCAGGTATGTGACTTTGTTGAGTGAGATCCTAGATTGTCTTTATCTTACGAATCTAAGTCATGTGTTTGATGTGAAGCTGAAAGTGAGGCAGATTTTCAGGTGGGCTTAGCATGCATTTGTGCCTGAGAGCTGTGTGCGCAATGCTAGTTTTTGATTTGTAAGCACAAAGCAGTTATGTGATTTATAAGCACAGAGCAGTTAATATGCTACATATTATGTATGCACTAAAACTGAGTGACGTTTGAAAACCTACATGCTATTTGCATGATACCTGGTCTCACTGAAGCAGGTCCTGCCACCCAGAAACAAGCAAGGAACATCACAGAACTGATGTGACTTTTGGCAATGTTCCCCATCAAGTATGGGACTATTGCAAAGAAGAAAGCTGGCTTCACACCATCTTGTGCTCTCCATCACATATCATTAATGGCAAACAACTCTTGTGCAGCCACACACTTCTAAGCAGCCACATTTCACCTTCATGCAATTTAACAGCACAAAGGAAGTTTTTTTTGTTTATCATTATTTAGGGCAGGCACAAAAGCAACAACAAAAGCAAATGTAATGTCATGAAGTCAGTGTAACAGTAATTCTTACAGCTGTGCATCTCACTGTATTCTGGATTACTTTGCAAATAATAAATCAAATTCCTCCTCAAGGTGACATGTCAGTAATTTCAAATTTGATTAGCTTTATATGAAGGATGTTGGTACATTTCTACATGAATCTTTGATAACTCAGCATACAACCTTAACACTTAGAATGACCCTTTGTGACAATGTGACACACTGAAATAATGTTAAGCTACTTACATCTATAAAATCATGGGGATTCTAGTTGAGGTATGGCTCAGCAAGCTTGACTTTGGGCTGTTCCTCCTAAAAGAATCTGAGACATTGTCGCAGTTTGAAACAAACCGGGGTGGTGAATGCTCCCAAGTTCCAAGTTCCCCTCCCCCACGCAGGCCCAGAAATCATTTCCTTAGAGGAAAGTGAAAAGAAAAAATGTTATTTCACAAAACAAAACAAAATGCCCACAAGGCATGGGAAAAGGGAAAAGGACTGATTAAACCTGAGTAAACAGCCAATGGATTTTAGTGTCCTTTTTCCTTTGGCATACCTTCCCCCTCCGGGAGGTCCCACGGTGGTGAGGCAGTCGCTCTGGTGGCTCCCTGGAGGATTCTTTTCTACTGTTGTCCTGGGGATCTTCTGCTTCTTGGATGAGAAAGCAAGTTGAAAAAAAGTCCAAGATGAAGAAGAAACAGTCCCAGGGAAACAGCTTCTCACCACTGCAGCAGCTAACAAGCCAGAGGAATGTGTGTAACCAGTTACTCCCCCAAAAAGAGTCCTTGAAAGAACGAGGAAAAAAACCAAAAACTCTCACCAGAGCAGCCTTGGCTCCAGTTACAGGAGGGTTTTTCGTCTGGGCATAAAGCAGACGATAGGGGAATACACCATTAAGGGTGATACACCATTATTTATACTCAACCCAGGACAGACGTGAAACAACTGTTCAAGAATTTTGGTGGGTTTATTTTTTGATGACATAAAAGAAAACAGATGAGTCTGAAGGTGAATATCTTCATCATGCAGTATCTTGCCCCACAGCTTCAAGCTTGCAAGTGATGGACACAAAACCCAAGGGATCAATCGGACGTTTGATCCCCACTACTCTAGAGTTGTGAACCATGCCATGGTTAAAAGAAGGCAAAGAGCAGTGGTTTTAAGCGCTACTACCTGATGTGCAGTATATTTTTTGTTGATGAAGCTTTGTGAAAGTGCCACGTTTCCATAATTTCATAGTTTAAACTTGTTACAAATTCATAACTCAAACATTCCTCTTAGCAAAAGTGCCACAGCAGAAATTTATCTTGCTGCTTGCACAATGATCTATCTTTATTTTCTTTGAAGAGGGTGTAAGGGGGGCTGTATAGATTGCAAAGCCGGCAATTTTGTGAAATGAAACACTTTTTTTTTCCCAGGTATTTATTTTTAAAAAGTGAAAAGCTAAATTCTTTTAGTCTTGTTTTTATTCTGGCTTCAGATTTTTCACACTCTTATTCACACACTTTATCCACATTAAGTAAAGATAGTCTTCAATCAGCATATGTATCATGAGCCCTTTGAAGAAAACTCACCATTACCTGCCTACTCCCTGAGAAGCCTGCCAATTAGTCTTCTATGCCTAATGACATCACTTCAATTTTAGGGGTAGATATTTTGGAAAGGGAGAACTTGAAAAACCCTGAAAACATCAGTAAAGCCCAGTAACTTGTTCAACAAACTAATTCATGTCTTAAGCACATTTGACATTCTATAATGGGTTAGCTGAGTTTCTCACTTTAGAGAGTTAAATAGATGGGATATTGCTATTTTAAGAGAGAAATGTTTGTGCTAGTGCCCAGTTTGCATTCAAGAGAAAGGGAGTAGAAGAGTTCTTGTCCTGAAAATCTGACTAGTAAGTTGAAAGTTTTGACCAAATAATTGAGAGACTGATGCACACCAGAGCACTGACTGTTAAGGCATCTGCACATAAGCCCTGGTGGAAGAGACAGCATTTTCCTTCCCTGTTGTCTTAGGAAGTTAACAGGGTACCAGTAAATGCATGGGTTAAGAGTCTCTGCTGGAATAAATCAAGGTGCTATGACATTATGTCTTTTCAGAGTCACTAAGAACTGGGGTTTTTGCATTAGCAGTTTGTGTACTGCGCAGAGCCAAGGTAGAGCATCCTGTGGTGCTAAGCAAAAACTCCTGCTGTGAGTACGTATAGCAGCATCTGTAATTGCCAAGTCTAGGATGCAAGTTGTGATATGGCACTAGTAAACAGAGCAACAAACAATAGTTAGTAAAAGATATTGCCCATAAAACATGGATAAGAGTGTGCAACATATGTTATCTAAATGGTAACATGTTGCATGAGCGGTGTAATTGCCGTAAATATGCTACTGAATGCGAATGTTTGTAAGGTGATTTCCTCTTTGAGCATATTAATGCTTTCCTAATTTGCCTGGCTTGTTACATATTTTGTATGAGTAGTAGGTGTCTGCTTTTGAAACTGAGCCTTCTGTGACTTGACAGGACTCAGCAAATTTTCTGTGTTTGAAATTGATCAGTTAAATTGTTTTGGGGGGGTAATTGATTCTGTTTGCTGCAGAGAGGCCTGTGGCTAAATCAGCCTTCCTTTTTACCTCATTCAAAGAATACTATCATGTTAGCACAGAAATGTATGTGCTAGCAGCTGAAGCAAGGAAAAGAAACAGTGCATGGCTGTCTTTCCAAAATAAGTAACTCATGTGTCATAGCATCATACATCACACAAAGTAAAATTTTGGATGCAGTGTTCTTTCCTGTAAGATAATTATTAAAACTGCCACTGCTGATACTAAGTCTGCCATTTGTGATCTCCTGCATGATTCTTCATACAGTATTTTTTCATTTGTTCATTTTCTTTATCAGTGTTCTGTTAACCCAATGTCAAAAAAATAAGTTATCTAAAGCCATGGAAGCAAACTTCAGGAATGAGTCTACAGATGCATGTGATGTGATTACAGCATAATACTGCTTTTAGTGACCAGCCATTCTCAGCTCTAACAAAGTATGAAGCATTCAAACTTTTAACTGACTTATGTTACAGTGACAGACCAGCTGAAGCTCATGCTAGAGCAAACAATGGCAAGGTACAAACATTTTATGCTTCATACTTTTGTGCCCCTACCTTTTTTGTGTCCTTCAAAGGCAATTTGTCCCCTGCAGAGAGTGCAGCCCTGCAGATCCTTTCTTGTACCAGTAGATTTGCAGAACAGTGGGGCTTGTGCATCCTCAGACTGAGCCAACCTGTGATGCCCCTTGGAATTGCTACATTCAACCCATCACCAGTGTTACTCAGCTCCTCAGCTAGTTTAGATGTTGATGCGTCAGGGATTATTGGTGGACCATAAGGAAAAGGTTGCGGGTTGGCTTGCAAAGCAATTGTTTTGGCTTGAACAAGGTTTATTTTGAACAAGTAGGAAAACAGAATAACAGACTGTTATGAAAGGAGGGTCACCTCACTTAAATATTTGCAGGAGAGCATCCTGTTGGTGCACACAATATAATTAAGGGATCCATGATGTCTTCAAATTGCTGTCAGTCATCATCTCAGGAAAGACTGAAATAATAGAAACATAGAGCTTTCAGTTGCTTTGTTGTGTGGCTTTCAGTTTCGTTCTTGTGTACCTCATCTATTTTTCCATAATAAACTATTATTTCTATATGACCTCTTATTCTTTACAGTAATTACAACTATATAATGCAACTACACTCTCAGGTTAAAATAGCAGTTATCATCGGGTAGATTAAGATAAAAATACAGGACTGACCATTAGGGGAAGCTTTGCTCTTCTTTGGCTACTGGGAATTTAGGTGACCTGGAAACTTTGGATGTAAGAAACCACTTGAGCAATGTCTGTCCACCAGCAAAGATTAGAGACCCAGCTCAGCTGTGAACTGTGGTAAAAGATCACTGCTTGCAGTGAGACTCCTGCCTACAGATGCTCAAAAAATCCTCCTTGGAGCTTGGGGCTTTGTAAAGTATTTTTGCATTAATGAGATTATTTCCTTATCGATACTTTTTTAAAAAGCCATTCGTTAATATCTGGGTTTTTATCCAAACACTTAATTTCTTTTACTGCCCATATAATAGACAATATACATTTCATAGCATTGTACTATAGGAGTTTCCCATATCCTAATTGTGTGACGTTCTCCTTCATTTACTCATTGTACTGCATTGAAATAAAATTACTTCACTTTTTACTGCAAAAGCCTCATCTGTTTGGACCAGCCCTCTCTACTCCCAGGCAATAGCTGCAGGTCAACAGAGGCATCTGGTGGAAAAATGCACAAGTGATCCTCAAGGGCAGCGTAACACTCTCTGCAAGGTCAACACAAGCTGTACCAGAGCAGCACCAGTAAGCACCATCCCCCCCTCAGTTTTGTCTGAACCATTTTGACATTGACTAAACTGAATGTCCTTAACTTGTCCCTTCAGCATGCATGCTTCAAATATTCTCTGAATACAGTTTTCTGTGTGTAATTTGTTTTCTTCAACAATAATAAGACCAAGAAAGGCAATTTTATCATGTGATGTTCTATGGCTGCAGTTCAGTTGCAGAGGTGGAAATTTCAGATACGGAGTTTGGGCTAAGACACATGGGCTGGTACAGTGAGGTAAAGGTACTGAGAGCATTAGTGCAGTACATTGTCACCTTCTCAGTTAACCACAGCCAAGGGAGTATGAAGCACTGACAGTTTTGTCTTTGGTTGGAGAGAATGAGTCTTCCACAATGCAACTCTTACCTATTTTGGAAAGGCACATCCCTCTGTGCCTCTCCTCCCTTCCATGTCTGCTCTCTTATCCCTGCTGTGTCCAAACTGTCTGCTGTCCCTCATCTCTGCCTCCTAACCTCTCTTTGCAGCCAGTTCCCTGCTTTTCAAGGTCTTTCCTTCTCCTGCAGATGTGTTCCCTTAACCTTCTTTGGTGTTCCTACGCCACTTCTCTTTGATCTTTTTACACAATCTCCTGTCTTGATCCACTCATCCCTCTGCCCTCCAGGGACTAGTTCTCTCTATTTATATTTGCCTGCTTTTTTCCCCTTATTCCCTTTTTCTGCTAGCATTTTAGCCCAGGACAGAGTGCAGCCTGCACTTAGTTCCTGTGCCTGATGCTGCAATAGACAGCAATATCTGGGAGCAGCAGTGGCAAAAAAAAGTCTGGCTTAGCCCTGTCCACTCTGCATTGGAGCTTGTCCATTGCAAACAGCATCTTCAAAGGAGTCCTTGGCCACTTAGACTTCCAGCTTCTGGGGACCCTGTGCTGAGCACATGCAAATGAGATTTTTCAAAGGCTTGTGACTAGGCAAAAAGCTGGCTGTTTATTCCTGGGAATTGCAAAAGGACAACAGGGACCTTCTATGTTTCAAACTATTGCTGTGAAGAATAGAGACACAGGAGCTGCTCAACAAAATTCTTGTAAGACCTTTTTCCTCTCGTCTCCTCTCCCTCTCCCTCTCCCTCTCCCTCTCCCTCTCCCTCTCCCTCTCCCTCTCCCTCTCCCTCTCCCTCTCCCTCTCCCTCTCCCTCTTGTCATTTCTTTTCATTTCTTTTGGTTTTTTATTCCTCCCAATAGGGGCAAAATATGTTTTCCCTCAATCTTATTTCCTGAAGTGACTAAATCCTCTCACTTGAAACACAAAAAAATAATAATAATCAGCCTAAGGCAGAGACAGAGCATGGGAATTTTCATCCCAAATACTTAGCTTGGCAAAATTTATAAACAACTGAAAACAAGCTCTTATATAGGGAACTATTTGAGATCCCAAACTACAGAGGACTTACTTGTGTTATACACAAAAGTCGGATTAGAATTTCTCTGCAATCCATTTGGGATACTAAATGCAATTAAAAAGAATCTGCTTTTCATATTTCAGAAATCCACCTTAAGTAATGGATGTTATAAGGAAACTTGGTTTCAGCACTTCTCAGACCATACCAAAGGTTTTGCAACTAGTTGGTTCGTTAAGCATGCCTGTCACAGATTTATTTTATTAGTTTTTTTGTGGGATTTGGTGGGGTTTTTTACTGAATCTCTTTTGTTGTGAAACATAATTTAAGTACTTGCATGCACATTACAAGTATAGCCCAGCCAACATTGTGCAAGTTGTGCAATAGGATTCCTTCAAGGTGCATCTTTAGTATCTCCTGGGCAAAGAATATGAAAATTAATGGCAGATGAAGTTACTCTTAATTCAGACCAGTAGCAAAACTGTTTCCCACCAGTGCCCTTGTGCCTAGGCTTATAGGACAAATCCTGATGCTTCCATCTATTGTCATGGTAGTGAATGGGATGCATTTCCACCACAAGGACTGTGGATTTACATGCCCCACTTCTCTTCCTGTGAAAGAGCAGGAGTGCCTTGTCAGTGTGCAGCATGGGGCAGAGTCTCCTTCACACCAAGGCTCTGTGAAGGTTCCTGCAGCTACAGAAGGCATGGCCTTGGTGAGCAGGCTTCACTGCTCTTCTCACAGCTGCAGAGGAGCTGCTGTTGCAGTCCTGTTTTCCTGAAGGCATTTAGGCATGGAAGCAGGTTTGCCTTGGGGTGTGAGTTCTTTGCAGGAAAAAGGGGTAAATCTTCCCTACCACACACATTCCTCCCAGACCTTTTCTACCCATTCTTCCATTGCAGATGCCCAGAGGCACAGACATCAGCATGGCACAAAGCTTCCTCGGCTGCCTGGCTGCTGCTTTCCCCAGCTTCACAGAGGAGAGCAAACCCTGTGTTTACAATGTCCTGTCCCCTCAGTTACCAGACATTCCTCAGAGGGAGTCCTGTAGGCCTTCAGTGTGTCTGAATGCAAACCTGAAAAGCAATTCTGAAATCCATGAAAATGTGTAATATTTGCACTGTAAAACTTCATTTGCTTCTGTGGAAAGTAACAATTGTGGCTGCAGAGACACTGATGTGTTTATATCATTCTGGAACTGTAAAACATGATAAAACAGATGGGAATGTTGTTGACTTCAAGGTCTTTGCTTTTTAGTCACTCATAGACTTTTCACTTTTCACTACTGAGTGAAAAAATAAATGTTTTCTTAATTTATTATGGCAGTGTTTTGTGGTTGTAATGTTTCATTTATCCTCAGACTAACAGGGAATGTTCCAGCCGCAGCGTGGGTTTTCCTCAAGTGTTCATATGTGAGTTCCTCTCTAACTTCCCTCTACAGGAGACAGTTTTCATACTAACTCATTGCAGGATTTTATGAGCAGTGACTGTCAAACTATACTTTTCTGTGCATTTGTGCATATTGATGTTGCTCTTATTTAGACAAATTTCAGCTCCTGCCTTAATCCTGGTTTTCACCATGAAGTCTTTTCCATAATATGTCAACAGTTTCCTTTAAACTTTTTTGAAAAAAATCAGCCTATGGTGGTTTAGACAAATTAAACCAAAATAGAGCAATCAGTATTAAGAAATATGCATGAGCGACCAACAAAAGAATTCCCCAAATGTATTTATGTGATTTTCTTCTTGCTTTTTTAATGTACTATATGTAGGCCAACTGTGGCAATAACTGATAAATTTCATGCAAGATTACATAACTCCAATTCAGTGATTCTTCAGAGAGAAACTACCTTGACAACTTTTTTTTATTTTGTTGTAATTTAATGAAAAAACAAAGCTGAGGTTCTTGGTATAAGGAAAAGGAAATAATTTGAACCACCATATTTTGAAACTCATTTAAATAGTTCATCTCACTTATGCTTCCAAATATACTTTCTTGGCACTTTCTTTTTCCTACCCCAGTGCCCAAGGTTTAACCACCTGTCCTAGGTTGCAATATAGATGTATTTAAGTATTCTATTACCACCAGTTGTGGGGCATTAGCTGTTACCACCTGCTAACGACCCACCCCGATGACAGGCAATGGGCCATCAGGGACCCACCGTGTGACTCATGGACTTATCTCATCCCATTGTGGGATGCTCTGCCCAGGAGGGAGGAGCCAAGCATTCCCACCTGGATATAACCTGGCCTTGGAACTGCCTGAGCTAGCCCTGTCTACTGGGTTCCCAGAGGACAAGAGCTACCACTGGATCTTCAGCTGGAGACCAGACCTTCACAGGATCACCGCTTCAACTGGACTACTTCATTTGGACTGCTACTGCCACCGTAACAGGGTGTTAGGTTGTATCTGACTTTGTCAGTGCTTTTCCTTGTATTATTTCATTTATTTTTAATTTCAGTCTTGACTTGTGATCTCCCACTGGTTTGTTTTCAAACCTATACACCACCTTTCTGGCTGGAAGAGACTAAAGTTTTCTTCAGAACCTACTAAATGCTTGGCAAAAAATCTCTACCATGATACAGGGAATCTTACTTGATTTTTCCCCAGTCTGTCTCAGCAGCACTGGTTCTGCTGAAAGATGCCACATGGAAAGATCAATTATTAGTTCAGGATAGTATTTTGAAGTGAAAATTGCATTTGAAAATACAAGAAGGTCACTAAGCTTCATTGTTTTCTGTCTTTGGATGTTTGTGTTTTTATTTTTCCTCTGGTAAGTGTGGAAATCATAGATTGTTTCTTCAACATTGAAGTGACTGTCTCAGCTTGAAGATACAGCTTTGGAGCTTGATATTATTTATTGTATTAGTTTTTAAAGGGTAGTAGAGAAGTCCCTGTTTTGAAATAAATCTGGTCTCCCAAATGAAGCTTATTTAGTTAATTAGTAGCATTTAAATGGAATGGTTAGAAACCACTGCTCTGCAATTGGATGTTTAAAACCAGATTAGCAGAAAGAACCTGATTTTGGGGTTGTTTTCTGACCTGGTGTTTTTCCTGTGGCTGCAATGCAGAACATGATCTGCAGTTTCTCCAGGAGAAACTCCTGTCTGTTCCCATCCCACAGACTCCTGGGTCCCACTGAGCAGATCCAGGCAGATCTCAGCAATGGCGCCCCACCAGTCACACACACAAACCCACAGTGACCATCCCAAGCTCTTAAGGATTTGTTTGGTTGGGGTGAGCTTTTATTCCTTAATATGTACTTAATATTTCCCTTCACGTTCATCCCAGACTTTTGAGTTCTCCGTTCTGCTGTTGGCAGACCCACCTCCCACACTGATGTTCATGTCTGACTCGCCTAGACAGGGATGTCAGGAGAGCTGTTGGCAGAGGTCAGCACATGCCAGCCCACAGCATGCCTCCTTGTCTTGTCTGCTGTGCGGCTGCCTTCGGCTTCACTCTGCCTGCGCCTCACTTCGCTGCCTCCCCCACCCGATGCCTGTCTTGAACTCTTTGCCGCGTGACTGGCTTGCTGCCCTTGCATCCTGAGCATCATCCATGACTGATTTTGGGTGGTGGTGTTCAGGAGAGGTAGGAAGCAAGGCACATGCACTGAGCACTTCCAGGCAGCTATAACAGGAGGAGGGTTAAGCAAGGAATGAAATGCAGCTTTATGATCATTAATCTCAAACAGTCCCTCTAGTGACATCTCTAAGGTTAAGTCACAGGAAGTGTGATATTATTAAGCTTAGTTAAATTTAGTGTAATTCACATCTGCAAAGTCTTTGTGAATTAGTGTTTAGTCTTAACTTGCCAGTTTCCATGATACAGGGGCTTCATAGTATCCCACATTAAATCTTGATGTGTTATGCATTAGGGTGCAGAAGCCTATAATCCATGTGACGTGTCAAAATCCGTCACGTTTCTGAGTAGTTCTGAGGCAAATATGCAATTAATTTAGTTTGCAACACTAAGGAGGGATGGTACCCCTACAAAAAATTATTTCCTCCTTTATTTGCCCTCACAGAGTAGGTGTGGGAAATGACAACTGGAGATCTCTTTTGCAAAGCCATGTTTATGAGCTGTGTTGTTTGCCCAGTGCAGCTGATCCTTGCCGCACACTTCACCTCATCAGGCTGTAATAGGTGCAGACCTGTATTGATTACCATGACTTGCAGGAGAGAAAAATCCTTGCACTTCAAATTGGGTATAAATTATAAATAGCATCTCCAAAGGCCGTAAGTTACACAAGCGGCGTTCTTTTGAGACAGCCGTATGTAAAGCTGTTGTTATAGAGGTTATTAATTTTATGATTGCAGCACAGGTATACTTGACCCACAACAATGATCATTGTCTATAAAATCCCACCATCTGGGTTCAGTCACCTCCCTTCCTCAAGAATGTTCTTTAACAACAACCAGCAAAGGTCATGCTAATTAAAGAAAGTTAACCCTCACTATATTGGTGTAAATTGTGAAACAGCCTTGCTTCTTGCCATTTTTCTCACTAATATAGCTATGCAGATGCCTGGAATTGGATCATATAAGTCATAGATACACAGGATGGGGGAATGCAGTATGTGTACTATATATAGACGGAAGTTGGTGTAATGCAAATGAGAAAAATTTACCTGGTTATTCACACCTCAAATCTCCAAATTTTTATTTATTTTTTCTGAAATTTTTTTATACTTACTTGACATAAGTAAAATTTTATCAAACTTAAAGGGAATCTGTTAGTTACTCCCAAAACCTGTTTTTTAAACTCCATTTATTATTTGGTGCTTGTGTTCTGGTGGCCAAGCCTCATCTTCCGTGGCATTTTACAGACTCAGATGTGTTTCCTTTCCATTGAGTCACTAAGACAATGCTGTGAATTTCTTTGAAACCATCATTCACACCTAAGAGATAAGCACCTCCTTTCTCTGATCATGTGGAGTAGGCCAACTGCATTTTCACAGATGTGTCCTCTTTTTCTGCCCTCACCACTACACCTGGTCAGTAGGTGCATCCTGTGTTCAGGAAAAATACTTTCCAAAGTCAGACCTAGGACTTTCTTTTGCTGTTAAGAAAGAGGAAAACATGGAGAAAGAAGATGTGTTTGATGCCAGCGACTGGAAGACAAAGGTGTTTGTGAGGAGAGATTGGGTGGGTGCAGTAGCAGTGAGATAGAGGAGGTCTTCCTGAAATGGCTGAAGCAAAGTCAGAAAAAGGCAGAAACTGGTGGGCCATGACTAAAGGACAGCTGGGATCAGTGTGTGGATGATAGGCAAAAAGATCAAGGCCAGGTGCTGAGCATGAGTTGAAGAAGCTCTTCCCAGTGAGCAAGTTGTGGAAGAGGAATTCAGAAGTGGATGACCTGGAGAAATAGGTGTCCTGGGAAACAGGTGTCCCGGATGGATAAAAACAGGCAAGGAGTAGGCAGAGATTCAGGTGAAATGAAACCTCAGGAAGGAGTGAAGACGGCATTCCTACCTCTGGGGCTTGCACACCTATTCAGTATCACAGGGCAGGGGGAGAGGGGGACAGGAAAGCACTCTATCTGCCTGAGACCCATGGAAGTAATTGCACTGTCAAGCCTGCTGTGTTCCTGAGCACATACAGAAGTGATACCATTACAAGATGTAAGCTTTAGGGTCATCTTCAGTAGATGGGGTGTCTCTACTGTCATGTGACATGTTATTTTAAAATGCTGCTGCCTCTCCTAGCTGCTCTGTGGCACGGGCATTGCCATTTCCACAGTGTTGCATTGGCTGCTGTGTTTTTGGAAAGTGCTAAAAACGTGTTGGTTTATGCTCATGCTGCTGGTACATCCAGATGTTTGATGCCATAATTGCTTTTTAGAAACAAATAATCATAAAATACTGTTACAAAGAGTAGCTGTTTTCTAAGCAGCTGGTTGTTTCCCTTGCCCTGGTATCACTGATGAAATTTCTTGCATTAGTTGTGCTCTCACAAGATAGCTGAGTGTGTACCCTTCAGGTCTCTGCCCCACAGGCAGTAAAAAGCTCTGGGATTTTGGAATAAACTTGGATTAAAAATCAGCCTCTGAGTATTTCAGGTTACAGTAACTTGCAGGTATTGCTGCAGAATGTTTTAAATGTGTTTAAATATATTTATAAACCCTGTATGCTTGTTAACATCGTCAGCATTGCTGCACAAACAGAATTCCTGCTGTGGGCTCAGCAGAGCTCAGGGCCATTCCTGGTCTTGGCTGAGCCCCTCAGTTTGCCAAAGCTCAGTAATGATGACTTCTCCCTTACAAAACTCTGCTATGTGCTACATAGCAGTGAGGAGAAGGAGGTGTAACTGACCGCTTGCATCATGCTGCAGCATGTTAAGCTCTGTCTGATAAATTAGTATTTTTCTGGTTTATAACCTGTGGAAGCTTTGAGGCTTGAATATGTGCTTTTCACCCAAGAAGCCTCATGGATGTATGCTCTCTCATGAAGTGTTGAGTTTTGAGCTGGTCAAAACTTCCATTATTTAAAAGGCAATTTTCCTTTCTCCTAGTTGGGAAAATTACTGTTTTCAAATGCTAAATACTTTATTTATGCTCTTACTTGCAATTTGATACAGTTTTTTTTGCCTAAATAATTACAGAAAAAATGTATGTGCATTTTAAAAATTTAGTTATCTCACTAATATATATTATTCAAATGCTTCAGAGCTACTATCAAGTACCCTGCTAATACAATCAGTTTTAGATATTGTTTAAATAAAGCCAGTAAAGTCGAGGAAAAGACAGGGCTGGATAGAAAGAAACTCATGAAGTTACTTAATTTGTCCACCTTGGCCAGGGTGGGGTCAGCTATATCCATAATATTCCTAAGAGATGGTTGTCTAACCTATTCTTATCTTCCGTGGGTGAGATCCTACACCCTCTATAGGTATGTTCTTACCCCAAAAACATCTTTGTAAATTGAAACCTGAGTATTCCACCTCACATTTGTCAGGTAGGGAATTTTTGTATTTGTCTTTACACGCAGATAACGGTGGAGTGACAGATATGAATAGATAGATGGAGGGATAGATAGATGGATAGATAGATAATAGACAGATAGACAGTGGTGTTGATACAGCTACAATGTAGATGGAGATAGATACATAAATATTGTATAGAGATAGGGATAAAGGTAGCAGTAGAGAGAGATACAGAAGTATCAATATAAATATAATTTCAAACCCTGCCTACTTCTGTCTGCATTCTACACCATTTTTACACGAGTTTTAAAATCTATAGTTGTGTACTACTGAGTGCACCTTTGCTGGATCCCCTCTTCAAGGAAATGGCTTACTCTCCTGCAAAAATTCCTTGCATTGGAAATGGCTGCCTCTGAGAGTGTTGTTCAGTCACACATGCACACTGCATGTCTGGTTCAGCCGGCGATGGGTGCAGTGCTGTAACACTGACAGGGCACATCAACCCCTCAGCATCTCAAGCCTCTTTTTGCACATCTTCATCCCATCCCCACAGTTCCCTTGAAACAGCCACTATCCCAGGGCAGTTCTGGACTGCTATAACCTCAACTGGCTGGCGTCAGCTGTTGTGGTGGTTTTGATTGGCCTAAAACATTAGTGAAGTGTTTTTAACATCTAGGAGAAATTTGGACCCCTCAGAAGCTGTTGTAGTAGGCCTGGGGAGATGTCTGAGGGGTGGGGTGTGGCACAAAGATGGCTCCTGTGTGTCCTGAGTGCAAGTTCTGGAAGTTTTTTCATCAAGTCCAGCAGAGCCAATCTCTGATGGCTCTGAAGGTGATGGACATGCTGCCGGCCAAGTTTGGGCCAATTGGAGGTGCTAGTTATGCCTCTGTGAAAACATATTTAAGAAAAATTCAAAACAAAGCAGGCACGCACTTCTTTCACTTCTTTGTAGTTGGAGGAGGTGGAGGTGAAAATATGTGAGAGAGAACCAGCATGGAGACGCCAAGGTCAGTGAAGAAGGTGGGGGAGGAGGTGCTCCCAGTGCTGGAGCTGAAAACCCTCTGCTAGCCACAGTGAAGGCCATGGGGGGGCAGGAGGTCCCCCTGCAGCCCATGGAGTCCACAGGAGTGCAAAAATCCACCCACAGCCCATGCCAGAAGAGCAGGTAGATGCCTAGAAAAGACTGTGAACCAGTGGGAGTCTCATCTAAGAGTTAAAACTGCAAAGGCCTTCCAAAGGGGAGAAAGGCCTTGCTCCTGGTATGGAAGCAACCTGGCCTCGGCTTGGGAGAGTCTGCACAGCACCTTATGGACAAATGAACTCATGTTGCAGCAGAATTTGGGTGGGATGTTGCTCGTGAGATTGGACCCACGCCAAAGAAGTTCTCAAAGGGCTGTCTCTTGTGGGAAAGACCCCTGGCTAAGTAGAGAACCTCTTTTCCTGATTGGACTGACCAGAGGACCGCTCAACCTGCCCCCTGTCTGTGCTGCTGGTTTGGAAAGAGATAAAGGGGGGGGGGGGGGGTGAGTGCAGAGACTGCTTCTTAAGAGGGTGGGGGTGAGAGCAGAAAGAAAACTGTCTAGAGAGAGAGAGAAATAAGTAGAGATAAAGAGTATTTGTAGTAGAAGAATTGTGGTGATGAGTAAATTTGAGAATCTGCTCTGTGGACTGAAAAGAGACCCCACACCCTGCCCCCCCCCACCCGGCTTGTTGACTGTAAAGGAGGAAAGGGGGTGAATACTACAGGTTCGTAAGAGGGAGGGGGGAGTGAACCAAAACTGTATGAAAAGTTTATTTTTGCCTGCATTTATCCTCCAACTCTGTTAGGTAATTAAACACTTTTTGCAACTTTAAGCTTGGAGCCTGGTTGCCCTCTTTTCGTGCGTCCTCCTAGCAATGTCCTGTCGAAAAAACATGACAGCTGTCCTGCCTGATGCTGTCTTTGACCTGTGGTGGGTATCCAAGCCTCTCCCAATGCCCTCGCAAAAGTCGGGGTTGGAGGGACAGCACCTTGGAGAGGTGATCGTGGAAATGGTGCCACCTGACAACCTTATTGCTCTTCAGCAATTCCCAGGGTCTGGATCTACCTGCCACATCTGGTCATTTCTGCCTGTGTCCATTGCCAGATGCTCTCCCTGTATTCACTGCATAGATAGGAGCAGCTCTACATGGGTTTGCCTGTTTGCCTGTTCCTATTTGTGCAGAAGACTGCAATTTTGTGCCCAAGAACAAATTTGCTTTTCAGGACTGTTTACCCCTGAGTAGCAATCCAGACCAGCCCACAGTCTGAGATTCTGTAAGCCTTCTGACTCTGGAAATGCTGTTTAATCAGCTTTGGTTTGTGAATTTTTCCCCTTTTTATAGCAGCTATGCCCAATTTGTATTACCATGGCTGTTTGCATTGATATTAATAGCAGTTCTGTCCTGGGTGCCTGGTTCTTTCTGGAAGGACCTTATAGGTACTTGATATCTAATTTTTTACCCTTTTTAATATATACTCAGAAGAAAATTGCTTGACTTTGGTGACTGAGAAAATGACCTGACGTTTGGTAACCTGTGCTTGGGACAGAACAAGTTTCACTTATTTGGCCAGTTCACACCTAAAGGAACAAACAAATGACCTGTGCTTATGGGACTGCCCTTAATATTTAATGAAGAGTAATGGAAAATGACAGCCATGTTAGACTCCTATCTGTTTTCTGTTTTGCAGACCTTTCTTGCAGTGAACTTTTGTGTGAATCTTTGCATGTGGTTGCTCAGAGGGCAAGAGGAATTTACTAAGCATTTTTTTTTACTTTTTTTAACCATTTGCTTCCTGTGGGAAGTTTGTGTGTTGTAAACAAGGAATGAAATTGCAATTGCAAGTGTGGGAGTTCAGAGGTAATCTTTTTCTGAGTTGGTAGGATGCTCGTTGCTCGGTTTTCATCATCCCACTAAAGATTATTACAGATAATACATGTCCAACAAAAATAAGGATTGCTTTTTGTCACAATAGATAATAACAAAGTAGTGTAGTCTAGTCTCCAGCACTGCCATGATTTTTCTTATATTAATATTGAGTCTTAACCAGCTTATTGTGTGTCTAAGCCCACTCAATAAGCTGTATTTCGTTTCTTAAAACTATTCTGTTTCTTCTCTCTTGGCTCCTCCAAAGAATTCATTTCTGTACACAGTTACTTTTAGATTATTATCATGCCCATGACTCCACAAACTATTACTTCTTAGCCAAACTAAACACATCAAAGTTTGGGGATTTTTTTAGGATTGGTTTTTTTTAATGTCCTCTCAGAAATTACTGCTTTCATTTCATTAATTGGTGTTTAGTTTATCTCTTAATTTTGCTTAAGCTTTTAACCTTTCTTTACCTCTGTGACATCTAGGAATGCTTGTGCAAAAGCTCCCAATGTCATTGGATCTCAAAGTTTGTGAGCTAATGGACTCATTCACAATTTTTCCCAAAGCTCTCGTTTTCCTGATCAGACCTATTGAGTGATTTTAAGCAAGGTATATTTTTTTAATCTCCTTTTTTATTAGCTTCAAGAGCTTCTTCTGTTTTGGAGTTTGAGACCTAGGTGTTTACATCAGTAGACCAAAATAGTCACAAAAGACACAATAATTTCTTCCCGTGCAGATTGATAGGATAAAGGAATTGTAAGTGGAGTAACCTTATGAATTAAAAGTAGTTCTATCATATTTGATAATATCTGATGCATTCAAGGGTGGAAAAAAAAAATTCTGTTTAGAAATAGCTTTGTGATACAGAAGAAATTTGTTAGCATACAGAAAGATGGATGCAGGAGAGGCAGGAAGCATTTCTTTCTCACATGTAACTACATATTTGGACAGTGTTATGTTGCTAGAGGGTTACAGAATTACAGAACTGAATACCTAAGAATTAAAGAGGTTCCCCAATGTGTGTGTGGATAATGTGAGAAAGAAAGAATTTTCCATTGATTCATAACTTTCAGGAGAAAAAGTCTTTTCTGAAAGGCCTATCACACTTGTCTACCCAGGTCAGATGGAGTTGGCTTCCCTGTTAGTTTTTGTGTAAAGGAGGAATGACTTGGGTTGCTTCTCATGTTTTATAGTGTTTAAAGTGTTTGCATTCCTGCAAATGCCCCAAAAAGTCTGTATTACAACCTTTGAACCATTCAAATCAAGTTTTGATAAGACTTGAGTGCCTTTTACATATATAGCTTGAATCATAAATGTTAAAGCAACCTCTGCCAGTGTCTATGGACAAGATGGCTAAGCTACTCACATTGGCATTTCTCAGTGTGACGGGGTCTCAGTGCAGATCATGATCACAGGGAGAAAACTCTCCACTGAGCAAGATCTTGTTGAAGAGCAGCAGAATTCTCCGTCCCAATGAGGACTAAACCCCAAGGCGTGGAACACCCTTAACTCATTTTGAAGCCCACGCTATTTAGAGATGAGCCGCTGCTTAGAGAAGCAGACCCAAGGTCAGCCCTGTGGCTAGTATCTGTGGAGAAGCTTTTCAACCTGAAAACTTTCTTCTGCAGAAATATTTCAGTGCTAAGGCATGTATGAAGATCTCTCCCAGCTCCTGTGCAGCATAGGAAACCTTTGTCCCACACATCTTGTAAACGCGGCGGGGGGCCACCATTGTGCTGTGCATCTTCTGAGCACCGCAGGAGGAGGCTTTTGTCTGACACAGTGGGCAGGCACTGTAGGAGGGCACCTTTGTCCTGCACAGCCAGTAATCGCTCTTCAAGAGTGAATTATGGGGTTTGCAGAGCTCTTCTCTCTGCAGACACTCCAGTTTCAGACAGAGGAGTTTGTCAGCCTTGCTGGGTGAAGAGCTGCTTTTCCTGAGTGGAATTGGAAAGGGAAGACATGGAAATGCCTTTGCATGCGTTTGTGCAAATGGCCATCAGGGTCATTCACCTGGTCATATTGCGTGGCCACCCCTGCAGGCACCATTCCCAGTTTCAATCTTTGCTTTTCCTCTTCTCTATTTTTCCTACCCATTTAGGCTGCCCATTTAATTATTATTATTTCCTTGTTCTTATGTTTGTACTATCTCATATTCAATATTCTATTCCTATATTCAATATCTATACTTTCAATTTTCTTTCAGATGACTAATAACCTTAAAAGTCTTGAGCCCAAACACTAGTCCCTCTGGGAGTTCATAGGTATATTTTCAACCCCATATTGTTAATTATTATTTGTCTTCTCAAATGCTTTAACTGCTTCCCTGGAAGTGTGACAGTGCCCATTTCCTAGAATCTGAGGTTATGTACAATGAGTTAGGCATACCTCTGCATCTGTGAGATGAGATGATGAGATGATGAGATGAGATGAGATGACAATGAGATGACGATGAGATGCTGAGTCTGGACCCTGTAGAGTTGCCATCTATACTGTACGTGCTGGTGGACATGCTAGAGCAAGTGTGGGCATGGCAGCACACATTTGGCAGCTGCATTACCAAAGACCTCAAGTGTTTGGGGGCCCCTTGACTGGTATGAAACAACTGATTTGCAAATGAGAGGTAGGAGTGAGCCCAGCCCATTAGAGCAGTGACGGTCATAATCCATTTTAAGTGATTCCATAGGTTCCCACTGCCCCAAAGTTACCAGGTTGACTTACATGGAAAACACAGCAATGGGTAAGTCTCTCATCCGCTGATTTTTGTTATTCAATAAGGTTTGGGTTTTATCTGTTCTGGTTAAATTTGAGCCTGTTGTTTCTACTGTCATCCAAAAGGTGCTTGTGATTTTTTATAATGTTGATCTCTTACTTTACTGATGTTCAGACATGAATTTTATGTGTGGTAATTAGTTTCAATTAATCCTCCTTTTCTCAAATTAGAAATTTTTTTTCTTCTCAATCACCACCCCAGTCCTCTGGTGCCTACCTGATTGTTCATGAATTCTCAGAAATAATTGCCAGTAGTCCAGCAAGTTCATTAACTGATTCTCTGAAGACCTGCATATGTGTGTCATCCAGACCTGATGATTTTGATATTAAATTTTTAAAAGTATTCCCTTACCTGATTTTTTGTATCAACAACTGTATTGGCAAGTCTTCATTATTTCTAATGATATATCTCTTTGTGGTGCTTAGTAAATTGATTCTGGATGGTATTCACTGTTTTACACTCATTACTCATTTCACCTCACACATTATTGGTCCCACTATCTTTTTGGAGCTCCTTTCCAATGATGTTATGCACATGTTAAAATATATATTCATTTCTCTCTACATCCTTCCATGCTGGCAACTGGGAGGTTAGTTTGCTTTTTTGGCATTTCTGTCATTTCTCTCTGTGGGGCTGGGACGAGGAGCGATTTATACTTTTTTGTTCTGCAGTTGTAGCTTTTGCATATTTTAGAATATTCTAGCTGTTTCCCACACTTAACAGGTTTTTTATATCTTTTCCATGCAGCATGCTCCAAAGATTTCTCAAAGAATTAATATCTGAAATCACTACATGCTGTGCAACAGCCCATCAATTAATACAATATATTGAATCATGTGGTTTATCATCTTGGCTGTTGAAATTAGTGAGCCCTAAGAATATATCTCGGAGGACCTTGGCTTTAGAAGAACTGCGTCTTATTGTCTGTCTCTTAAAAATTGTTCTTCTGTCAAAAAATAGATGGCTGTTCATGCATTTAACTTAGATCTGTGTACTACTGAATACACAATTGCGATTGCAGTCATCAGTGATATTTTTCCTCTGGCAAAAATCTTATGGCCAAATCTGTTGTCACCCTTAGGACATAATTCCACTTGCTTCAGTTGAATTTTCCAAGCCTTTGGTATATAAATCATAAATGCACTGTCTGTGCAATGTTAAATTTTTAGGGTTCTCCCTTTAGTAGTAGTTGAATGTGAATACATAAGGGCAAAATTTGACCTTTAAAAGTGACTATAAAGGGCCAAGGCAGATACTTAGCAAGCTTTTCTTATTGCAGTATTAATCAAGCAAAGGATCATCATAATCCTGGAAACTAAATATCCATTGTAGTGATTTTATCACCAGGGAAATTGTTCATCTGCCAGTAAGATTGTTACCAGGAAAGGAAAAATAGGGAGTGTTGAAATTGCTTTAGACTGCTGAATCATTGAGTCCCTCTAGACTCAAAGCTTGAATTGTTTTTTAGAAGAGTGGGTTGAGAGGAGTTGCCACAGTAAAGCTGTAGGTTAATCAGTTTCAGTAACACTAGTGAATGTGAGCATGATCTCTCTTGAGGACATGAGGAAAGTGCCTGGGAGAAGGCAGGATGAAGAAGGAGACTGGGAGGCTTCAGAAACTTACTGTTTTGTCATTTTTTGTTTCTGGATTGCTCTTTCACAGAGGAGGAAGGTTGTTGATGAAAAAGGAAGAAAGGGGAGAAAAAACCAACGTAATATTCACAGCCTATATTTTCATCTAATTTAATCCAGTAGATACTAATGAGGATTATTACAATCTACACAGAGATGCAGGCAGGCAGAAGTGAGAAAGATGTGTTTGTGTGGGAAATGCCTGTGTAGGGACCAGAAAGCCACATGGAAAGATGTTTTGCCTTTAGGGCTCAAAGCAGTGTTTACCATATGGTGTGACACAGGCATGTGCAGGAGTGTCCTTGGGGTGTGCTATGACAGCCTGTGCCTCCACAAAATCAGCTTTGGTAGCTGACTTTTGTGCACATGGTGACAGTGGGCAGTCATAGTGTACCTAGCCAAGCCATGAACTCAGGGACATGTCTGTCAGGCTGCAGGTTGTGCTGGAAGGGTTGTGATTTATCCTCCTGCTGTGTTGGGACACCTCTGTGTTTCCATGGTAGGGAACAAGTCTTGGTGAGTATGGCTGTGGGGTGGCTCATAGGGGATGGGATAGGTGATCTGCCTTGAAAGCCACCTGCAAGATAGAATCTTTTATGTTGGACATGACCTTTGAGGTCACAGAGTCCGACTGTTAACCTAGCACTGCCATGTCCTACACTTGATAGGATGGACTGCTTCTCAGCAAAGAGAATTTCTACAATGATGGGTGAATTTGAAGGTGGAAAGCATTTTTTAATACAAAAGGAGCATGTGGGAAATTTCTGGAAGATGTCATAAATTGTCTCCATACAATGAATGCAGAGAGGGGGAGGAAAATCTCTGTGTGCACGTGACGTGGATGTTCTTTGTACAAAAACATCTCTTTGTGTGGGAAGTAGTGTCTTTCCAGAGAGGGTTTTTTGGAGGTGCTTTTGTGATGGCTGCCTTTGAGGGAGCAGGGACGTACAATGTGACAGATAGTGCCTCTGTCAAAGACTTTCTGGAGGGGACAGCATGCATGGACTTACCAAGGATGCTCCATGGATGGATGCATAGAGGGGAGCGTCCTGACAGGGGTGTGAAGGAGGGTGTGCAGCCAGTGCTGTGCCAGAGCAGCCACCCTGTATCCCCAGGGACTGATGGCCACCCTACGTCCTGCAGGGACCATCATACACCCTGGACTGCATCCCTCTCCACCTGGTAGGCCATGGCCACTGTGTCCCTCATTGTTGTCACCCCCAGATTGTGATACTGTCACAGAACTGTTGCTAGGCAACAAATGTGGTTACCGGGTCTCAACGAATAGCTGAAGGGGAAAGTGAAGTGTTGCACCATTGTAGAGTAACCATAGCAATGACCTACTATTACAGACTAAAGAATTATCATTAACAATGTTAAAGTATCAAACAGAGGCCCAGGATCCAAAGACTACCAGGCAGCATCTCTGCATAATTGGGTTACCCAGGAAGAGGTCCCAACTCTTTCACAGCCCTTGGCTCCGTATCTCCATTGTTCTGATTTTGTTTTGGGGGTTAGGGATTTGGGGGGTCGGGGAGGGGGCAAGGAGGAGGCGGTGTCATTGCTTAAATAAACTAAATGGGCTATGTGTTGAGGAAGACACTAGCAAAACAATAGAAGCACCCACCAAAAAAAACCAAACCAGAGGTAAATCTATGTGCACAGGGAAGATACAAACAGGAAAGGTCCACTTTACTGTCTCAATATTATCTATGGAACAGGTACACAAAGGATGCCTTCATGATGCATAAGATGTAGTTCAGACCAAGAGTTCATTTTCACTGAAAAATGCATATGCCAGGCTAAAAGCAGTGTAAAATGAAAAATAAACAATACAAAGTATGCCTGAAAAGTAGACACTTTCCTTTTCCCAAGGCAGGCCAGATAGGTGAGGTGCTTCTATAAAGCTTTTATTAGCAGTGTACTTTGGGATCTTATTTTCCCAGATACAAGACATATTGAGCATCTCTGGCTTGTGGTACAGGTGGCTGTGCATGTGCATGTGTCTGTCTGCATGTGTGTGCAGTTGTTCCAGACCAGCTGCAAGCAGCTGAGTGGCTTCCCTGGGTTTTGCATTTTACAGGACATTTACCCTCCATTTATCCTGTGAACAGCCAGCAACTCACAGAACAACCCCTAGTCAAACTGTCACCTTTGTGTTTTGCAGGTACAGAACGCCATGAACTAACTTCCTGGAAGAGTTTTCCATCTGTTTTCAAGTTCTTCAACGAGGCTGTAAAGGCAAAGAACAGTTTGGTGAAACCAACCCCAACACGGCGCTCCAACAGGATAAAATATGAAGAATTCTGAAAGGAGGGGAGGAAAAAAACCCACCACCACCAATGTCTTTGCTGCTTGTTTTCTGCAAGAGTCTCCCAGCCCCTCATTAGATTGTTTTCTTCCTAGAGCACAGGGTCGTGATGTATACATCTAAATAGCGTTTTGCATTATTTCTAGATGAGTGCAACTGTCAAAGCAATATGGGTTCACTGGTTGTGCTTCCTGTGGGCTGTAACTTGGATTTTGTGCTGCCCATCAGTGTGCAGATTAAGGCTGACAGTGGTACTGCACAGTGCAGCATGGTGCAGCTCTAATTGCCCTGACATAGCCGTGCACCAAGCTGATGCCAGAATTTAACAGCTTCATCGCAGTCCTATCGCCTGCAGGATTTTTTGCAGCTTCCTTCTATTTTGAGACAGAACAAAATAGGAATTACTCTTTTCTAAAAGATGGCTCTAACTCAGACGTGTTAACCAGCCTATGATATTACACCCAGTAGCCTTCTCTTTCTCTGGGACCAAGTGGGATTGACTTTTAACTCTTTCATTTTTCTGCTGGTAAGAGTATCCAAGAAGTTTGGCCCAGAATTCTAGAAAGGCTCCATTGTTGTAGAGATTTTCTCTTGCTAGATCAATGGCATTATCTATAGATCTTCTCTTCCTTTGGAAAGCTCTACTTTTATTTTTTTTAATGCCTATTCATTAACAGGCTGGATCACACTGTGAAATATGACAAAAAAAAAAAACATACTGCATATTTTCCTGTTTATTTTTAAACACAAAGATGCTTCAATTTTCATATGCTGGGTTTTTAATGACTTGCCATCCTGTGGTTTTTCCCTTTTCCATAAACTCACAGGTTCATCCCCACTTTCCCAGGCTCTCAGGCAAAAGTTGGGCAGCAGGGCATTCTGTGTGGGGACTCCACACCATGCATAGGGGATATGTGGCTGTAGCCCTAACTGTTGCTTTAGGCAGATTTTGTCCACTAAAACTTAGGAAGGGAAGAGATATGCTTGATAGCATGCTCGGTGAGCAAGTGCTCTAATTAGGCTCCTTTAGTGTTAGTAACACTAAATTGAAGTGGTCTTTTCTTTAATGGCCATGGACACCTCACCTATGATGCTGATAGTGACAAGGAGGCACTACTTGAACTCATGGGTTTGGGACCCAATCCCACCCTCTCCTCATGCAGTGTGTCCAGTCCTACAGCTGAGGGCCAGGAATGGTGGTGGGGAGCATTACAAGGAAGTGATGCCAAAGCAGGGCCACCCCCTACGCCACGGAGCAAAGGCACAAGTGCTCGTAGTGAGGTGCAAAGGCAAGCCCAGCTGCTTTTGGGCCTAAATCCTCCAGGTGGGGGACTCTCAGCACCCGTGGAGTGCTCACATCCCTACCTGCTCCTACCAGCAGCAGGGCTTCACTTCCCCAGCTCCTCCTTCCTGTCATCTTGCTATGTTTAAGCTGTGCCGGGGTGGGCTGGGGGAGGTGTCATGCACTTCCCTACGAGGAGGGAAGTGCAGCATCCGTGCCCGGCAGTTTTTCTCCCCAGAGGGGAACCTCCTGCTGTGGGGAGAGGACTGCAGCCGGCTTCCTCTGCCCTCCAGTCTCTGCATTCACTCTCAGCTGGAGGATGCTGCTGCCTGTGGCCAGCCTGACCCCCATCACGGGGGTCTACCTCCCCAGGCTCGTGTCCACCACGGCCCCCCGGACCCTTTATGTTTAGGGGTAAGGCAACAGTTTACATGGTGTGGTTTGGGTGTCTGTGCTTTGTCCCACGGCTGGAGAAGATGCAGAGACCGGGGAAGTTTGCACACAAACACACACAACACACCTGCCACTGTCCATCTCTGTGGAGGTGAGGTGGGGTCTCTATGGTGCCCAAATATCATAGGAGCAGATCTATCTTTTTAACTGTTGATGAGAAACAAACAGTACAAAAATTTTTACTATAACGCTTACCACTTTTTAAAGAAATTTTCTTTATTGTGCCCCAGGCCCAGCTCACATTATCGCTCGTGCGGGGGGCTGTAGAGCAGAGGGGATCCTCATCACTGGTACTGCTCTGCTTGCAGTGAACAAAAAATAAAGATGCTCTCTTCTCTCCTCCTTGCACACTTTTTGTCCCTGCGCCGAGCTCCACAAGAGCTGCAGTCTCTGGTGGGCAGGGTGGGGGCTGCAAGGGCAGCAGCTCCCCCAGCCTCAGAATATGTGTGAGGGGGACAGGTGAGGTGTGTTTGCAAACAGGACCCTGCACCAGCTGCAGGGTTGGGGGTCAAAGGTGTGAGGAGTGCTGCCTTCTCCATCTCCAGCACAAGTTCACCTGCAAAAGGTTCTCCCCAAGGAACTGATCAAACCCCTGTCCCACAGTGTTTTATATGGTTTTGTGTTTATGAACAGCTAAAGGGGAGAGGCTGGTAGGGCACGCTCAGCTATGTGGCTTCCCATGGATGATCCCAGTGGGCAGGGAGAGAAGCCCATGCCTGCATGGGCTGAGCCACAGGTCTGGACACACAGCTATGTGGCATGAATGAGGCTCACCCCACTCATGCCATGATGTCTTTAGGAGACAGATGTCTGACATTAGCCTCTGTTTGGTTTCATCACAGGAAAGCTCCCTGATATCTGACATCCTGCAACAGCCTCCTCCCTGGGTAACTTTGGAACTGGTTGTACAAAAGTGGCCAAACCCCCCCCCCCCCCAGAAAACCACAACAAACCCCCAAACCCAAAACAACAACAGAAAACCAACAAAACTGATAATAAACTGCGATACGATGTGGGAAAATCTCCCAGTTCCTCGCCATCTAAAAGGTTTGCATGCCATTATGTGAGTCAAAATGCCACCATTGAAGCTGTGACCAATAAGAGCAGTGCTTCCTTGTCAAGAATGGAGAGCAAGAAAGAAGTGTTCCTTGCAGGAAACAGCCAGCAGACTCCCAAGCACAGCAGGGCTATGGGGAAAAAGGAAAAATACTGGGGGGAAAAGTAAAGAAATCCCTCATCTGCATTGTGCATGCATGGTGATACACTGGTTAGTTACAGTCCTCATGGTGTGATTCTCCCGGACTTAGAAGAAGCTGCTGCTTTTCATGGAAATGTGCATTTTTCCTCTGTCTCTGAGAAAAATCACTTATTGTGGGTAGTGGGGCTTTTTTCCCCTCTAGAAATTTCATTCAGAAGTACAAATGAAAAGTGTCACATCTAAAACTGCATGGAGCCACATATTGCACCATTCTCAAGTCAACCAGACCAAAAATAACCTGCCAAGAATGTGTACATCCGTCGTACACCAGGGTAGAGCTACATCTTACAGAGTGGAAGGATGTGTGTGTGTGTGCGTGTGTGTGACTGCATGCATTCACGGGTATCTCTGTCTCACAGGGATGTGTGTGTGTGTGTGTGTGTGTGTGTGTGTGTGTGCGCGCGTGTGTGCGCGCATGTGTGTGTGTGCCTGCATTACGTTGATGTACTCGACAAAGTGTGAAAAATGTACTTCTAGAAAAACTTGAAAGGAGATGTCATTTATCATTGTACCATCATAATACCACAAATTTCACTTTTCTGTTCCATTTTGGATTGCATGTGTTTGAGAGTATTTCACTAGATCAGTGACAGCTCTTTATTTGCATAATTATATGCTCTGGTCTGAAGAGAAAACTAACCCCCAAATTTCATGGGTCACCAAACTGCAACAATCAATGTTTTATCACATATGCTAAGCAAAACCTAAGGAGCTATATGAAGTTGCTTGTGGATTTTTTGCTCCTCAGAAAATTTAAGATGTGCCTCCTGAATAGATGCAAAATCTTTCCAAGCTCTTTGTAGCTGAATTCCATTTGAAGGGAAAACTAGAGATTAGCTCGTAGATCTGGATTTCAGACCCACTAGCATTCTTACTTCAAAGTGGATTCAGACAAGCAGCTTCACTGCATCTCTAAATTTTGGCATCCTAAGTAATGTCATTTAAATGGTGACAATCAAAAAACTTTTTTTAAAAATTGGTCAAATGTGAAAAATACAACAGCCCCTCTCTTATCAAGCCCACAGTAACCAGTGAGCTTAATTTTATTCTTTCTGTGCAGTTTTATTCTTTCAGCTGGGTGCTATCCCTATATAAAGTTACAGATATTGGGTATAATATAAAGAAAACCCTTTCCTGAGCTGCAGAATTTATTCTGGTCCATCAGTTGCACAATAACCACACGCTCCAGTTAGGACACACATACTCCCAAGTTTCCTTCTCAATCAAAATGCCTTTTTCTGTGAAGGAAGGAACCTGGAGATGGGAACTTACAGGCAGTGAAGATCCCCTGCCTCCTTGTCCTCTCTCCACACTAGAAAAGTTTAGCTCTTAAATCAATTTAAATTATAATATAATATAATATAATATAATATATAATAAATATAATCGAATTATTATAATATCATGTAATACAATATATTGTAATAGATTATAATATATTACAATATAATGCAATATAATCACACAAAGTATGGGAGGACCTCCATGGGTGAGCTTGCACCTGTTCTGGGGGACATAACACCCACACTTAATTTCAATGAAAACAACCCACAAAAAACCCCAAAAGTTTCTCTGGTCTCCAAGCCATGACTTTGCTGGTAGAAGTGCCCATGGGTTGCTGCCTTGCAGTTGGGTCCCTCTAAGCTCTTGGGAAGAATGAACTTTTTTTAAAGGGGTCTGTTTTAAGTAACATGGCCCTCAATGACCTTCTGACCCCATGGCAAAGAGAGGAGTGCCTGGGAAGAAGTGCACAGCCCCATGGCACTGTGTGGGTTAAGAACCCGGAGAGAAAAAGCACTTCTGCTACCCTATCTGTGGCTTTTTCTTTTTTTGCTTTTTTTTTTTTATTTTTTTTATTTTATTTTTCTCAACTTTAACATCAACTCCAGAAGCCTTCCAGGGGAAAATGGGTTTCTGTCACAGAGTAGCACCTGAGAAGTTTGAGTTCTCACGTTTGACTCCTGGGTGAGCTCCACACACCTGCTCCAGGCAGACACCAGCTTTGCACCACCTCCTCACCTTGCAGGAACAAGGTGAAACACGAGTGGGAAATAAAAGCAGTGCTAAAACACAAGTCTACTCACCACCCTTATCTGACTGCTGACACAGGGTTCTGTGGGATGCAGGGACAGGGCCTGCCCAATGCAGATCACTCTCTCTGGGGAGACCCAAAGAAAGAGGAAAACCCACTCTGAATCATCTCCTGCCTCTCCACACTGTCTGCATCCCTCCAATGGGTCAAGTAAATATGAATATTCCTGGGTAATGGTTCTGCAGGCTAGTTTGTCCCAGAAGAGACAATAGTACCAGTTAATTCCCACTAAATGCAGCACAGGAGAGAGCTGACCCCTCTGAGGAGAGGACCAGGTCATCTCCTTTTGTAATTTCCATTTCTCTCTGCTCATGCCCTACCTAATCCCCTAATGCCTGGGAAAGGGCTGTCTCTAGACTTCTGTCTTCTTTAAAGCTGCTATCTCTGCTACAATTAAAATTTAAATAGATAAATTTTATCTGTATTAGATAACTTGTATCCTGCTCATCTCCCCTCCTCCTGGGACTGCTTTATGCCTTCCAACTCAACTTGCCAAAAAATGATACTTTCCATAGTAAAGCCCTTAATGTGGAGAGTCCTCCATGTCTCCCCACAACACGCAGGTACAAAAATAACATGCCCCGTAATATTGCATCCAGGCCTGCTTGCCTATTGCCTGTGGAGAAAGCCCCTAACATCTCATGGAACTTGCAAACACTGGTCTGGTTGTTCTCAGTGAGCCAGGTGGTGCCAGTTTTGCCAGTAGTTTGGCCAGCTTTCCATCTGATTTTCTCCTCTGGTTTACTTAAGATACAGCTTTTGACTCATTTGCAGATGGGGGCTGGCTGGGGGCGATCTACCCTTCACACATGTCTTGATGGGTGCTTCAGATGTTGGTGGGGTCTTTTGCTGTTTGGGGGTTTTGGTTTGTTTGGGGTGTTTTTGTGTGGTGATGGCTACTTGGATTACAAATCATTTCCTTTGTACTTTCTTGCAATTTAGCATGTATCCTGTCGGAGAGAGGGAGGGAAAGGGAGGTGCAGAACTGCGAGCAGGGAGCGCAACGGGTGCTTATCGCAGTGTTCCCCGTGGGCTCCCCACGCCACTAAGTCGTTGGTGTGGTCAAAGCCGAGACGGTCCCCGACAAGCGGCGGCGCGATAGGGGCTGACACCAAGGGGTAGGATGCCGTTCTTCCCGGGGAATCTCGGAGTCCCCTGCCCACGCTTTGCAGGTGGCGACAGGGCCCGGCGGCTCTCCGGTCGGCCCAGCACCAAGGACAGCTCCGGCGAGGGGCTCGTGGGGTCCCCGCGCCCCCCGCGGCCCCTCACCGCCCCCAGGGGAACGCTTACTGCCAGACACTGCTCAGCCCCGACGCCCATCTTCCAGCAATGCCTAGACCGCCCCGTTCTCCGGGGACATCCCCCGGGCTGCCCCTCGGGGAGGGGTCGTAGAGGGGGAGATCCCGGCGCTGCTCGGGCACTTGGCTGTCGCGACATACCTGAAGTCGCGGGTTAGCTTCGCCAGCCTGCGGATTCCGGAGCAAGGGAGGAGGAAAAAAGAGGAAAAAGTTAATTTCCCGATGCACTTCTCCCGGTCGGCGGGGAGGAACCGGGAGTGGTGGGGCTGTCTCGGGTCTGTGCGAACATCCCGCGGCCCCGACGGGGCCCGAACCCCGCGCAGAAATCTTCCCCGACTCTTCCTTGCTCCAGGGAATACGGAGCATCTCGCCCCCGGCCCCGGCGCAGAGCCCCGGGGTGTGGGTATTGTGACTGGAAGGGGCTCGTCATGGGCCCCCCGAGACTCCGGTTACGCCGCCCAGGGTCGGATGGAGGGGCCGGGGACCGGGATTCCGTTTGCTCCGTCCACCCGCCCCACAGTCCCGCTGCCGGGGCTGGTCGCCGTCCCTTTGTTGTTTTGGGGCTCCTCGGGGGTGATCTCGAGGAAACCCCCAGCGCTTCCCCGGCCTTACTCAAACCTCCATCAACCCAGACCTGGGTGGAAGGAGTGCGGGCGGCCCTCGGGAGCCGGGAACCGCGGCGGAGACACTGGCGGGAACCTGCGGTGCGAAACCCGCTGTGGGAGGCTCTGGCTTGTTTTGGCTACACAAACGCCCTGCCCCGCTTCCCACAGCGCGGGGGCCTTCGCCCAAGAATTTCGATAGGAGGGACACGCCTGCACCAAAGCCCTTCGCCACTCACACGCAAAATATTATGCAGAACTGAATATTCTCCTAGAACTTTTTTTCCTTTCCTTCCTTTTCCTTTTCCTTTTCCTTTTCCTTTTCCTTTTCCTTCCTTCCTTCCTTTCTCCTTTCCTTTCCTTTCCTTTCCTTTCCTTTCCTTTCCTTTCCTTTCCTTTCCTTTCCTTTCCTTTCCTTTCCTTTCCTTTCCTTTCCTTTCCTTTCCTTTCCTTTCCTTTCCTTTCCTTTCCTTTCCTTTCCTTTCCTTTCCTTTCCTTTCCTTTCCTTTCCTTTCCTTTCCTTTCCTTTCCTTTCCTTCTTTCCTTCTTTCCTTCTTTCTTTCTTTCCTTCTTTCTTTCCTTCTCTCTCTCTTTCTCTCTTTCCTTCTTTCTTTCTCTCTTTCCCTCTTTCCCTCTTTCCCTCTTTCCCTCTTTCCCTCTTTCTTTCCCTCTTTCTCTCCTTCTCTCTTCTTTTTCTCTTTCTCTTTCTTTCTCTCTTTCTCTCTTCCTCTCTTTCTCTCTTTCTCTCTCTTTCTCTCTCTTTCTTTCTTTCTTTCCTTCTTTCTTTCCTTCTCTTTCTTTCTCTCTTTCCTTCTTTCTTTCTCTCTTTCCCTCTTTCCCTCTTTCCCTCTTTCCCTCTTTCTTTCCCTCTTTCTCTCCTCTCTTCTTTTTCTCTTTCTCTTTCTTTCTCTCTTTCTCTCTCTCTTTCTCTCTCTCTTTCTCTTTCTTTCTCTCTTTCTCTCTTCCTCTCTTTCTCTTTCTCTCTTTCTCTCTCTTTCTCTCTCTTTCTCTCTCTTTCTCTCTCTTTCTATTTCTCTATCTTTCTCTCTATTTCTCTCTCTTTTCCTTCCTTCCTTCCTTCCTTCCTTCCTTCCTTCCTTCCTTCCTTCCTTCCTTCCTTCCTTCCTTCCCTCCCTCCCTCCCTCCCTCCCTCCCTTCCTCCCTCCTTCCTTCCTTCCTTCCTTCCCTCCTTCCCTCCTTCCCTCCTTCCCTCCTTCCCTCCTTCCTTCCTTCTCTCCCTCTTTCTCTTTTTTTGTTATTATTATTACTGTATTGTTATTATTGTTGTTACCGGTACTATTGTTATTATTATTGTTGCAGTTATTATTGGTTTTGTTATTGATATCACTGTTACTTCTTTTTTTACGGATAGATAGAAAGAGAGCGGTCTTCCTTTCTCGGCTTTGAAAAAGGAGCCTCCAGATCTCCAGCAAGCCTAGGGCTCTCCTGAGAGCTTTGCATGCAAATGCAAAACCTGAAGTTTCGTTAAGATCCGCCCTAACCTTTTTGATTTTGACCTCAACCGCTCGTATTTAGTTGTGTGGTTTTGGTGGTTTGTGAGATTTGAGTGTTGGGGGAGAGTAATGCTTTTTAAGATCTCTGTTTTTCTCTCTCCCTTCCTAACCCCGTGTTCGCCCCTGGCTCTCATCCCAAGCCGATGGGGCCAGCGCTGCCGCTGCCCTTCTCGAGTTCCCCTGCCCTGCCCACTAGCCCGTCGTGGCAGTGACCATAGACCCGTTCCCACGTGGAGCTCTGAGCATTTGGCCGAGATCTGAGCAAAGGAAAGAGGAGTTCAAATTCCTTTCTTCCCCTCCGGGCTTGCCTTCGCCTGGGGAGCACAGAAAGTTTCCGGTACAAATAGAGCAAATGTATTTTATCCTCCGTTTTGGAGACTTTCTCCTCCCGCCGTCTCTTTGGAAAAAATAAACAAATCTTCCCCAGCCCTAGGAGGAGACTGGAGACCTCCTGGTCCTCTCTTCCTGTAACCCTTCAGAGTCGTTTGAAATTACTTTTTCTGTCTATCGGCCATCTGCCGATGTCACATCCACGCCGCCTTCTCGGGGTGGGGGGAAAGGGGGCGGATGGGAAGGGTCCCTGCGCGTTCGTGGTCCCTCGCGGAGGCGAGGGTTCTCCTCTCCACCCCGCGACCGCACCGACATACCCTCCACCCCTTCCCACTCAGCCCCACCACCAGGACGGCTCCGGGAGGCTAGCCGTGGCAGCGGTCGGGGGTTTGTCCTGTCGCCGGGTGGCGACACGAGGCGTCTCTTGGGTGAGCGGACATGCTCCGATCACGCATCTCTCGTCCGAGAGGAACAGAAGGGCCGTCTCTGAGGGTGCGGTGACAAGAGGGAGCAGAGTGCAGAGAGGGAGGCTTAGGACGTAGCCTTCCTTCCGAAAGCTTTCTCGTTCCCGTGGTCTTCCTCGTCAGCGTAGGGAGCACTAACTAACCTTGCAGTGAAGGTTTTTGCGCTGAGGAAGGACGAGAGGGAAGGGAAAGAAAAAGAAATCCAAACTCCTGTGGTGTTGACAATGCTTCGGGAAACGGGGTGCTCTTCTTTCTGGCGTGACCCCCCTCGCGATGAGGAGAGAGGGTGTGCCTTGGCCTCCGAGCACCGCCCGGCCACGGCGGAGGGGCTGGGACGCGGGGCGAGTCGGGAAGCTCCGAGCCCTTTCCTTGTTGTTCCATGAAACGAATGCATGGCCGGGCTTTGCTGGAGAGAAATTCAAAGCTTAGGACAGGCAGAGCTTCGGTAGACGGGCAATTGTCAAGGCTCTCTTCCTAGCTGGATGAAGCTTAGAAGTTTTTTTATTATTATTATTTTATTTTATTTCCCAGAAAAATATAAGGGATTTGTTAGCATGTAAGTAACTGGCGTTAGAACAAGAGCCAAACTCTTCAGCATATAACTTTTCATTATCAGCTTCCAACCTAGCAAAACTAGAGCCATTTGCTTAACTTAATCTGTAACATATGTTTGCAACAGTAGCAGATTTTTTTTTCTCATTTGTGTGTGCGTGCGTGAGGGTGTGTGTGTGTGTGTGGTTTGGAGCTGATCAAGTTGTAAATTTTCCGCCTGAGGTTTTCAGCGCCTCCTAGTTACAGCCTAACACCTATTTTGAGAGAGAGAGAGAGACTCCACAAAGACACCACGGCACCAAATCCGAAAATTCTGATCAAAAATCCCTAATAAAGTTTATCAGGCCACTTCAACTCCTTCGGATTCATTCCACTGAGAAAGGAGCTGCCACGTTTCTGAGAAAATTACTTTAAACGAGCAATTCAGTAGCATCCCCATCATGCATTGTCTGAGTGATTCAATGTTTACTATTATTTTTTTCCCGTCTCATATACCACTTTTGCTCAAGGTATCGCTGGAATGATGGAAACAATAGAAGTCTCCCTGTTCTGTTAACAGCAGTAAGAACAGCAGTGACAGCGCTCGTCGTGATCCCACAGCAGACCGAGGGTTTAAAGCCTGATTCACTCTGTTGGCTTTATGTCCTACATCAACTTTTAGAACATCTGTCCTGCAGGAAGGTAACTTCTTCAGCACTGAAGTGACATTTAGTCTTTGAATATGGGTTTATAATAGAGCCCTAACAAGGCGACATGTGATTTTTGGAAAATATTATACACACACACACAATTTAGCACTATCAATCTTTGCCTCGGCTATTGACTCTTGCCTTGAAAAAAAAATTACACAAAACAGCTTAAAAAGAGCCAAGGGCCGCGATTTTTTTGCGTCTGCACTTTGGATGCATCATGATTGTGTGGATTGGTTAATGGCAGAGCTATACAAGGGTAGCTCCAAGGGACGTGTTGATATTCCTGCCAAGCGAGTCCCGGAGAGCTTTTTCCACGGCACATCCCACCCAGCCCGCGGACCTGCGCCCTTACCCGTGAGCCGCCACGGCCTGAGGCGGCTCACTGCGCACTTTAGGACACCCGTGAAAGTGAGAGATGTCGTCCCGCGCCTTCCCCGCCGCGGTGTGCAGCGGCGAACACCGCACCGAGGGCGCAGCGCCCCCGCCCCGTCCCGTCCCGCCCCGTCCCGCCGGGCGCTCCGCGGGCGAAGCGCGGGTGCGGAGTGGCCGCGGCGGCACGAAGGTTGGCCGAGCGGCGGGTCCCGCGAGGCGGAGCGCCACCTAGTCCCCACCGCGGGAAACTGCGCGGCGGCGGCGCGGAGCGGCCGCGGAGAGCGAGCGGGCACGGAGCGGGAGCGGGCACGGAGCGGGAGCGGGCGATGCTGCCCAGTCGGGGCCGGGGGAGGAGCGGGGGAAAGCCTCTTCGTCTGTGCAAGGGACGGCTCTGCTCTTCTTTTCTAAATTACTTTTAATTAATTCCACGTGAACACTCTACGGCTTGAGGATTTGTGCACGAGGGTGTGTGGAGGGGCGAACGGCACACACCTGGCTTTCCACCTCCAGGACTCGCCGTCCTCAAACGCACGAAAAAGAAAAGTAGGCACAAAACCAACCAAAAAACCAGACAAAACACCGAAACCTCTCCTTCGTGTTATCATGAGGAGCAACCGGGGTGCGGGGTGAGCGCGCCCAAAGAGCCGAGGAGATTTGTCAAGGGGAACTGAATAGACTACTTTAAATGTTACTTGATAGCGGCAGCAGTGCCTTGCGTGAAACTTAGAAACTGTCAATGCCCTTATCTTCAGTCAGACAAACAGGCGAACAAACTTTACTGGGTATTTAGAGCCTCCTCTCAAAGACAGCAAAACAAAGGCAGGGCGTATTAAATGACCGATGCGGCTCCCGTCTCATCGAGTGTCACTTTTATTTCTCACACTTACAGGGATCTCAGGGACAAAAAACCCCCAAACAAACGAACAAAAAAATTTGCTTCAATATTGTGTTCGAATTATTTCTGCAAAATAATCCAAGGAGTGGGCGGCGTGCAGACACGAAACGTTGTCCTGCAAGCAGGACTGATGGTTCCCTTGCCGATGAGTCGCCACAAACCTTTCCCCCGAACCGCCTCCAGAGTGTTTGGAAGAAAATTACTAACACCAGTGCACGCATCAGTGTAAAAATGTCTTTATTGTTAAGTCCTTTTAGATGTTTACTAGATTGTTTCAAAATCTTCAGTCACGTACAGATATTTCCTAACAGAAAACTATGCCGATTTATCTACTGCAATACTGCTTTTGTTATTAGGGGGTTTTATTAACTTATTGATTCATGATGTGTCTATATCAGCATGCTAGAATGTTACTGCAGGTCTCTAACTTTCTTTCTTTCTTTCTTTTTCTTTTCTTTTCTTTTCTTTTCTTTTCTTTTCTTTTCTTTTCTTTTCTTTTCTTTTCTTTTCTCTTTTCTTTTCTTTTCTCTTTTCTTTTCTTTTCTTTTCTTTTCTTTTCTTTTCTTTTCTTTTCTTTTCTTTTCTTTTCTTTTCTTTTCTTTTCTTTTCTTTTCTTTTCTTTTCTTTTCTTTTCTTTTCTTTTCTTTTCTTTCCTTCTTTCCTTTTCTTTCCTTCCTTCCTTCCTTCCTTCCTTCCTTCCTTCCTTCCTTCCTTCCTTCCTTCCTTCCTTCCTTCCTTCCTTCCTTCCTTCCTTCCTTCCTTCCTCCCTCCCTCCCTCCCTCCCTCCCTCCCTCCCTTCCTCCCTTCCTCCCTTCCTCCACTCCTCCACTCCTCCACTCCTCCACTCCTCCCTTCCTCCACTCCTTCCTTCACTCCTTCACTCCTTCCTTCCCTTCTTCCCTTCTTCCCTTCTTCCCTGCTTTCTCTCGCTTTCTATCGCTTTCTCTCGCTTTCTCTCTCTCTTCCTTTATCTCTCTTCCTTTCTCTCTTTTTGTCCTTCTTTCTCTCTTTTTATCTCCTGCTTCACTCCTTCTGTCTATCATCCTTTCTCCCTTACTTCTCCCTCTCTCCCACTTCTTCTCCCTCTACCTCTCTCAGCACTTCTGAAAACAGAAGGCAGATGTGATCAGACAAGCGGCCCCCGGGGTCCCGTGGCGAGCAGGTGCACCCAACTTCTCCACACTCGCAGTGAGCATTCTTAAAATGGGAAGTTATAACTGCAGAAGCATAGATTCCTGCCCCTTTCGACCGCGGCCACCTGCATGCTGCGCATCTGCCTTGTGGTGCGGAAATGATGAAATTAGCACTTGGATAATAACAGTTTGGGGCTATTTCGACAGGTCGCGATACTCAGCCGCCGTGCAAGTCAGCCGAGGGCGCTTCGCAGGCAATCTCTCATTCGCCAGCCGGGGTGGGGTGTGTGTACCACCGACTGCCCCCCGGGGTGACCCCGTCCCTCAGGTGTCCCCCACGACCCCTCTCCCCGGCTGGCAGTGGTGGGGCTGCAGCCAGCGGGGAGGGGGGCTGAATGTTTCACCCGGGAGAGGGCTCGGCGCCCGGGGTGTCCGACTGAACCTTGCTGCTGAGGTTTGCCTAAACGTGAAACCTCCTCTGAGATAGAGAGCCCAGCTGTTATATTAACATTGATTTATTGCTTTTAAAAATAAATTTACACACGTGCCAACAGCACTCTGTGTTTTTTCCCCAGACTCAAGGATTTATTTTCGACTTAGTGCTCGTCTGACAAAACAACGCCCTTTAACTTTATTACACATCGATGTGAAAATCTGTCTGGTTTTTGGTTGGATTTATCGTTCTGCTACTTGTGGAGACTTTTGTGATACAGCAAAAGCTAAGGTCAGAGAATACATACGAAATGACAGCCAGGCACAGAAGCAAATATCAATAAAGGAAGCAACATCTAGTAGATGCTGTTATCACCCCCGCTAGAGTCCATATGCAGCCAGGATCACAATTAGAAAAGGGAAAACCTTTTTTGCTTGGACTGTGCAGGTAGTTTGTTTGACGTTGGTTGTTTTTTAGATTTTGGGATTTGTGCTGTTTGGGGGGGGGTTTGTTTGTTTTTTGGGGGTGGTTATTGGGTTTTTTTGGTTTTTTGGTTGGGTTTTTTTTTGTTTTTTTTTTTTTTGGTGAATGCTGGGTTTTAGTTCATTTGCAGGAGTAAGAGATCTCTAGTATCTCATGTATTTTTGTAAAGACAGTCCAGGAAATGTGTCTACAGTTATTGAAAGGAAGAAATACAGGGTTCTCCATACCATGCTGCCTTACTTCTGTGCAACTCCCAATTACCAAATCTATCTGATGGCTGAACTCAGGGGAATTAGATTGTATTTTGAAGGAGCTTTTACGGTACATTTCATCTACAGTTTGGTTTTCTACAGTTGTCATTAAAAGGCCACTTCTTTTCATTTCACTGGTACACTGTGTCCTTCATTTAACACTCAGGAAACCACCCCCCCTCCCCCCCCCAAAAAAAAAAAAAAAAAAGAAGGAAAGTTTTCACATCTTGAAGTGGTGTCAAAAATAATAATAATTTTTAAAACATCTTCACTGTATTTCTCATTCTTTCTCCACGCCCCCCCCCCCCCCCCCGGTGCAAATCTATTATTTTAAAGCAGGGCTTGTTTGCACTAACGAAAGCTCCTTCAGTGAGAGTGCAGACAGAGAGATACTGCAGCTGTATTGAGAAGGTAAAATAAGATATGAACAGTGTGAGAACAAATCTTTCTCTCCTCTCTCTCACTCTTTTTTTCCCTTTCCATCTCCTCTCCATCTCCTCTCCATCTCCTCTCCATCTCCTCTCCTCTCCATCTCCTCTCCTCTCCATCTCCTCTCCATCTCCTCTCCATCTCCTCTCCTCTCCATCTCCTCTCCATCTCCTCTCCTCTCCTCTCCTCTCCTCTCCTCTCCTCTCCTCTCCTCTCCTCTCCTCTCCTCTCCTCTCCTCTCCTCTCCTCTCCTCTCCTCTCCTCTCCTCTCCTCTCCTCTCCTCTCCTCTCCTCTCCTCTCCTCTCCCTCTCCTCTCCTCTCCTCTCCTCTCCTCTCCTCTCCTCTCCTCTCCTCTCCTCTCCTCTCCTCTCCCTCTCCTCTCCTCTCCTCTCCTCTCCTCTCCTCTCCCTCTCCTCTCCTCTCCTCTCCTCTCCTCTCCTCTCCTCTCCTCTCCTCTCCTCTCCTCTCCTCTCCTCTCCTCTCCTCTCCTCTCCTCTCCTCTCCTCTCCTCTCCTCTCCTCTCCTCTCCTCTCCTCTCCTCTCCTCTCCTCTCCTCTCCTCTCCTCTCCTCTCCTCTCCTCTCCTCTCCTCTCCTCTCCTTTCTCCTTTCTCCTTTCTCCTTTCTCCTTTCTCCTTTCTCCTTTCTCCTTTCTCCTTTCTCCTTTCTCCTTTCTCCTTTCTCCTTTCTCCTTTCTCCTTTCTCCTTTCTCCTTTCTCCTTTCTCCTTTTTTCCCTTTTCTCTGCACATTTTTTGGTCGTTTTCTGTGCCCGTTCTCACGAACTGATTTCTCGGAGAGGCGTCTAATAATCACTTTAGAGATGTTCAAATTAGGGCATTCACTCTTTTCTAGCACGAAGTAAAGATGTGACAGGTTTTGTTATCGGCGGTATAGTTGGAGCTTTGTAAGATACTCCCTTTCTTTCCCCGTAAATACACCATCTACAAATAAAGACCTCCCGTCTTAAAGGCGTGACTCTCCCCTATGGCTCTGTCCACTTTCTTTCCAGTGTCTACACATAAATGCAAATTCTGCGTCACTTAACGTATTTAATTTTTTTTTCAGCCCTGTTAGGGTTATGGGTGGTTTGGGATGGTATTTTTTCCTCTCCAGAAATTGTACTATGCTTTTCACTGTGGATCTCATAAGTTCACATTTCCCTGTGTCAGGCTCGGTGGTAAAGAGACCCAATCACTCCGCTAAAGCAAGCAGCAGAGGGACTTTGCGGAGCACTGGAAATTCCCCTGCCCATGTTAGCAGTGGTTTTCTGGCCGGACTCTGGGGAAAAAAAGGGGATGAAAAAGAGGGGGAAGGTGGGGGGGGGGGGGGGGGAAAGAAAAAGGAAAAAAAGCACCCTGACACTCAGAAAGAGGCCGTTTCCTTAACACCCGTGGGACAGGCCCGCCTGCTCTGCCCCACCACGCACACAGGCGTGTGGACAGGCATCCTTTGGGGGTGCAGCAACAGCCCCCCATCCCCTACCAAAACCGGTTTCCGAGGCAGGCTGTGGTAGGACACAGGCTTTGGGAAGCACAGAGAAGTTCCCCACGAGACCTGTGTCCGGGTACCGGGGGTGGAATGGACTGGGATTTGATGTTCCTCACACCGTGCCCTCACCCATGCGGGCTCAGCTCCGAGGTGCAGCTGCATGCCCAGAGGTGTGCCTCCCGTCCAGTCCGTCAGCCCCGGCTGGGGATCGCCTTGTAGTGTGACTCCCCGTCCCCAGACTTGATAGGTTTTGTCATCTGAATTCTAGCGGTGGAAGGAGAGGGGAAGAACCTCAAAGCCCTTTCCAGCGGGGGAAGCAGCAGAGGGTCATTTTGGGTGCAGAGAACATTTGTAAAACACCCTGGCGGCTCCTTGGGCAATGGCTCTGGCCCTTTATTGCATAAATGGTAAAGAGACGTGGGTGTTTGCAGATCCCTATCCCCCTCTCCATACAAAGGACAAAGCTTGATAAAATAGCCCGTGTGTGAGGATCGCCGGGAAGCATCGGCTCCACCCCTAGACAAAGGTGGAAGCTGAGGAAGGAGAAAGAGGGAGCTGGATTGTGCCTTCTTGGCATCTGGTCTGAAGAGAAGAGGAAAATTGTTGAAGACGCAGGATAAAAAAATCTAAGTTGGAGCAGTATTAAACACAGCATCTGAGGCCGTGCCTGTGCACAGTGTCGTCTTGAAATGCAATTAAATTACAGTAAATTCCTCTATAAATAATATCGTTGGGAATCCTTCTTTAAGATTCAAGGATGTCTGAGGTTAAGTAGCTTTTAACATGTCAGTTCTAAATGGCTTATGCAATGAATGGCTACCTTCAAATCCTAAATCCATTGTAAATATGTTATAGATATGGATTCCAGTTCATCTCTACCTATGTCTTTTTAAAATGAGAGAAGCATTCTTAAAGAGCTACTTGCAACACGTTATTTTAGGAAAGCAGATATTAATTTCTTTCACGTATAATTTTATGACCAAGTACATATGTAAATTGGAAAACATCCAGAACTCCTCTATTGTTTGCTAAATGATTTTTAGTTGAGGCATATTATTCCTGGCACAACCAAGGTATAGGTTATATCAATAAAATAAACATCTGTGATTTTGGCAGGAGAGGAAAAAATGCGAGTTCCAATAAAAGATGGAAAAGCGTTCATGTAGAGGGAAACACACCTACAAGAGAGTAAATTAGCTATTTACACAACCATGCTGAAACCAGGGTCTCTGCCGTACAGTAAAAAAAAAAACCAAAAACCAAAAAACCAAAAACCCCAGAACTACAAACAAAAACAACAACAGCAACAACAAAAATACCCACCAAAAACAAAAAACGGGGGAGTGGGTCGCGAAATTCCAGGAGAAACCCGCGATCTTGGACGTAGCCTTCTGCTAACGTATCCCGGGCAGTGGATTAGAGCCCTGGGATGTTTTCGAGACAAGGATTGCGCTCTCTCTCTCCCTCTCTCTCCCTCTCTCTCCCTCTGTCTCCCCCTCCCCTCTTAAAAGCAGTGTTTAGCTCGCAGGAATGTATTAGCCACAGTTTCCTCCTGTCAATATTTAAGAATTCCCAGAGACTTCAAGGGGCTGAGTTTTTTTCCTTTTCACGGCAAAATATCCGTGAGAGATGTTCGTGTTCGAGAGGAGTTTGACGAGGGGTCTGAGTACGTAAGAAGAGCAAGGCACATGCATTATGGCAATAATTAACTGTATGCAATATTTATTGCCCTGTGATATTTGTTATCATGCAGGCGAGTGCACTCAATTGAGGTTTAACAAACATGAGCATTATTGATCAAATATAATGAATAAATATGCATATGTATTATTTATCCGTGCACACATGTATACACACAGGCAGGAACATCTCATTATTGAGGATGAGGAGAGCTGTCTGCCACTGCTCCTGCCTTTCTCTCCACCCTGCCCCTGTGTCAAGAGGCTGCAGAGAAGTTAGGTTTTGGTATTTCTTGTAATGTAACATATTACAGATATGGGAAAAAATAAAGGTAGCCAATAAAATTTGTCTCAGCATGGAGTATAATTGTAACAAAACGCTGTTGAATAAAAACCAAAAAGCACGCTGGCTGGGGCAGCATCGTCGCGAACCATCTGGTGCGTATTAAAAGCAGTGCTGTAAATATTGCTGGAAACTAATGTGGTATCAGATCCTACAGGCTCAGGGGCCTGCGAGCTTTCCATATGCTGGATGTGGGGATGGCGTGGCACACGGAGGGAAAGGTGTCGCATCGGCCAGGAGCTCTTAGGGCATGATTTTGCGTAATCCTGATGGAAGTTTGTCCCGACAGAGAGCGGGGAAAGAGGTAAGGAAAGCAGAGGAAAGGCCTCTCTCCCCGTCCTGCTCGGTCTGACGACGATAGGGTGTGCAACTGCTGACGTCACTTCGCATCAGGGCCGGGGAGCAAACGTGACCCAGGCAGGAGCTCATCTGTTTCTCATCACTTGGGAAGTTTCTCTCGCTCCCCTCCCACCCTCCTTCCCTCTCCCTTTCTGTCTTTTCTTTTCCTGTTGGTTTTTTTTTTCTGTTTTTTTTTTTTTAATCCCCTACATAAACCGGGGCAGGCCCTATCCCGGTCCTCGGCCCCATCCCCAGTCCCATCCTCGTCCCAGTCCCCATTCCCGTCCCCGCCCGGGTTCCCCGCAGGGAAGGGACGGGAGCTCGAGGCGCACTCCCACGCGGGTGTCCCGGCCCCTGCCCGCCCCCTGGGTCTGGGTCTTCCCTTCCCCCCCATTCCGATGCCATTGTTCGCACTCCAACCCAACCTTGGCTGCCGATTCAAAGCTCGGCAGTCGCCTGGCTCCTGCATTGTACTGAGGGTCACTTACTCTTTTCTCGGAGTTAGGCTCTGCTCCTTAATCTCTCCTCTTCTCTGCTCCTCATGAGCTGACGCGTTCTCCCCGCGCACCCGAAGCTGCCACAGTCTCTTCTTGACAAACTTGCTGCTAATCTTGGCCCAGTGCAACCAATACAGAATTAAAAAAAACTCTCTCTCTCTCTCTCTCTGCTTCCCCACACACCCCTTTTTTCTCCTTCACCACCCCCCCGCTTCTTTTCCTCCAGGCTTCGTTCCCCTCTGAGCGCTGCCGCCTTTAATTATGGGAGATACATTTCTTCCCTTGGAGTCATTCATGGGGATTTTTTAGGTGGAAAGACGTTTCAGCGGAGTTATTTTTGAGCAGGGACCAGTGCCCTATATCCAGAGGCTTTGAGTGAAGTGCAGATTGAGACATATCGGGTTCCCTATAAAAGGATCATTTCTTGTGGGAGGTTGGACACGAAGTTTGGACTCGTGACTTGCATTCCTGAGAGACATGCATATTTTAAAACAACAAAGCAAGCTCGAAAGAAGGCTTGGGGGGGGATAAAAAGAAAAAACTTAAAGAAGTTACGAAGTTACAAACATCTGTCAACATGGACCAATTTGTGTGGCTCTCAGGGGAAAAAAAGTACCTGCTATTTTTTTGTATCACTTCAGGGAGTCTCAGCTACTTTGCTGGAAGTTGATGTGTCTCTCCAGCCGCTCAGAAATGCAGTTTGGCTCAAAACTGGGAGCTTAAAGGGCTTTACTGGCCTGTGAATTTAAATCCCAACTCCTTCTTTATCGGCTCTTTGCGAGGAGCCAATACGTTTCAACAACGAAACGTGGAGCAGCGTTTCAACCGGTATCTCACCTCTCAAAAAGAACCCCGGGTGGGGGAAAGACAAAAGGAGAGCAAATGGGGGAACTCGTGTGTTTGTTGAAGGAAGCCACTGGCGCACCCGAACCCGAAGTGCAGAAAGAGGAAAAGAGAGAAAACAAGGTGAAACAGAGGAGCCCTGATTTGCTGTGATCCCTGAGGGGCATAGGGATGCTGGGGTCGCGGGAAGCACCCCTGCTTCCATCTCCAAAGGGGAAGGAAGGGAAATATATATATGTGTGTATATGTATATTTATATATAAATTAACTGGTGGGGAGGTGAAGGGAGGGGTTGACCGCAGACAGCGGCAGGTGGAGGGGCCGCTTGTGGCCGGACAGCAGTACACGCAGCGCTGCACGCCGCAGCGGAGTGTGGGCAGCGGAGGCCCGGGGGTCTGGGCTGCTGCCGGGAGTTTGTAGACAAAAGGAGAAGGCCTAATGGTGAGCTGGATATCTCTGTTAGTTGTCAGCGCTGGTGCACGGCTGCCGGGAAATGCTAATCAGCCCTCGCTGGGTTGACTCCTGGCACACACACGCACATGCACTCGGGCTACCGCAGGGTCTCTGACACGCACGCACACACTGTCAATGGGGTCGACCATGACCCCCACGCCTTGGTCTGTGCTTTGTTTGGCCGCGCCGTGGTCGGATCAAGCTTAAACGTCATATACAGCAAATGCCTTCCTAAATAACACAATAGCACGGCTCATAGCCACAAGCCTGCTTCTATCAGGAGCCTGTACCCACCTGCCCTTCCCCCTCTCGGTTTTTTCTTTTTAACAACTGGGGATCTTTTATACCTGTAGTTTTGGATTTGATCCATTGCTTTAAGTTTGATGGAGAGTTCTGCAGATGAGGAGGTTATACAGCGATCACTGAGATTACTAATAGTGAATCTCTTGTCAGCCAGACAGCCCAGCTTTGAAACACTACTCACATTATCCTCATTTTACAAAACTGGGGCTAAGAAAAAGGAGGAGAGATAGAATTTCCCACTGTCCCTTTTACGAATTGTTGTCCTTCCTCACAATTACTTTTATAAACTGATTGGGCCCGTTACACGTAGTGTCTTTGTATTTCTAGTGGAGGCCACGTGGATGCCGGAGAAGAGATCCTGACATCCCTCCTCAAGCCTTCTTCCGAATACCTCCACACCCTCCTCTGCACAGCAACCCTTGCATCCCAGTGACCGTCAAAACCGTTCTAGCGAAAGCAGCCAGGGTCCCCACCTTTTTATGGCTCTGGCAGTGTCAGGGCGGGGGTGTCTCTAATCTTTCATCACAGACAGATCACGTAATTTTATTTTTCAGGTGACTGCACCTTGCGCTGGGGACCGCCACGGAAAAATGTCCGGTGGGGATGCTCTCACTTAAAAAGGAAAGGGTCGGTGGGTGACTCCAAAGTACTGTCAGAGACGTCTTGGGAGAAAGAGGAGGGAGGAAAAAAAGGGCAGGAGCTGTGAATGAAGTGGGACCACCTTGGGAAGTGGTTGCCTTTCCCATCTTTGCAGCTTCAGACTTTTTCCCCGGCTATTTTGTGCTGAAGGTGCTCAGACGGGCGAAGGGGTTGGTGCTGAAATGCTTAAGGGAGCATTTAAACCCAGAGCCTTCAATGAATGAAGAAGGAATGGGCGTGGAGGTGGAAAAAAAGTTGGAAAATGGATTCGCTGACAAGTAAGGATAATAAATGAGAGGCGCTTTCAGATAGATATCTCAGTCGTGAAATTGCACCCAGCTGGTTGTGTAAGCAAACAAATAGTTTCATGTTAGGGACTCTCGACTTGTGGCTTGATGAATAGAACACGACAGAGGTAAATGGCTCTTTAACTCATTTAGGAATAAAACTCTTTGGCTTCCTAAGTAAGAGACCTTGTGACGCCAAGGATCCCGAGCAAGTACTTTAACAAGACTTTTATTAGTTTTCACTTCTGTTCCTGGGTCTCCCCTCTCACTCACCTTCTCCCTCACACCTCTGTCTTTTTCCTTTTTTAAAAGATATATTTTACTCTTTTTTATTTCTCTTCCTCCTTCTCTCCTTCTCACTCTTTCCCCCTCTCTCTCCTTTTAAATTTTTTTTTAAATTAAAAAAAAATCCTTCTCAAAAACACGTCTTAGGAGAAATTCTCCCACGGCATCAGCACCTTGAAACCCGGCAGGTTTGCAAGGTACCCAGACACATCAGGTCTGTCCACGGCACCGGAGAGTTGTGGCTTTGGAAATGCATTATTTGTTACCCTTACTGTGGGAATCACGGCAGAACATTCAGTCTTTCTGACCCTCTGTGGATTAAAAAGAGAAGGGTGTCGAAAAAAAAAATCTCACGTCAAAGTCGGTGTCTGTGAAACCAGTTAGAAAGGGAATCTTTTAAAACAAATATATAGACATAAGTCGTGGGGGTCATGCAGTTTCTGAAATTAGTCCCAAAGATGTAAAAGAAATAGGAATAAACGTGGGAAAGGGCGAGGAGACTGATTTCTGCTTCTGTCAGTAAAGCAGAGACCAGAGAAGACAGCTATATTGGTCTCTTAAAAAAAAAAAAAAAAAAAAAAAAAGGGAAAGGGAAAGGGAAAGGGAAAGATGAAAAAGAAAAAGAAAAAGAAAAAGAAAAAGAAAAAGAAAAAGAAAAAGAAAAAGAAAAAGAAAAAGAAAAAGAAAAAGAAAAAAAGACCCCACTCGCTATTTCAAGACTTATAAACCAACGCTTTGAATAGTCAAAATGTCCCATGAAACCGGAGGAAGCATGTCGACAGTGTCGGTAATAGCCGTGCACACGCGTTCACGGACACTCCTTGTGAATGGCTGCGAGTCGGGACACTGCTGGAGGGGGCGGCTGCAGCAAGCCCTGACATCCCTGTTCAGCCCTCCGTCCCTCTGTCCGTCTGTCGGAGAGTCCATCCAGGCCAGCCAGTGCCACCGTGCCTGCCAACCCTGCCTGCTCATCCCTCAGCAGCTGGTCGCATCTGCTGTCAGTTGGGAAGGGGGTGTCTGGCTGCCACACCCCACAGGTAATGAGAGAAAACCAAAACAAACAAAAAAATCAAACAAATACACCCCCCTCAAACAACAAAACAAAACAAAACACCAACAAAACCGGGAGTACTATTCAGTCCTTTCTGTCAGATAAAAGACATTTCTCTCTTTGTGTAGGTAACCAACCAGTTTCCTGCGAGTGAACCCACACAGAATCCACCTTTCCTTGTATTACTTCTGCTGCCACTTGTAGTGACCCCGAGTCAGATTTTTTCGTGTGAGACCCTCCATTTAGCTCAGCAGGAAAAGAGCCTTTTGCATCTTGATCCGTCGATTTTATTGGTAGCGATGAGACAGGTCACTCGCGATGGAGTCCCATCCCCACGCTCCCTCCCCAGCTGTACCTTATTTCGAGGGATACGGGAAATGTGGGGGTTATCCTTTACCCCTACCCCTAGAGTGAGCTCATTACCCTCCTCCCGTAGATGAAGGGGGTGGATGGAAGCCGAGCCACCCAAAAGGTGGCCCCCGGGGACGAGGGCGTGTCGAGAAACCCCGGGAAAGGGGAAGCCACAGTCCCTGACGTTCACGGACAGCCGGAGGAGGTGTGCGCACACACACAAGCTCACACACAAGCGACCCCCGCCTCGGCGCTGCCCCTGCCACCGCCGGCAAGCCCCCCTCCTTCTCAGCTCGGGTTCAACCTACCACTTAGCAGCATTTCCAAATATTTATTCGATTAAATGTATAGAAAAGGCCTAATTGGGCGGTGGGAGGAGGCAAGCTAGTTAGTGAGGTGCTAAGAGGAGTGGGAAGGGGGGCTTTGTATCTGTCGTGCCCTGAGCAGGTCCCCTGCGCGGGGCTGGGGTGGGAGGGTCGCCCCTCTCCCACATCCCACCGACCCCCTGCTTACTTCCCGCCAACCCCCACCCCGTTTTGAAGTGTTGCTGCAGCTCTTGGTGAGCACGGAGGGGCCGCGGAGCCCTGTGCGGCAGGATGCAGGGATGCAAGGGAGCTCCCTGCCGACACCACCTCCTGAGAAGCTTGGGGGACCAAGGAGCCTCCGGGGACAGCGCCCGGGTCCCCCGGCAACAACAAGGCAGAAAAAATGTTGATGGGGTTGGTTTTAAAACGGACAAGTCAGCAGAAACTTGCTGAGGGACCCCAGCCCCTCTCCACATTCACATATTAATTCTTTTTTTCCCCCCAGCAAATAGCATTCGATGACGCGATGATACAGTATTTTTAGCTGCCATATGAATGCCCGAGAGGCTGCAGTGTAGCAAAGGAAAACATCCACTGACACAACTCAGACTGGGTAGTTAACACTTCAGAACACGATGCCGTCTTAAAAGCAAAGTTTAATAAGGGATTGAAACACTTCTTTCTAGGCACATACATGGAAATAAGTGCATCCCGTACACCTCCTCTACATCTGCAAGTTTCTTGGCAATCCGTGGGTTATTATTATTCATAAATATGAAAATTAATTGAAAAATACCTATGAAAAAGTTTATCTGGTTTCATCAGTGGGATAACACTGTAATGAATTTATTTACATCTCAATGGAAGAAACTGGGACTTGCTCCTCTCTTCCGATATCCCCATTTGTTTTATTTCTGTGGTGGTTTGTTTGTTTGTTTTTTGTTTGGTTGGTTTGTTTTTGTTGTTATTTTTGGTTTTGGGGGGTTGGTTTGTTTGTCTGTTTTGATGGGTTTGGGTTTTTTTGTTATGGTTTTTGTTTTTTTCGGGGGAGGGGGGGCTTTGTGTGTATTTTTGTTTGGGTTTTTAACTGCTAAGTCATCTGGGTCCCCAATCACCCATCCCACCAAAAAGCAGAGCAGAAAATGCTGCTTTCAGCACTTCCCATGTCTGAGCATTCCCTCTTGCTCCCTGTTGAGAGCCCGGAGGGGATGCTGGACACCCTCTACCCAGGGAAGGCCCCGGGGAAGGGGCAGGAACAAAGCTCTCACTCATGCAGTGTCCAAATGAGTGACAAAAGGGAGGATGTATGTCTGTCCGTCTAATTCCCAAATTCCTGTTCTTGTGTGCCTCAGGTCTGGAATTATCCAAGTCCCTCCACTCCCAGCACCTATGAATACAGGCTGTTTTTGCATCCTGAATGGGGTGATATCCCCATAAAAGATCTGCCTGCAATGTTGATTATCCAGCTATAACTGTCTACTGTATAGAGCTGCTCTCACCTCAGATCTGCTGCGCCTAGAATATTAAAAACCCCAAGCGAGTTGGATTGAAGAATCTTGTTAAAGAAAGAAAAAAAAAGAGGGGAGGGGGAAGAAAGAACGAAAAAAAAAAAGGATGGGAGAGATTGAGAGAAAGAGGGAGAGAGACGACAGTATGGAGGACAGCAAATTAAAAGGAAAACACTGCCCATGTCTTCACAAACTGAAAAGTCTACCACACCCGGGCTTGTTTGGAGGTGTCTGTGTGAGGGGGACAAGCTTACTTTTAAAGATCCAGCTTTATTAATACATTAAGAAAGAGCTCCCTTGGTAATATGTGTTCTTACGGCTCCGTCTCAGATCCTATAAAACATTAATGCACTGAAAGCTGTTACAGAGATCTGCACCACCAGCTAGAAGCCTTTACCTTCAAAGGAGCTACATTACAAAAACGATTTTTAATTTTCTTGGAAAAAAAGACAAGCTGAAAGGGAGAGGGGCTTTTGGCACAGCGCTCAGGCCCCTGTGGTAGGTGGGCCATGGTGTGGGATGTCACAGCCTGTGTTTTTTGCACAGCCGTGGCACATAAGTATACATGAAATGCACTGGCTCACCACCCAATGAGCAAGCATCCAGCTGGATTTCTATATTAATGGAGTGGGAATACCCTCCACACACAGCAACTAGAGTTGGGGAAAAAAGCAAGAGGTCTGTTCTGGCTGACAGTAAGCACAAGGCATGCACACTGGAGCACATACTGGGGTCTGCAAGCCCTTGTCATAGAAAAGAAGATAAAAACAAAAAACTCTCAACCCCACCCCAAGCCCCCAGAAGCAGAAAGCCACCATGCCTGGAACAAACAGGACCCACGGCTAGAGAATGCCTCCTGCTGCATGGGTGGAGATGATGGCATACGGTGACTTCAATCCATGCCCACGTTGTCTGAGAGCAAAAAGCAGGGTGTGAACTCAGGAGAAAATCCAGGTGATAGGAAATGGTGTTTCAGAAAGGGGTAGGCCAGCCTGATAGGCCTGTCAGCCACGGTGGAGACTCTGCGGTGCAGTCCCAGCGAGGCAAGGTCACCTAAGGCATCTCACTGCAACTCCTGCTCCCTCTCTCTAGGCCTTCACAGCTCAGCCCGAAGCTTACACTGTCAAGTCCACTTTGGAGCATTACGTAGTTTACACAACTTGGTTACCCCTCACAAGTATTTTTTAAGTTCTCCTTTTTAGCACCAGTAAAGGAGTTAAAAATGCAGGGAGATTTTTGTTGTTATTGTTTATGGGTTTGTTTCTTTTTTGTTGTCTTTTTTTTTTTTTTTTGGTGATTCGTTGGCATGTTTCAAGCAACAAGACTCATGGGTTGTGGGGTGATAAGTTGGGGTTTTTTGCTAAATTCTTTTATTTTTTTTTTAAATTCTCACTTCAATTTTAATTCTTGAAGAACAGCTTTGACAACATATATCGCACTCATTATAAGAAGCAAAGGGTTATATCAAAAATTATTAGTATAGAATCACAGGAAACCTGGTTTGGAACCAGAAAAAAATACAAAACAGATATAGATACATAGACACAGGACAATTCTTTTATAATTATTTGGAAAATGTTATTTTCCCCTAATTCTCCTTTTTTTTTTTTTTCCTTTATGCGCATATGATGTTTTAACTTTTACCAAAAATGAAAATAAAGACTAATATATTACAAAATGAGTAACAATGTTCATGGTAAGTGTTTGCGCATGGAATTTTTTGTTGTTGTTGTTTGCTTGGTTTTGGGGTTTTTTTTAGTTCTACACAAGGTTCAGTTCAGTTTCAATGCTTTTTTGTTTTGTTGGTTTACTGTACAGCATATATCAACAACAGTCCACAATAAATCCTGGAAGATCCAGTATCCCCTTCAGGTTTGATTAATATCCCCTCAATACTCATTTTTTTAAATTTTTTTTTGTCTCTTTTATTAATATTATTTATTTCTTTTTTCCTCCTCTCCGAAAGAAAAAAAAAAAAAAAGTAGGCCAAAAAAAAAAAAAAGCGAAACACCAAAACCTCCACGGACGACAGGTCCGTCCTTCTCCCCTCCATGACCACATCTCTGCTCCCACTCGGCCCTTTCTTTTGTTCAGTGTCCACCTCCCGGGCCCCCCCGCACCCCGACTGCCCCTCGGTGCGAGCGTTCCCCCTCTCCTCCGCTCCGACGCCTCTCTGCCGGGGGGTGCGGGATGGGCTCTAGGAGCACTGGATGGACATGTAAGGCCAGTTGAAGCTGCTCCCCGACAGTAGCATATCCCTGATGAGGGTTTCGATGGGGGTTTTACCTACCAAGCGGACGAAGAAGAGCTGCTCGATGACGGAAGAGGAGACGGTGCGCAGGGAGGGCAGCCGCAGCAGCAGCTTCCCGAAGCGGCTGGGCTGGTTGGGGTACTGGCTCCGCACGTACTCCTCTAGCGCGCACTGCGACTTCTCCTGGAGACTCTCGATGTGCGCAGCATCCGACAGGCCGCAGGCGTCTGCCCACCGCACCGCACCCGCGGAGGCAGCCGCAGAACGGCGGCAGGCGGGGGGAGAGTGGAGGGAGGAGGTGGAGGAGGAGGAGGAAGCGAGGAGGAGATGGTTAGTGGCTAGGAACCACACCGGGAAAAGCCGTGAGGATGGGGGGCAACCCAAAGGCGCACCCCCTATCCCATCCCTTCCCATCCCATCTCACGCAGTCCCACTCCATCCCATCTCGCGCATCACTGACAAATAAACAACGCGGCCTCTCTGTGTCTCGTCACCACCGTGGGTATTTTCACCCAGGATGCGGTGGGGTGCCAACACCCGGCTCATCCCAATCACACACACACAATCCCCCCACGCTTCCTTTCCACATCCCCCCTCCCCCCCACACCGACACTCTACGCTGTCAAGCGTGGTTTCTGATCCAGGGAGCACCGGGATGCTTGAAACCTGGACCAACCCCCTTCAATAACGCCGAGAGTAGGAAAAATAGGGGTATTGGGGGAAATAATAGTAATAATTAATAAAAACAATAATAATAATATGATAAGAGTTGCGCACAAGCAGAGTGAGACACAAGGAGTTTGTTGACATGGCTGCACATCACAGAGAGGCAGCGTCTGGGACTTGCAGAGACTGGCAGGGAGCCGGCTGGGGGATGCCGTGGGGCAAGGGAGTCTCCTCTGCTCCTGCCTCGCTGCCAGCGATCGCAAATTGGCCACGTCTTTGCGGGCTGTATGATAAATCCGGTGGAAAACGGCTGGGTTAGTCCTAGCTTGCCCTCAGCAGGCGTCGGTAGCTCTCAGACACAAAGCTGGGGGAGAGCTGCAGCGGCTAAGCCTTGCCTGAATGAAACCAGAGAGACTCCTTCCCTACAGGTCCTTCTGGCACCCAAAAGGCCAGAAGCATACGCCTTGCACCTCACAGAACTACGTGACCTGGGCAAAGGTGTACTAATCCGAGAGCAGAAACCTTTCACATCCACGTATTTGTATCTATACACGTTATTCTGCGTGCATAGATACAAGCAGAGAGGTATAGATGCATCTGTGCATTTGCACACACACAGCTGACACATATAAGCACATATCCTATCTCTGAAAACACGTAACCCAAACCAGAGGTTAATTGTGCTCCAGCTGCTTGTTGAGGGACTTGTTCAGGAAACTACAGTCATGGAAAAGCGGTGGGTATGTCCAAATGGTTGAAATCATACACATTGTTTCAAAGATTAATAATAGATATTAAAAAACCGAAACCAAAACAACAACCAAAAAAACACACCCCAAAAAGAAAACAAACAAACAAAAAAATCCCACCTCAAAACAAAGAAAACCCCAACCAACCAAAAAAAAAAAACAAACCAAACCACCCCACCAAAAACCCAACAAAACCAAACAAAGAAAACTCCCCCAAACCCCCAAAACTAAACCAACCAACCAACCAACCAAACAACCCCAAACACCAACAAAACAAAAAAACCCCAGCCATCAAGATCAGAGCAAGGCAGTCAGCTAGCTGTGCAGTTTAACACACCCCAAAGCCAGATTTTGCTAATATATAGATCCATATGTGAATTAGTGCATGTTAATGCCCCCGCAAAAGACATTATAAAAATGTGAATGTAGAGTTATGACCCTGGAAAAACATAAAAATTAAAAAATTATTCCAAGCTAAAATAAAATGAAATAAAATGAAATAAAATAAAATAAATAAAATAAAATAAAATAAAATAAAATAAAATAAAATAAAATAAAATAAAATAAAAATCAAATCAAATAAAATCTGTTGCACTGGCATTTCTGAAGCTGAAGTCTTCCCCTATCAAGAACTGACTTTATAAAGATTTCTGAGCACCTTCATCTACAATACTATAGCCTCAAGCAAAATTACAAATAAAATAAGCCATAATTTAGGAACTTCTGAGAAGGAGAATCTTTGACCTGAGCTGCGGACTTGGCATCCTTCAGACACACAATTGTCTGAGTCAGTCTGCTCCGCTAATCCATACTGTACCTTTAATGCAATGATATTTTGCAACATCTAAAGCACCAGGTTGCAACATATATATCTATCAAAAGCTGGGGCCTGTTCTTATTTGCAATACATATCAAAACCACAGACCTGCTCATATGTTGATTGCCACAAATCACATTCCATATTTACATATATCTTGCTATTTTACATGCATTATCTGCCCATTATGCATTAGGATCCTATTCAACTTCCAAACAATGCAATATGAAAGGGTCTTGCTGACACCCTGGCAGGGCTTTTTTCTTTGTACCCCATATGTCATACCCTTAAGGTTAGTAAAATATTTATCAGACATTTACGATAAGTGCACCTATAACTGCAGGTCACTGGACAATGTGGATGGGGAACTTGCTCTCTAAAAGGGCGTCAGCCTGCTGTGTACATGTTTGAAAAATTGACCATGGGTTTTGCCTTCAACCTCCAAAAAGTCAGAATTTTCTCATGCTGATAGTATCTATTGAGCTTCAATTATTTTAGATGCTCTGGCATATGCCTTTACTTGGGTTTTATTCCGCAGCCTTAAGTGGGGATGGTAAGGCTTAATTCTCCCTTCAGAATGAGATTAAAAATAATAATAATTAAGGGATCCACAGCTTGATTAGCTTATGCAGCCCAGAGAGGTGCAATCCATGGGAGAAGTAATGCAATCCATGGGAGAAGTAATGCAATCCATGTTTACTGGAGGTGAATTATTATTCCATCTCAGAAAGTGGGCTAATGTGAAAATCCTGTGTGTGCCTTGCTTTTTTCATATGGCACTGTGTCAATAAGGGGAAGCTCTATATTTCTTCTTGCAGTCTATGGAAAAGAAATTATGTAAATAAATAACCATTGCTGTTCAACACACTCCAGCCTTCCCCTTTGTAGTGGCGGGAATGTATTTCATGTTACATGTTCAGAAGAGTTTAGTGTTCAGAAAATATGGACGTAATCAGCTGGCATCTAACTAGAAATCAAAAGTTCTTATTGCTCTGCAAATAGATTTATTTGATTTATGTTATCTGTCTCTGTCTCTTCCTGGAAACATTTATTTATGATGATTGAAAGGTAGATATAGGAATTAATAATGCTAAAGTTTGGCAGTGGGGCGGAGGAGATGAAGGCGAGAAGGAGGGTGTGGAAGTGAAGGGGAAAGGAGGCAAGAAAGGAGCGGGTTTTGAGTTACTACTCAGCTTTTGGATAGTGTCCAGAATTTTACAGATTAAATACATGCTCTCTGGAGCCTGAACATAAAAACCACGACAGGAGAAATCCATGCCAGTTTTAAATAGTTAGTCCTCAGTGAAGGACTTTGGACAATATGTCTAAAAATGTCTTTTCCATCAGTCAAAGTTTGTTTAAAAGTTGGATGACTTTGAGAAAGGCTTCCCATGAATTCCCTTCTGAATATGCAATGAAAACAAGTTTGGTGAAAAGTGGAAATGTGCGGATGGGGTAAGGGGTAGTAGATTATTCCTGACAGCTGTATTTCCATTTTCTGGGATGCCCTGTGTGATCCTGCTCTGAAATAATATTATTGTTCCCTTCCTTCACTCTCCAGTCCACTATGGGAAGGGGCTTCTCCCCTCACAAATGTTATTACATTTGTTTTTATTATATGTAAATGAAGGGCCCCTCTAAAGCCACTTACCCTTTTTATAGCCAAGGTCAATCATTTGGGAAGTAAATGGAAAAGACTGGGGGGAACAGGGAGAGAAGAAAAAGAAGAAAATATAAAATAGCCCCATAGCCATGTCCCCATCAGGGGCAACCTCCTTCACAGGGCCTTTGGTGTGTGGAAGGGCTGAGGCACAGGCCAGATATTTTCCCAGCTCTGCTTGGGCAGAATCTCTGCAAGTTGGGTCTGGGGAAAAAAAAAAGGGTTCTCCTCGACTGTCCCTGTGTATTGATGAGCTCCCTGAAATGAATGGGAAAGGAAAGTCTGGGAGTCTGCCGGCAGGTTGTGGAGTTAAATCACCCTGATAAATGCAGGCAGGTCTCTTTGTCACTCTTGAAAAACATGTTTCCATCAAGAAGACTTATTATGATAAAATACATTAAAATGTCGAGTTGGCTATTCAGTAAATCTTCCATTTGTTTTAAGATTTGCACGTTATCCTTTGCAAAGAAATATTCCCTCCAACGCTGCAAGACTGCATTTGCACTGGAAGTAAAAGGGGGCAGTCATAGTACATGTCTCCGACTACCCTGCATACAAATTAGATAGTCCTGTCTAAATAAATTATCTGATGTTCAAATCGATATTAATACTACATTTGCTACATTACAATATAGTGCAAATTTAGGAGTCATTTTAATACAATGTAAATACTATCTTTCGTGCTTGAAAGGCAACAAATATTGATGGATTATAAACTGCTCAGTGTTAAACAAGGCCTTTGAACGATTTGCCATCTTTGTTCAGGAATGCTTTTAATTTTGCCTTGGCCTGGTTTTAAGTCACATTTATTGGAACAGTTTAGTTGTTGCTAATCGAGAAAAGAGGGGAGAAACTGGTAGAAAAGTGGAGCTAGGGGATGGGGACAGGGGTTATGAAAATGAAAAAGAAAAAAAATAAAAACAAGCAGGAAAGGTGGCAACTAGCCACATCGTGATGATAATTAGAATAATAATTAAAAAATTACACTGCTCAGACTCTTATCTTGCCTTGTTTCCATTTCCTATATTTCCTTCACATAGCTCCCCTTTGATGTTTATAAATTCTCCCTTGCAGGTTACAATAACAGTATACGTATTATATTCTTATAGGCTATGACCAGAGCACTTCAAAGGCGATGCTAATGCAACTTTCCTGCTAGTTAATTCAAACCATCTATCACAGGGAAAAATTGTTAACATGCATGTTTCCACCGCCTACACTTAATTTGATTTTGGTTTTTAGTATTATTTTTTTGGAGGGGCTGTATGTTAAAGAGCCAGCATCAGTAGCGATGAGGGGGAGGTTGATCCCTTGACCGGAGTGTACCCCCATCAGGCGCTATGCTTCCTCGGCCTCCAGTCCCTTTCTTTAAAAATAATTCTATTTATTTTTTTTCCTAGTTTTCCCTCAGGTTGTTTGGGGGTTTTTTGCCTGTTTCTTTTCTTTTTTTTTTTTTTTTTTTTTTTTTTTTTAATTTTTTTTAGATGTCTCACATTCCCAACCCGTCCCCTCACCTGAGGTGAAGAGGACGATGGCTTTCAGGCAGCTGTACTCAGCCGAATCGACGTGCAGCGCCTTCAGCTTCTCCACCTGTTCCTGGAAGATGCGGATGTGGTCCATGAAGGCGACAACGCGGTCGGCCGACATGGGGGGAGGCGTGGAGGCCGGCGGCGGCCAGGAGCGGGGCCACATGGAGGGGCATGGAGCACTGGGCAGCATTGAGGACGAAGAGCTCGCTCCAGGTGAGCCGCAGCAAGGCCACCTGGTCGGTAATCTGCAGGTCGGGGAAGAAGGGGATATTGCGGGCCCACTCGACGGCGCTGAAGAGCAGACGGGCGGCCAGCTCGCAGATGTTCTCGATGCCCATGATGTTGTTGGGCTGCATGCACTGGCTGCCGTAGCGGGAGGTGGGGGTAGGGCTCGGCCCGCAGCAGGAGGGAGATGTATCCCGAGAGATAGCAGTGCCCGTTCAGAGGGTCGCCGTTGGTCAGGGCGTACTGGCCGGGGTTGGGCTGGGTGGGCGGCATTCTTCCTCGCTGAACCGCTGACAAAAACAAGGAGAGAAGGAGAGGAAATGTGCATCCAGGAGGCTCGCAGGCATCGCCCCGGCGGCGCTGCCAGCCAGCCGGAGACAATGCCGGGCTTCTTCCCCTCCCCGCCACCGCCTCGCCCCCGGCACACGCACAGGCACGGACAGACAGAGGCATGCGGAGCCGGGCAGCTGCCGCCGACCTGCATTTCGCCCCCCGCCCGGCCCCTGCATCGGCCCCGGCCCCGGCCCCGGCCCCGGCCCCGACCCCTGCTCAGGCAGCCTCAGCCCAGCGGCAACCAAGCGCGTTCCACCCCCCCACCCCCGACCACAATGCAGACAGGCTTCACAAAATAAACAGATTAAAAAGAAAGGGGGAAAAAAAAAAAAGCCAAGGCAAACAAGACAAATCCGCACACAACCCCCTCTCCCCCTCCACTCTCGTAACAAAAGAAAGCCCCGCAAGTAAAAAAAAATAAAATAAAATCAAAGAAATCCTCTGGGTGGTGAGAAAGTGGAGTTAAAAATCACAGCCAACTGTAAAAAATATAGCCAAGCTCTGTTGTGAATCCCAGCCGATTGCCCTGATAGCACTGAGATTTACAAGTAAACTGATGTATCGCTTTTTAAAATAAAACATTAAATAAAATAGTCCATAAAACCAAATACGTCCATTTTCTTCAAAAATATCTCGTCGTTACTCTTCAAGCTGGAACAGGTCGCAGCCCTCCAGCTCCCCACTGCTAACTTTATTACACAGAACCAGCTTTCCATAGGGTCCCCCCCTCCCCCACCCAGCAAAGTTTTCCCTGCTAAAAGGAAGAGAAAGGTTAAATATTATCAAGGAGAAGGGGAAATAAAACAAAAATGTCCGAACTTACAATAGCCAAACATTCGTGGAAAAAAAAGGGTACGGTGTAATTAATATCTTTGGTGAGCTGTTGCCACTGCAAAAGCCTGCAGTCAGCGTTGCACAGTGAATGCACAAGCTTGCAACTGCAAAAACACTGGATTCATTAACCATCTCCACACAGAGCGTAAGCATGCCTCGAGTCCAGAAAGCTGACCAAAGTGATTTTTTTGGTGGTTTTTTTTTCTTTTTTTTTTTTTTTTAGTGTATGCATGTGTTTTACTCCATCAGTGCCAGCGTTTGCAGCCGCTTGCCATGTAAACAAATGTAACTTCAGGGGAAGACACGGCTACTCAGGCTTGCAACCTGCACACAGACACACACCCGCACAACCGCACACGCTCGCTGGCACACAGCCGCACACGCAATCACTCATGTTTCCGGCGTGCCACATTTTTCTCAACTTTCTCTTTTCTTCCCCAGCGAGCCCTCCTCTCCTCCCGGGCCGGACCTCTGTCCTGCTGCCCTCCATCCTACCTCTCCCTCTTCAATCTACTTGTAAACTTGACAGATATTTTTCATTTAACTGCTAGCACAATTCTCACTTTTTTCCTTCCTCCTTCCCCCCTTTTTTTTCCTTGTCCCCAATCTCCCAGGTGCCTACCAATAGCCCCTGCATCTACCAATGAAGCCGTCATATTCGTGAACTCTTTCAGATCTGTAGCAGCTTAATTCCTTTTCTTGCGGCACATAAAATACAGTTTTAAACCCCCTGCTCCACAAAAGCGACTATTTCTCTGGTGTGACGTCTTTAGAACATCTGTAACGACAGTCACAGGGTAAACTTTAACTGTAAACCGAGAAAACATGCTTCGAGGAGAAAGGAGGGCAGGAAATCTCCCTAAACTAGAATGAGTCTGAAAGCAAGGAAAACCACAGCAACTTTTGGAAAGGAAGAGAAAAAAAAATAGAAGAGCAGTTGGAAATGGTGGGGACCCCGCTGCCAGATGCAGGCTGCGGATGCTGCTAAAAGGAGAAGAACTGGTAAAGAGGTTATAAATCGAGATTTGTATGAGGACTTTAAGGAGAGGGTGGAGTTTGATGAAGAAATAAAATGAGCAGCGCACTAAAAAAAAAAAAAAAAAAGGAAAGAAAAAAATAGAGAGAAAAAAAAAAAGAAACGACAGGAGAACAGAAACACGGTTCAGTCACAAACTTTCCTTTGAACGCATGGAATGAAAACAAGGCCGAATCTCACACAGAAGCACACTCCGGGGCACCGGGAAGCACAGGAAAGCGGAGATACAGCAGCACATTTCCTCCCTTTTTCTTTTTTTCTTTTTTTTCCTTTTTTTTCTCTTTTTTTTTTTTTCTTTCCCCTCCCCCCCCCTTCCATCTTTTTCACACCTTTTCCTTTTTCTCTAATTACACGTCTTTCATTTTTCTTTCTGGAAAAATGAGCCTGAGAGATGAATCTACCGAGAAGTATTGCAGGTTTAAAAAGAAATGATGGGGTGGAAATGGGGTAGGGAGGGGGTGAGGGGGAAGGAAGCTGAATGGAATCACATCTCGTACGGGAGAAAGATGCATCTCCCCCCACCCTCCGGTCTCATGCCAACAATAGACAAAATCACATCTAAAACACGCACACGCACACACGCATACACGCGCGCGCAGGGGGAAGTGGGGATAGCGGCTAAATGATAAATATTTAGCAAGCGATTGTAATAATAATACTAGTAGTAGCAGTAATAATAATAATAATAATAATAATAATAAATTCTCTGCACAGTGATCAGGGAAGAGGAGAGCGTGGCAGTGCCGGAGAAGGGGGTGGGGAGGAGAGGGAGGGAGGGCAGGAGGCACAAGCCGAAAAGCAAAAGAAAACACCACCAACCACCATCGACAATAACAACAGAACCTGGTGCAAAGCTGCCAGATGGAGTGCAGGCAGAGGAAGAGATTGACGTGTGTGATGGAAATATATAGAGAGAACCTGATTGCTACGAAGAGCCGTAAATATATATATATATATATATACACACATACACATATATATATATGTGTGTGTGTGTATTTTTTTTATATATTTATATGTGTGAGTGTTTGCACGCCGCGTGTGTGCGCGTCTGCATATATATATATGTGTATGCATATAGGTGCGCGTGTGTGCGCGTACGGACAGGCAGACACAGACAGACGGAGAGCCCTCGCATACGCACGCCTGCACAGCCACGGGGAGAGGGGAGCGATAGCATAGTAGGGAAGAAATATTCACCTTCCCGCCTCATGCCCACTTTGAGGCACTTCTTGAGGCGGCAGTACTGGCACTGGTTGCGGTGGTGCTGGTCGATGGGACAGTTCCTGTTGGCGCGGCATGTGTAAGTTAAGTTCCTGCGGACGCTCCTCTTGAAGAAACTTTTGCAGCCCTCGCAGGTGAACTGGCCGTAGTGCTTGCCGCTGGACTTGTCCCCGCACACCACACACTCGATGTGCTGCTGGCTCTGCCCCGAGCCCTGCTGGCCCGCTCCCTTGTCCCCGGCCGTGCCCGGCGTGGAGGGGGGGTCCCGGCTGGCTGGGGGTCTGCGGGGTGTGTGGGGCGGCCGAGCTCCCCTGCTGCTGGGGCTGCTGCTCCCGGGCCGGCTGCGTCGCGGCGGGGTTGGGGCCGCTCGGAGTGCCCCCGGCCACGTCTTCCTGCGGATCTCGCCAGCTGCTAACTACCATTGCCATATCTCGGGCCCAAAAAAGTGCTGGGGAGCGGCGCGTCTCGCTGCGGGCTGCCGGGGAGTGAGGCGGGGGGCGGGGGGTGGCGGCCGCCCGGGCGCCGGGGGCGAGCGGAGAGCGAGGGGACCCTTGCTGCCGCCTGCCTCCGCCTCGGCTGCCGCCGCCGCTGCCCTGCTGCCGCCGCCGCTGCTGCCGGTTGGAGCCGCTCCTGCCGTTTTCTTTATTTTATTTATTTTTCGCCGCCGCGAGCCCCCTCCTCTCGCTCGCTCTCTCGCTAATTTTTTTTTTTAGGGAGGGGGAGGGGGCGACGGAGGATTTTCTCCCTCTCTCTTTCCCCCCCCTTCCCTTTCCTTTTCCTCCCTTCCTTTTTCTTCCCTTTCCTTTCCTTCCCTGCCCTTTCCAGCGCTCCCCCCCCTCTTTAAAATACCGCCGCCTGACCGCTTCCCCCTCTACTCCCGCTCTCCCCGGCTCTCACTGCCTCTCCTCGCCCTCCCCCCCACCCCCCCGCCGCCACTTCAAGTTGCAAAATCAGAAACGGCAAACAAGGCTGTCGGGAGAGGCATTCAGGAGAGTAACAAGCCGGACACGCACACGCAGGCAGACACGCGCGCAAACGCCCGGCACACGGCTCCCCACTCGCGCACACGCACACACGCACGGGCACAGGCACACGCGGTCCGGGCGCTACGAGCACGGAGGATGTGCAGGCATAGAGGAAGCCGCGGCGCCGCCGAGGAGGAGGAGGAGGAAAAGGAGGAGGAGGTGGAGGAGGAGGAGGAGGAGGGGAAGGAAGAGGAGGAGGAGGTCGCCGCTCGCCGCTCGCCGCCGGGGCTCGGCCGCCGCCGCTCCCGCGGAGGCTGCTGTCGCCGCCGCTGTCGCCGCCGCCGGTGCCGGTTCGGGCTCTCGGGAAGGCGGGAGGTCGAGAGAGGAGCCGTCCGCCGGCGATCAGAGCATGGAGGTGTCCGGGGGCCAGGTCCAGGGCAGGGCGCAGTCAGCCATTCAGGGCGGTGGAGCCGGGGAGCGCGGCGGAGGCGGGCGGGGAGCTGAGGCAGTTTGATCTCCTGTCGCGGCGGCAGGGAAGGAGGAGGAGGAGGTTGTCGGTCGCTGCTCTTTCTCTCCCGAGCTGCTCTCTCTCGCTCTCTGCCTCTCTCGCTCGCTCGCGCTCTCTCTCGCCTTTTAAAAAAAAAAAAAAAAAATCGCAGAAAAAAATCGGATGTGACTAAATTCGCAGAGGAGACGAATTCACGGCGAAGTGTAAAAATAGAGAACGGGAATAATAATGACACTTGCAAGAAAAAGAGAGATCCAAAGTAGGTCGGTAAATAAATCCTCTTCTTTTCCTCTTTCTTGCCTTTTCCTTCTTCTTCTCCTGTGAGAGTGCACGACACTGGTTGCGAGGAAAAAAAAAAGAAGAAAATCGGTGGAAATCGCCCCAAAAAGATTCTTTTTTTTGTTTGTTTAGTTGCCTAAAAAAAAGTATTTCGTGTAAAAACTCATCAGCCAGAAGAGAAGCCCTCCCCCAAAATAAAAAAATAGGCAAGAATGGCCAAAATAATAACGGTATTAAGATGTGAACGCGTTCTCTCTCTCTCTCTCTCTCTCTCTCTCTCTCTCTCTCTCTCTCTCTCCGGACTTTCCCCCTCCCCCCTGTTTCTCTCTCTCTGCTTTCCCCCTTTTTTCTTTCTTTCTTTCTTTCTTTCTTTCCGAGTTTGGTTTTTTTTTAGTTTCACCTCTCTCCTCTTCTCCTGTAGGAATGAAGAGAAAGACACAAGGAGGAAGGGTGGAAAAAAAGAAGAAAAGGAAGGAGAAGAGGGAGATGAAGGGGGGCACACAACTAATAGAATATGCAAGAAAGGGAAGGGGGGGAGAGAGGGAGAGAGGGGGAGAGAGGGAGAGAGAGGGAGAGAGAGAGACCCAAAAAATGAATGCGTTTAAACGGGAAGCCTAGCAGAGCAATGTTTCCGAAAGGGGGATCTGCGCGAATGTCTGTATATAGTGAACTTTGACACTACTATTGAAACTGACACGTTTCTATGGAGATCGCTGCCTTATATGGAGCTCGTGTCAAGGAGCCAAGAGAAGGGCTGCTGGCAACTGATAATCAAAGGCGACTGACTGGTCAGAGCCCTGAACTGGGGGAGAGAAAATGGGAGGCTGAGGTTAGCCAAGCCTCCTTCACTCCATTGGTTACCCACCCCCCAGCGCTCCCCCCTTCCCTTTTTTCCCCCTCTTTTTCCTTTTTTTTTTTTTAATTTTTTTTTCTTTTTTAATTCTCCGCTACCTACTGACTGGGATGGGGAAGGGAGGCGAGGAAGGAGGGGGGAGGGAGGGAGAAAGGGAGGGAGGAAGGGCAGAGAGAGGGAGAGGAGATTCTTCTGACAAGCACAATTTACATTGAGATCCCCCTGTGCTGCTATTTACTTTGAGACCTGATTAGTATGGGTCGTCTACGGCCCCCTCTACTCCCCCACCCCATCACACACACGGACAGAGGAGGATGTATTGCGATAGGCAGAATGGGGGAATTAAAAGGGGACGATGCGGGCTCCCTGTGAAAAGTTGGTGCAGGGTTTTTGGTTTTTTTTCCCCTACAGGTCTGAAATCGGGATTTGCCTCCCGCTTTCCCATTGCAAAAGCCACTCCGGGGGTTTTAATGATGGAGAAGAAAACAGTCGCCCTGCACGAAGGAGCAGGCGCCCGTATATGCGCACCCTTGCACACACACGCACGAGAGTCCACACACACATTCAAATCCCCATATGTTCCCATCCCACTTCGGGCTATTTTTTGCAGCCTGTCCCTCGTCCCTCACCCCTCATTCCTCACCTAACATGTCCACCTGCCGCCTTCAGGGCTCCGCGCTTCTCGCGGGGGTTTCACCCCTACCCTCTAATTTTATTTTGGGGGTGTGTAAGCAGTCAGAACAACACCAAACGCCCCACACTCAATGCCCTCCCCCTCGCTCCCCTCCCCCCGATCCCCTGATCTCCCGAAGTGAGCTGGTCCACGCGGGCAGGGGGATGCGGGAGGGGGTGGTGGGGTGTCGCTCCCCCTCCTTCCCCTCCACTCCCCTCCGCGGCCCGGCGTGGCCTCTGCCCCGGCGGAGCAGGAATCGCTGGCTCCGGCTGCCATCTAGTGGGCACCGAGCCGCCGACCCGGGGGAGCCTGGGGAGGGGGGGGGTACCGCTCCTGTCTGCGGCCTTCAGCCCCACTCCCTCTTTAAAAAAAGAAAAAAAAATTCCTTTTTTATTTTTAATAGAAAACTGCACGGAAGAGAAGACACTCCTCATTTTCTTTCTCTCACACAAGCCTGCCTTATCGGCAGCTTCCCTCCTGCCAGTAGTTTGAAATTTGCCTTGGGTCGAAAGACTGCATATGACAAAGAAGAGACAGAGTGTAAAAACCGAACACCTGCCCCCGCAACAAAAAATCTCACCAAAACTAACACCCCAGGCCCCTCCACTCTACATCATACCCTCCACTTAGCTCTCATAAAAGTTTATAATCAGATTAGAAGCTGGGCGGAAAAACTGCAGGAGGAAAGGGGATGAAATAGGTGATAGAAGTTTTATTGTTATTATATATTTTTGTAAAGTGATTTGTTTTAATTAAAAGTGAAGAGGGGGGGAAAAAGCCCCTCAACTTTGATGTATAGTGATCACGATATTTTTTTCTTTCACTGTCAAATTTCTTTCTAAAATTTGAGGCTGGGAGCCGCCCGGAGAAAAGATTCCTTCATCATTTCTAAGATCAGAATAAACGCTTGATTTTGTCCCTAAATAAAGAAGAGATTTTCAATGAATTCCTTGGCCAAGCCGTCTCTGTTGTATATTGCATTGATAAAAAGGATGTTATTGACTATGCAACAGTGGGCTTCTTTCCTCTCTCTCCCTCTTTCCAAATAAACTCCCCGTCCTGTCTCTTGGTCAGTGAAAAGGTGAAACGAATAAGATTAAATAGGACAAAAAAAGCAAGCTCCGTATGTATATCATCTAGATTTTACTCCCCAGACTGTGAAGAGACAGGGAGTAAAAGAGGCAGAGCAAGGCACGGAGAGGGGGGGAGAGAGAGAGAGAGAGAGAGACAGAGACACAGACACAGACACAGACACAGACACAGAGGCAGAAAGCCTGAAAGAAGGTGGACGGACCCAGCAGCCGCAGCCCGGCTCCTCCCGGACCGAGCACCCTGCCGACGGCCCCGACTCCTCGGGCCACCCCAGGCAAGTCGCTTTTTCCTTCCTCGTGGTTTCGGGGCAGAGGGAGGGGAGCGAGGCCGCGACACTTGGCAGGGAGACCTTCCCCAGTCCTCCCCCCGCCCCGGGCCACCTCCTCCACTGGCGTCATTGTATTTGGGCATTCCGTTATTTGGGAGGAGTGAGAGGCGCCTAGACCTCATTCTGTCCGAGATTATTTCTCCCTTCTCCCTTCCGTTCCCCTTTCCCCCTACAGAAATATGTGTAGGAATTGCCACTGCTCCCCTCCCCAGATAACGCGCGTGTCTCACAGAGGTGACCCACGCGGGTACGGCAGGCACAGACCTCACGTCCCAGGGCCAGCTGCAGCGGCAGGGCGCCGGGCTGGGGAAGTGCAAGCATTCCAGCGTTCTTCTCTTTCACCTGCTCTGTTTGTTATTTGATCACCTAATGAAAAGATCGATGGCAGCTTGTTTATCTGGGTGATAGTGTCAACAGATTACAGGGGCAGTAATCAGATGTTTCCCAGCCGGGCCGGGCACAATTGTAATACGGAGGGAGCCTAAACATGCTCAGACTGCGCTGGTCTGGGCAGCGGGGGTTGTGCAGCGGGAAGGAATTTTTCCCCCTTCGCCTAGCTGGGAAGGCTTGATGGTTTTCATTCGCTCCGTGCTAAGGGAAAGCAAATTTTAAACGTGGTTTTTAGAAACAGCCGATGGGTGAAGGGCCGGTGAAGTTTGTGGGAGTCCCGAGGAAAAACCCATCTCCGACGTCCTGTGGCTGTGCAGTAGGCTGTTGGGGAGGGGAACCGGGACGCTGGGCATCCATCAATAAAAGTCTCATGCCTCAGTTGACCAGGTTAAAACACAGTTCAGTCGACGAGAGGCATTTCCTCTCCCCGACAAATTACAGGGACACTTAGAAACGGTCACAACTCACATTTAATTGGGAAACGAGCCTTGATTCCTTTTTTAACCTCTGTGGATCTGGAATGTGTAAAGGAAACGGCGCTGGGAACTTGAAGACTTAATTTTCCCTCGATTGGAGCAGATGCTGCTTTCCCCAGGCCAGGGTCCAGGCTGGGATCTGAAGGTGGAAGAGTTTTGCAAGGATTCAGGGGCTCGTTTTGTTTGGTTTTTTCATTCCTTTCTGTGTCTCTCTTCTCCACCCTCTGCCTCCTCTCTTGTGTAACCCAACCCGGAACAGCACTGGTTCTTCTCCTGTCCCCTTCAGAAATGAAAAGTTCCTCTGGAGATTAGTGGTGACAACTTTTACTCGCTGTTTCTGGTGGGGAGGGAGGTGGGTTGGGGTGCTGGAGTATAATGTAAAACCCAACGTATGGTATTATCATTTTGTGAGGCTGCATGTAAATTGGGGAGCTCAGATACATAGCTTGTGTTTTCCTAAACAAACGTTAAGTGCCTGCTTCATCTGCCAGGCTCCACAATTGTATATACATATATACAATTGTATATAGGTATATACATATATGTATATACATATATGTACTCACACACACATGGGTATACATACACCTAAGGAGTGGGATAGATGGAGGACAGTGAGTGCACACTTACACAGCATGCAGTGAACAGCTGTGACCTGCAAAAAAATGTCCTTCGTGCTCTCAATTTTTAATGTTTTTAGTAATCCCCAGCTCTGACCTGTGGACACCTACAAGCTGTAAAACCAGAGTGTCGCACTGGGGCTTCCCCCAGTGCTTGCGTGTGCCCCTCAGTTGAAGCTTTTGGGGCGGTCCCTCTCCGGGGGCCGGGCCTGCTGCAAAGCAGATGTGAATGGTCACACCGGGACCCCCCCAGCCTTAACTGTGTGTCCCAGCCCTGGTGCTCCCCAGGCCCCCGCAGCCACGTTGTACGGAGGTGCTGTTCCAGGCCTCCACAACTGGTGGTGCCCAGCCAGGCCTCATTTCCCATCAGCGATGCTGAGGCCTTTCCCCACAGGCGTTTTTTCCCATTTGCCTCTTTTCTCCCTTTCTTCTCCCCTCCCTTTTCCTCCCTCCCCCTCAGCGACACCTGAAGGATAACTAAGTTTCTTGAAGAACGCAACGCATGGTGTGCGTGCGGGAGGTGGTGCTTCTCGAGGAGAAGCAGACACCCCCCTGCCCTGGGCAGGTGGTCTCCGGTGAGTGGCATCATGCTGGGGAGAGGGGAAGAAGTCGGACTAGCTCCTCCCGGGGGTCTGTGCTGCTCGTTCAGTGCCTCCTGCAGCACCTATCCGCAGCCGTCCTGAGGGACACACTCCGGGACCCTTTGCGCCTAGCGTCGTCGCTTTCTAATGGAAGCCCGATGCTGGGGGATGCCCACCCAGCCCCGGAGGTTCCGGTGGGTGTCTCTCTCCCCGCTCCTGGTATCCCTGTCATAGTCACCCTAACCCATCGCCCAGGCCGTTTCAGTACATCCCACGGAAGGCGACCGGCCTTGGGAAACAAGGCCCTCCACCTTTCCTGCTCGGGTTCCCCTCGGCCGCACAGGCCCCGGGCATATCCTGCTTTATTTACTAAAAGAAAACCAAACAAAACCCCCCACTCTTTGGAGCGTACTCCTTTCCCCCATCTCCTGTGAGAAACATCATCCTGGGGTCACGGCCGACACCCCCGCGATATCCAGAGCTGCTGCTCATCGTAGCGGGTCTCGCAACCCGCGGGGTATTGTGTGTCCCACCCCGCCGACCTGTGTCCGCTGTTCCTGCCCTCCGCGTGTGCTTAACCTAGAGGCGAGACCGCCGTTCCCCTCCGCGCACACCGCCTGCTTCCCTGGAATTATTTTAGACGGGATTGGCAAAAAAGCGGTGTGACAGCGGCCCTCGCAACTCCCCCGCCACGCCCTCGAGAAAGCAATCTGCCGTTCCCGCAGCCTCCCCGGCAGCGAGTCCGCGCCGAGCTTGGGTTTGTCATTTGTTAGCACTCAAAAGTACCGGGCTCCAGTGCCAACCAGAAAGCAGTCGTTCGCCATCCCTACAAACAGAAACGCCTGAACACCCGACAGTCAGACTTTCCCCCCTAATAATTATAATAATAATAATTAGGAAAAAAAATTAAATCTGTGCCTGGAAGTAAAAACCAAACCAAAAGCAAAATTAGAAAAAATCCCAACCAACAAACCATACAACAAAATAACAGTGTCTGTGTAAGGAAAGGAGAGAAGGCATCCAAAGCGAAGGCCACTTTTCTAACAGCACAAAGGAGTATAGCAATTCCCAAGCAGAGCTCCAGGAACAAAAACTGATGACCTTTGGAAGCAAATCAAACCTTCCTGTGTAAGGAAAACCCTGGAATAATTTTCAACACACTCGTGAATCCAGGATCAAATATTTAAATTCGGCACAAATAAAACTGCTGTGATCTGAGCGCTGAAACCAAGAAAAACAAAACTGTACAAAAGCCACTAATACGACGCTTTGCACTGAACAGCTCCGTATTTTAAACGTTGGGCTTCTGTTAGGGCCGAATTTGGTGGTTTTATAATTCTGAATTAGGCTAGAGATTTTGATGAAGAGCTGACGTTTGAAAACGAGTTTGTAAATCGTGAGATTATCCTGACAACGCCATCGACGGCAGTATATAATAATTTCCTTAATAGTTACCTGTCAGGGATCCCATTTCTTTTACTGCGGGGATTAGTCCGTCAAGAGTGTATTTGAACTGGACTTTCTGCAGACCAAAGACCGGCTCCAAGATGTTTAAGTATTTCATGTCACTTTCTCCCCTGCATCCGAGATAAAACTGTGCAAAAGTACATTTCCTGGGAAAAACTCAGCAGAGCTACAGCAGTAGAGATGTAATCATATTTATTCATCAGAAGTTGATCTGAGTAATAAACCTTAGCATTTCCATTGAAACTGTCAGGAGCAAGATATGTTTATTACGGCGTATTCTGTCTGCGTGGGGAGGACGGGGGTGCGCTTTAGACAAAGTTTAAACGAAAGAGAATAAACACAGCAAATCTCTCCAGCCCAGCACAAAAGCTGTAAATGACTGCTATGTATTTTACCACGCGGAGGCTTTTAAAAAATATTAAAAAAAATTATATATAATTATTCACACTTTTCTAGGGGTTAAGCCCAGACATATCCAACAGTGTCGTTAATAAGTTACACAAAATTGCCTGATCCTATCAAACGGGTCTAGAGTTATATGTTTTATTGTTAACCCCTTCCACCGCATCTTCTGAAGCTGAAAGGGAAAGGGAAAGGGCTTTTGTCCAAGTTGATCCTTGGCTATTCTGGGGCTCAGGTTAGTGTGAAAGGGACGAGGAGGTCGCTTGAAATCTCCTTTTATCTACTCCTATTTTCTCTCTGGATCAGCAACTTTGAATAGACACCATCTAATCGCTCGTAATGGAAAATGAAAAAAACCCCAAAAAAAGCCCTCAACAAAAAACAACTGTGTGTGTGCTCTGGGAGCTGCGAAAATGCTTTTGCGCCCGGCTGCCTGGCCGAAGGGGTGCATGCCCTTGAGTGCGCCAGACAAGGACCAGCATGATCAGCCCCCTGCAGCCGAAGCCTGCTATGCGCGCACCCTGCGCGGCCGCGGAGACACAGGCATGCCCCGTTCCTCCTCCCTTCCCCCCCGCGCCAGGGTATTTCCTGCCTGGGGCCGGGTGGTCTGGGGGTCGGGAGCAACCAGCACCCCAGAGATGCCTTCTCAGTGTCCAGGCGGTGAGGACCTATCTGGGGGATTGATGCTCGGAGTCAGAGCACGGAGAGTCGACCCGACATAATTTTCCCTCTCACCCTCAGATGCCTGGATTTTCCTAATTTGCACTCATTGCGGATACCTGGACTGAGAGACAGTTCCGTCTGTCGGGAGTGGGTAGCCCCAAGGAACTGCCGCCCTGTGGTGGGCAACCAACTCCACGCACCCAGGCACCGGCAGAGGTGTCTGCAGGTTTCTGGGGATCTTCTTGCTAATGCTGCTGTTTCTGATTCTAGTGTTTTTTTGTGTTTCTGGTTTTTTTTTTTTTTAATGGTTAAAAGAAAAGAAAAAAGGAAATAAAAAGGAGGTGGGTAAACTTGGGGGCCTCTGGCAAATAGAAAAAGCTTTGTCCTAGAAGCTCAATCCAGGGCACTATCTTTCCCTCCTAGCAGCTCAGAAATTGGCGTTTCTTTCTCAGTCTGGGATGCTTTTGCTGTAAATTCCTAAATGTGACTACTTTGTTGCTAAGGCTACAAGTTCCCATCCCGACACACAAATCTTTTCCACTCCAGGAGCAGCTCAAGTCCTGGGCAGAAGTCATGACTTAAGAGACTTCAAACTCCTTGGAGTGCCTCCCTGCTAAATATCTGCTTAAGGCTGGAGGTTCAAATGAAGCCCTCCCCCCGCCATCGTGTGTCATGCCCCTCCTTCTCTCCCGAGGTACGTTTTGCTGGGACTTTTGGTAAATAGATGGCGAGAAGAAACACAGTCCAATGAGGATTAAATTAAGTAGAAGAAATCCAAGCGGTGTATATTTTGAAGATCCGATGGGGCGTCAAACTGATGTTTAACGCATTTTTTCCACTCACTGTGCACAAGTCCTCAGCCCCCATTGCCTTGTTTAATTTTTTCATCCCCGAGGAGGCGGCAGTTGTGGGAGGTGGACAGAAAAAGGCTCCCTCGACCCACAGATCTTTTCCGATCCTCAAATGCCATGGGAAAGGGCAGGGAGACACAGTGTCCCCAGGCAGGGCTGGGGACACACACACGCACACACACACACACACACACACACACACGCTCCTCCAGCACTGAAGGGTGAGAGGTGGAGTACTGGGTAGTCATCCAGGCTGTCCCTAAATACAGAGCTCAGATAGAAGGGATGTTTTTTTTTTTTTAAATTTTTTGAGTTACCAATTTCCTTCCTCCCCACTGCCCTCGCAGCTCTCTTGGTTGCACTGGTAGGGAAAATACAGTTTTATCTCCTCGGCTCAGCAGAGTGGACACCAGTTTGTGCACGACTGTGTCCTCCGGCACCGCTCGGATGAGAGAGTGGTTCTCCCGGACGCAAAAGAAGAAAAAAAACCTCAACCTCCCCCCCCCCCCCACCCCCCCGCCCAAACCCCCAGTAAGCCCCAGAGACGCTCTTCGCCTGGAAAAGTTAAGCGTGACTTAGTAAACGTTTGTAAATGCAAATAGAAATGAATAAATAAACCTCAAACCAGGTAGTTTGGGTGTAATAGTTTAGCAGGACTAATTGCAGACAATGAAGCTGAAATGACTTCTCCAATTAGCTGCTGGTTGGAGTTTATTTGGAGGAACTGTCAGCTCTAGCGATGGATAATTGCTTTATTGCTCACAAAACTATCATCTATTTAGAACATATGTGCTAATTACTCTGGATGGGCGTCGGAAAAGAGACCATAAATCTATTAGCCCTTTAAAAAGTCTAGGACGCTCGTGAACGACCAAACTCCCTTCCTTGAAGCTTAAGGACAAAATTCGCGCCTGGATGATAGCCCTTTCAGAAAACTGAAAAAAAAAAAAACCCAAAAAAACCAACAAACCAAAAGCAAGCAAGCAAACAAACAAACAAACCCCAAAAAACCCAACACCCCCCAAAAAACTAAAATAAAAGAAACTTTAAAAAAAAAATGAGTTACATATATGACAGGGTATATTTGCGACCTCACAGTGGGAGGGAAAAGGCTGGTCATCTTCAATAAAGGAAAGCTTCTTTCTGTAGACCAAACTGGTGCAATAAATCACTGTCATAAAACCGATTTTCCTCTTTAGTCTTGCACTATTTTTTCCCCCAAAAAAGATTAGTTTAAAAATCTTTTAATTGGATTACTCTGGAAAATTAATCTCCTTTGGGCTCGCTAAGTTTGTGTACCAAATATCTGGAATTAATTCATTGCCACAAAGCGCATCCGAGATGCCTTTTGTTCGAACTAGGTAAAAAAGGGACAGGTAGGGAAGATGGCATTTTGCCGTACGCATTCATGTCCCCCCGCAGTTCTCTATGCATCTTCTTTGCTCTATGCGTCGCATTGTACCGCACAAAATTGCTATTGTAAAGGATGTAAACAGAATTGTTTGCTGCACTATGCTGTGGCTCAAGACACCAGTACGGTCTGAGGAATTTAGGGGAAATAAATGTAAAAAAGAAAAAGCTTTGGTAGCCCAAGTAGGAGTCCCCCAGTCATCGCGCATTGAAGGAGCATACCTGGGCCGAAGCGACTTCCCGTCGCCACCCGCCCCTGGCCGCTCCGCGGGTGCGCGCTCCCTCCGCGCCGCTCCGAGCCACTCCGCCCTCCCTCCCCCGCTCCCTTCGGCTTCCGCGGCTGGCGCTGGACCTGCGGCACTTTCGGGGCGCCTGAGGGGGGACTCCCCATCCCTGGCACCCCCTGAGACTCAATGAGATTCCTTAGTGTTCAGCCCAATTTCAGTGCGAGCAGCAACCTCGTGAGGTGTGGTTAATTACGGGGGCGGTGGGGGGTGAGAGGGGTAATGACTTGTCAGGGCGGTGATGGTGACTGTAACGCACCGTCTTCTTGTCCCCCGTCTTTTACAAGTAGGGACATCCTGTCTCACTTGCTAAAAGAGCAATGAAGCTGGGTTAATATATATATTTTTACTTGTTTATTTTCCTGGAAGCAAACGAACCTGCCGCTTGTTACCGGTGGTTTATATGCAGATATGACAATACTCAGAGTCTTGGGGACCGGACGGGGAGGGAGCGGTCCCCCGAGGCAGTGGCGGGAGAGACGGTGAGCGGGAAAGTTCCTCCTTGGTGGAGCAGGAGACAGGTATGGCTTGTGCGAATGTCTGTGTGAGCTGAGATTCAGACTGGGCAGGTGAGAAGGCAGCACGGGGTGGGCACGACGCAGACTGGAGGATGAAGTTGAGGATTATGAGGGTGAGGTTGAGGGTGAAAGATGGGTTTTGACCGTTTGGGCACTGGTCTAGCTCAGCGCAGCATGGTATAACCTCTCTGCCCAGACCCAAATCCTGGCCACTCTTGCACGCTTGTCGCACTTCATAAGTTGCGTAGCATTTCCAAGTCAGCATTAAATTTTCAGTGTCAGCCGCTGGTGAACTGTGAACCGCCGAGTGGGATTGTCTGCGTTTAATAATATGTGACAAAAACACGCGCGAAATCACACTGAAGGAAAACACGCAGAGCAAGGTGCATGTGTGTACCCACATCCCACGCTTACAACCTGACCTGGGGCGTATCACACGAGCCCAAACCCCAAAATTCTGCACACAGAAGGGACACCAGTGCTCACATGCAGCCAAACACCTTCCATGCACAGCAGGCATGAGATCGCTATTTCCAGAGGGAGTTTAAGTACTTGCTAAAGAGCCCTGTGGTCTGCAGTGAATTAATTATTCCAGTGGTAATCCTGCCGTACAGCACCTCGGATCCACGCTGACCTTGCACTGCCCTCCTGTTTCTTCCTACGACTCACAGGTAAAAGTTTTTCAGCCCCGTGCTGTAGCTAAACAGATTTTACACTTTGACAGAATCTTTATCCCTAATCACATGATGTTAAATGAATCTTAAACTCCCTTCTGAGGCAAACGAAGAATCTTTCTCTCTCTCTCCCTCTCGCTCTCCCTCTCTCTGTTCTCCTTGTCCATCTGCGTGCACTGTGGATGTGCCCTGTGGAAAGTGTTTAGAGTCTGGAGAACTCTAACCTTGATTTTCCAGCTTTGAGCTCCCTCTGGAATCGGTAAGAGCAATTACTCCATATTACTGTACATATTTCACTGCCATGGTGACTCGCAGGTGTTGCAGCCGCTATTGTTTGCATCCCTTCCGCAGCCTCGCGGCCAGCGCCTAGCGGTTGCTCCGAGCCCGATTCCGACGGTGGCCCCCACAGGCTGCCAGGCACACCCTCAGAGCCCAGGGTTCCACCCTTGCTAAGTACGCACGGAGGTGGAGAGAGGGGCGGGTTTGCGCCCTCACCCACCCCTGCTTCCTGTGGCGGTCCCGCGGCCCGCTGGCCTCTCCTGCCCGTACTTAGCAAGATTCTTACTTTCGCCCACGAGTGGAATAGACAGCTTATGTGTGGACAGGCATCTTTTTCGGTTTCATGTCAGGAATGCCGAACGCCTAAAGCACGGCAGGAGGCAAAGGCTCCCGAGATGAGCTGGGACTGCTCTTTAGCCCGAAGCTGGGAGTGGAGGGCGGGTGGGGGTTGTCACTGCGCCGAAGGATCCGAGGCAAAAGCGAGGCAGAGCGGACAAGCAAAACAACTGCGAAACAGGGAAATACCTAGAAACCCGAGGCAGCGCACATTTGAGCATAAAACATCTGGGACTGGTGGCTTTTAATTTAGACTGTGCAGAGATCCTTTGGAGACGATGTAAGCGATGCATTTGTAACGAGCTACAAAGGTGCGGGGTGGAGGTAGGATGCTGTGCTATGCCGGAGCACCCCCGGATAGCATTAAACTGTGTCACGGATCAGTGTCATGTTGACGTATGACACACCACAAGGGATCATGATGAGTGACTGGCATAATAGACATGGATAGTGGACCAAAGTCTCCTTGAAAATTCTTAGTCATATGTCTTGGGGGGATAGTTTTACATTCATGATCCGTTTATTTGGAGCCAATGCCGGGAGAGAAACACATGAAGCACACGTCTGAATCTGTCTAAGTAGGATGAAGACGGGCTTAAATGGCACAAAGCGCTGCCGGGGGGAATCTGAAGACGTCACAGGTTTATAAGCAAAACACTTGGCAAAACCCCACCTGCTATTAGGCTACATCTAATAAAGCAGGGCGCCCCTGGTTTCTCCCGCCAGCTCAGGAAAGGGATGGCTCGCCCAACTTATCTCTGCGCTCCTCCGTCAGTTCGCTGCACAGGCTCTTAGGCACCACGCATCTCCCGTACCGCTCGCCGGGATAACCTCCTGCCCCGTCGCAAACTGTGGGATGCTGCTCGTGTTCTCATCACACTTGGGCTTTGTTGCGGGCTGCGAAGCGCACAACCCTAGTGCTTTGTCGCACCCGGTGCTAGCGGGGGAAGATGCAGAAGTCGCCTCCCTTCAAGTCCGCCGAGCAGGCAGAAAAAACACCTCTAATAAACGCTTAATCTGAAAAACGCACCCAATATGCCTATTATTACGAGCTGGAGAGCCGGAGTTGCTGGAGCTGCGGGTTTTCTTTTGTTTGCCAACATCCCGAGCTGCCAGAGGGAAGTTTCTTTCCCCTCTCCCCCAAACGTAAGCGCACTATCGGCCGTGTCTCAAGAAGGGCAAGAGGGCCCTGGTGACCCTTTGGAGGCGTTCAGCACCCCGAAACCCGCCTGGGCTGGTTGGGAATGCTTGCCATTCCAGTGGAGATCACTGACAGCTTTTGACCGGGAGAGTAGGTTTGGAAGGCTCCATCTTCACACAGACCCTCCAGGGACATGGATAACCTCTAGAAATCTCCATAGGAGACATTCCAATGAGCAGAATGAATGGTATTCTCCCCGACAACATGAGTACAAGAGGGAAACCCTCTTCAGTCTGAGCACCCCACAAAAAACCCCAAGAAACCAAAATCAAACCAAACCCAAAAAAGAAACAACCCCCCCCAACAACAACAACAAAACCCCAACAACCCCCACCACCCCCCAAAAAGAAAACCAAACCAAAACCAAACCAAAACCAAAACCCCCCATCAAAACCAAGCAAATAAAAAACCCCTGATGGTCCAGATGCTAAGAAGTTCGCTAAATGTGTGAGCAGGTAATGCAAGGAAGAGAGACATTGTTAATAGAAAACATCTAATTAACAATTACTTCATTTGATTCGGAGGATGAAACCCCTTTTAAAATCAATCCAGATTTACTGGTCTAAATGCAGCCAGTTTTTGAACACGGTAGTTATACTGAGTCTGCCTTCTTTCAAGATGTCATGTGAGGGGGAACAGTATAGGTGAAGTAATGTAGTTACACTGTGGAAACTTTTGTAGTCCCTTTATTGGGAATTCAATTCAGGACTTCTTCATTTTATTAGGAACAGACTGACTCCGTCAATGGCGATCTCCGTGTTTAGAGGCATGAAGCAATTAGGTTCCCCAATTTGCATATTTCTCCCAACCCCAGCAGCATCACTGGATCCTTGCGTTATCAACCTCTTGAAAGTAGGGGAGAGTCAGAATAAAACGTGACTCCCAAGTGTGCAGGGTGACGAAACCGACATGGAAGCGGGCTAGCAAAATTACCCCTTTGCCCTTAGGATGGGAAGAGTGAAAGTATAAAATAAAAAGCTCGCCTGCTGAGAGCACCCCAGTGGCCGTGTTTCGGCAGTTCAGCTATTTCACGGGTTTCCCGCTGATTTCCAGCGTGTTGCTGAACTCCCGCTCGCCCCCCACCGCCTTCGGAGAGTCCCCCTGGGGGATGGGTGATGCTCCCGGTTCTATCCCACTTCCAAAACACGGCTCACCTCCCCACAGGGAGAGAAAACCCGTCAGCGAGGGTGTTGAAGCTGGACCGCGCAGGCACCGCAGCCACTCCACGTGCAGCTTTGTTTTTGTTATTTTGAGGCGGCGCCGACGAACGGCAGCGGGTGTCGCTCCCGGCAAGCCCCCTGCCTGGGAGGGGTAGCGGGAAGGTTTACCTTTGAATACCACCACGTAATTTTTAAGCACCGGGCCATGGTGTCAAACCCGTGTCCTTCGCTCCCCGTGGGTTTCTCTAAAAGGGGATTCGTAGAGGGGTGAGAAGATGGACGGAGAGAGAGGGGCTGATTATGCCCAGCCTCTCCAACCCCACAGCGGGTGACATTCGACGCCGCGGATAGGGGGCTCCGCCCTGCCTTCAACCACCTCTCCGACCCTGCCCCACATGCGTACCATGGAGCTGAAAAAGCTCCTCGGGATCAACGCGCCTGGTGCCTGAGGGGCCCGATCCTGTAAAGCCCGAAGGGGCTTCAGAGACCCTCCCCTTCAAAAGTCAGTTTCTCAGCCACTCGCCCATCATGGGTAAAAAGAACCATTTCCTCACTCCCCGATGGAAGTCAACGGAGGGGGTCTGGGGAGTTTAGTGCTCAGCAGATAGAGCCATCTGCACAGAGATTTGCAGCAGCATGAAGAAAAATCTCTATAAAACTAAACAGGCAATCAACTGAGATCTATCCTCTTTAACTAAACTGATTCCTTAGTATTTTCCCAGTATTGTTGTAAGTTGTTGTCTGTGATGTCCCCCAGGGCTCTTTCTTCTGCTCTCTGATTTGGTGTATAAAAGCACCTCTGAGTGATGGATTACTGTGTCATTGCAGCCTGCAAAGGATTAATTTGTTTCATTGATTTCTCTTTAGGCAGATTGCCAGAATTCTCTGCTTCCCACCTTTCTCCAGGAGTTCCAGCAGTAACAGACAGTAACAGCCTAAGACAAATCAGCCCATTCTTGTAAAAATAGAAACACAAAATCCTGAAGTCCCAGGGAAGATATAAAGAAGTTTTTTCCTTATTCTGTAGACCCACTAATTCTTTAAGCGAGTCCATCTTCTCTCCTTTCACTACTTCTCTTTCACAAAAAAGGTTACTGTGTCCTGGTGGGAGTTGCTTAGTCTCAAGAGCAATTTCAACAAGTAGTTGGATGTGACCAGTGGGCATTTGATGGTCATGGAGAAATGTTTTGTTCGAGCTAAACAGCAGGAGTAGGAGTTACAGGAGGATTGCATAAACTTCGCAGTTCATTCTTTCTTAAATCACCAGACCACATAGAGCTAATCAATTATCTATCCATCTACCTATCTGGGGTATTGAGTATATGCAGTTTATGTCAGGTCCTGGAGTTGCTCGTCTGATGTGTATGTGGGTGGATGGGACTGGAATCTCCCAGATCAATTCATCTGCGTGCTTTCAGGATAATCTGATAACAAAATCAGGCCTTGAAGTGTTGGGTTGTGGTGATAAAAGGGAGCTGGGCACCCGTTTTGGTGCAGACCGTGGAACTGAGGGGGGAGGAAATCTGCTGGTGCTACTCTGACCACAGCACTGCTCTTTTCAGACCTGCTGTATCAGCAGCAGAGACAGGTCAGCGGTGCTCTTCTGTTTGTTTCCACAACGCACCACTAAATACTGTATTGATTTAGTCCTCACAAGTTAAACGTTAGATGTACTTACTGCTATAGTAAAAAGTAATGTTGTTATAGCCTACTGCCTTTACAGCTTGGGTTCGTGGAAAGCTGTGCCATGCCATACAAAACCAGCACTTTTAGATATCTTGGAGGGTTGAGAAATGTTTATTTTACCTCTGTATCTACCTTTTGATAATGGTAGCTCAAAAGCTACTTTCAAAGGGACAGTAAATTTATTGTACTGGATAGCACAGATCCACTGCATAGCAAATCTAGGAAATTCTGAAGTTACAGCCCTATTATTTTTCTCCCCTACTCTCTGGGAGGATGTTAGCCTGCTACTTTCTGTTTTAATTTACTGTAATTTCAGGTGTAATCCAAATACCAGTACTGGGGTCACAGCATGATTTCCTTGTTATCCAGAAAGAAGATATGCCTTACCCTGCCTGAGTAATGTTCTTGTGTTTTCTTGCGTGAGATCCCTCCGTGGTCTGTTGAGTCTAACTTTCCCTCCTCTACCTAACTGGTTTTGAAGGAACTTTAAGCAGTTCACTCTTGTGTTAACTCCTGGGAATCCCTTGAAATCCCTATTTTGTCTGGGGAAACCCTGCAGTGGGTTAGCCTGCAGAAGGACAAGGGTGGCTGCCTCCAGGCATGGCAGCCTGGAAAACGCTGTTATCCTGGGGAATGCTGAAAACTTTCCTTCAAAGACCTCTGTGGTACAACACGGACTCCCCCTTTTCTGGCATAACACACACCCTCTCTGCCTGGCATTCCCACTCCTGGTAGTTTTTCACTGTCAAGTAACTATGAAAATAAGGCCACAAAATTCAACAGTTCACATTTTTCCTGCTTGGATAGCCAAGCCCCAGGGAGGCTTGGCTTTGAGGGCAGAGTTTGTCTTGCTTGGAAGCAAACCCTCTCATCCCCTCTGCCCCTTCCTCCTTGCCAATTCTTTTCAGCTTACACAGGGGAATCCTTCTGCTCCTTTGCTAGGCACTAAGGAAAGTTATGCTCTTGACTAATAATGATAACAGTATTCTTGGCTTGGACAGTCTGAGTTAGGAGCAGAGACAGATTTCCACCCCTATCCCTCCAGTTTGCAATAAAATAGGCAGAATCCATCACAGACTAAATTTAAAATGCTGAAGTGAAGCTCACATCCTTTCATCCCTCCAGGACTGGAAAGAAACAGAGTCTGTTAGATTAGCAAACATTAACCTCTCTCATAGTTCTGAATGTAGGATTAATGCCTACTGAAGGGACAGCCGTATGACCCTCACACACACTAGCCATACATTAGGGCTGTCACTCTATCGATCAGGAGAAGTTTGTGTGAAGAAGCACTCCCCACCAGGGAGCAAAGCAGACTAGAGCTGGAAAAAGCCATTTGTACACTGCTAAGATGCACTTTTGAAAAACTCAGTTCCCATTTCTGGCATCCACAGTGCAGATGAGCTGAAAACTGCATGTTTCACCCTGCAGTTCTGCTGCATACAGACCACACACAGTTTTCTGCTATGACCCTGGGACTGGGTCATCTTTGGACAAAACAGACCTGTGCCAATACTGGATTTGCACATAAATAGAGTATTGCTTGGACTGCCCACTTGAGGCTTTGTGTCCTTGTGAGATTCTGGCTGGCTGTACTTTAGTGTATATATTTCCATTTAGCTCATTTGGAAGAGACTGGTCCCCAAGATTTTTCTCTCTTACCCTGTACATTAAGAAAAAGGAGAAATAGTGATGAATACTATGTTTGTCCAACTTTCTTTCCATTAAAGTATTAAAACTTCATGCTATAAAAACACAAGTTTGTTGTTTCCTAGTGATTGCTTGGTTAGATACAAACACTAGATTTTACTCTGGTCACATCCTATTTTCGTGTTAGTCTAACTCTTCTTATAACATTGAATTTTACAGAAGTAACAGTGATATCACTGCATTCCTGAAAACAGACTTATTTTAAGGGCCCATAAAACACTTAGTTAGAGAAATCCTGAAGTCTCATTTGTCATTTAAAGTTCATAATAATACAGGAAATGGCAAAGGTGAGAGCTGCTGTTCTAGAATTGGATCTTTCAGTCAAACCAGTTTTTGACTGCAGTAAGAGGGCTGGCTGACAAATTGTAAGAGTATTGGACTTGCTCTTAGCAGTGATGAAACCCTGCAGTTCTGGAAGGTGCAAATATTGTCTTTGGTCAGCCTGAATTGACAAGTATAAAGAAAAACAAACCTGCATGGAAGAAACAAAGCAGTCTCCTCTGATGGACACAATGGGGATTTGTGCTTCGTTAAGATATCTCCATATATTTTGTAGAAGACAGCTACTAGACTATGGGCCCAACTTCTAGAAAATATAAAAGAAAAGATCCTGACTGAAAAGGCAAACATTTAGTCAGACCTCTGACACAGTTTTTTCCCCTGTTTTCAGCAGCAGGAGTAACTTTTTTCCCATTTTTGGAGGCCATGTATTTGTAACTGTATATATGGGTAGGCAGGGAACTGCTGCATACAGGAAAGCCAGAAGTTAGGTATTAGAGGGCATCAATCCTGCTGTTCTCAGCTTACCTCCAAGTCATTTAGCTCAAACAGACAGATGAAGGGCTAGAAAAAAATATCTTGGTATACTAAGGTACCTGAAAGCTGGACACCATTATTTCTCTGGAAACACGTTCTTCCAGCGAGTAATTTGATTTTTTCCCCCATCAAATTTATTTGTTCTTAATTCATCTAGAAATTTGAAATTGCTCAATGTTTGAAATGGCATTCCAGTAGTTAACACTTATGCATTTCTGAACAGTATTTGGAAAGGACCTAGGTCTCTTGCCCACCTATTAACCTTTGCTATGATGAGGCTTTTACACCAGCAGCAGCAAAATTCACCTCCCTGCACCAGGTGTTGCTATATTGCAGATCAAAGTTCTGTAGTTTGCAGAACCATGGAAAGAATACTATAATTTAATCTGTATGGTTTGAACTCAGCATTCAATGAATTAAAAGTTTCTGTTTTTTCACAAAAAGTGTGAATTAAAACTCCAAATGAATGAGCTGGAATTTCTTGCTTCATGTTTTACAGCCATCCTATATTGATAGTTCATTTTTTCCAAGTGAGTAAAAAGTATGTGGCTTACCACACTAATGTCTCTTTACTAAGATCACAGGCAACGTATTGAAAATTGTGGAGATAGTTCCAGTGCTTCATGTAGCTACTAAAATTAGCTGCACCAGTACTTCTTTCAATTTATGCTATGTTAAAGGAAGTTAAGGAAATGCAGTTCTGGGTCTAATCAGCTTTTCAGCTTTACTGAATTCCAAAATACCAAGAAGAACCATCACTAGTAAACCACATTTGTGCATTGCTAGAGATCATGGCTCTGTAAGGGAAGTATGGTTGTCTCATTCCAAAATCCACTGATTTTTAACATGACAACCATTACACATGTTCATGACCTTGTGACTAGAAAATGATACCTGTCAGATATTCTTTTTAAAGAGCTCAACAGGAACTTTCTTGACTATCTGCTATGGGACTCTTTCAGCTAGAAACACTGACAGTGACTTTAGCTGGAAAAAATGCATAGGTTTAGTCCATGCTGCATACTGCACTAACAATATATTTTGACCTTGTGCACTCCATCTTTTATGCACTCGAAATAATTTTTTGAAATTATATTAGCAGTCAGAAAGAGCATTATAATTAACTGTGATACTTCCCTATCTGTGTTTTATCTTTTGAGTAATGTTTTATGGTTTTCCCCTAACCTTTGAATAGTAAAGACAAAACTACTGCAGATTTTATGACGCTTTTGCTAATTTTTCTCAGCTTTTCTAACTGAGGCAAAATTATCTTGTCAATTTTGCCATTTTGGTTTTCAAATTTCTTTTTTACAATGGCACCGTATCTGGTCTGTGAGCATTTCTACAGACTTAAGTTTAGAATGCTATATTTTTACTGGAAATAAAAATTGTCCCAACACATGAGTTTTGCTCAGTGTTACACTTCAGCTGAGGTTTACATTTGTTTTGATATTGTCCCTTTGAAATGACAACACCTTTAGAGAAGGTTTAAAATGCATGCAGTGATCCCTTGCGATCATTACAAAATAGCATGAGAATGCCTATAACAGTACGAACAACACCCTGGCTGTATATTAGAGTTTGTCTAATTACACGCTGTTTTTCTAAATTCAAGTTTATTTGTGAGCTTGATTCAAAGCTTCCAGAAATAACTGTTTTCCCCCTATCACTTTTTTTACTTGGACTGGTTGTATTTCAATGCTAGGTGAAGCCATCTCCATGTTCTGTGTGACTTTTTTTTAAAATAAGAAATAACCTTTGGGCTTACAAGAAAAGTATGCTTCCCATCTGGATGTCCAATAAATGGCCAGTAAAATCCTTAAGAGCCTTCTGGCTAAAGTAACACCAAAATATATAATGAATTCAATTTTATCACTTAACAGTTCTTTCTTTGTCATACAGACCCTCACCATGAAAAAAAAATTACACCAGTACAAATATAAATGACAACAAGAGGCAATTGTCCGTCAATGGACTTGCTTTGTAGGTAAGGAGAGATGCCAAGAATAAAGCATCTCACAGCATGGGTGCATCAATCACTTAAAAATTGCCTGATTCAGTTGTCAGGATATTGAAAAAATATATTTAGAAATGTAGGAGATAGCAATGAATAGTATAACAAACAATGAGTTAAAATTTCAATATAAGAGAAACTGCAATTAAGGGACTTCTTGCTTGACGCTAGCTGCATGGCTTAGAAGTTTTGTTTTGCAGCAAAAGTCTGGAAAATGAACTAAAGATTAAAAATCTGCACTTCTGAATATGATTAACACATATTAAGCTACAACTTGCAACACCATTTCATATTTAAGGTGGTGGTTCCTTTTTTCCATCTCTGTCTACAACTATCTATCTGGTTCTGCCAAAACAGTGGTAAAAATACAGGTTTGGATGTCATACCTTATTAGATAGTCATATAACGTAAAGAGGCTTCTCAGCTACAGAAAGAAGGTAAAATAGTTGCTCTTCAACAAATACCATGATATATGAATTATGTGATTTCCATGGTTATAAAACAACCCGAGAAATTGTACTGTAACTATATGATAGGATTGATTACTCCAAAAATCCTTTCAAGAGGAAAAATTGTGGGGGGTATGGGGAAGGGAAAGGCTTTTTTTCTATTCAAGCTTCACTTCCTAAAGATTTAGCTTCTGTGGAGAAAAACCTCACATTCAATTGTTACAGAGTGGTCACTCAATTTGTGTATTATTATATGCATTTAATAGTCAAATATATTCTTTTCAGTATATTTGAATAGTTTAATTTATTCTACTGAAAGAGAGATAACTATCAGAAATAGCAATAGAAGTCTCATAATGAGATAAGAATACTAGAAAATCTGAGGATTTTAGTACAGTCCATTATTCATTCAGTTCCTGGCAGCCTTTATGATTACAAATCACTTGATTGACTAACTAGACATTCTCAAAGTGAATTATGAATCAGGTTCATTTTTCCTGGTTGAGAGTTGGTACATGTTGTAACTCTTCCACTTTGTGATATATCAAGTTCTTATAACAGTAATAACAGATATAATCAACTCTTTATTTCAGGGCAAATAAATCGCCTTTTCAAAAATGAAATGTGGTTGCTAACATTTTAACAGTGTGCAATGTAATTCCTTCCTGCTATTCTCAGAGTGCAATCTGCTGTGATGACACAGCTTTTGAATAATTGACTTTGCTGAAATTATTTTAAGAGCCTCACACCCTAGTCCAGGCATACTGATCTCAGTGGAAATTTGGTGTTGGGTCTAAGAGAATGGTGAATGGTCCCTTTACTTGTTGAAAACAAGCCTCAGACACTGACAACCTGGGCCACAATTTGCCTTTTTGTTCCTGGCTCTGATCTCAGCTTGGGAATGTTGAACAGTTTTAAAGCTGTTTAAGTTTACTTTGAAACAAAAAAAAAAAAAACAAAAAAAAAAAAAAAGAAGAAGAAGAAGCTCTTCTAAAGTGTGCTTGACCCTCGAGTCCTCTTGCATGAAAAAGCCCCTCAGGCTTTTGTGGAAATTATGCAAGGGGAATGACTGGCAGGCTAGGGTAGGACTCATTTGTAGAACAAATGCACAATCAGATCACAAATCCCTCTGGAATAGGTTTAGTGAGAGGTGCATTTCACCTTCAAATGACTACAGGGGAAAAAAAAAAAAAAAAAAGACTGCTCAAAATCTGTGTGAGTGAATGTCCAAGCAGAAAACCACTATGAAGAGCATTTGTGCCTTGCATCTGCATGGCAGATGTGGCGATAGTGCTGATTTGGCTTTCTGGGGTGTGGTGATCTCTGGATGCTCATGCCCCAGTCAGCTGAGCCAGCTCCCATGTGTGGTGATACGGGCTGGGGTACATGACATATTGTTGGGTCCAAGGGACAGGGCACACTACATCCTCTGGTGCATGTGCTGGAACACTGCATCTTCCCACATGGGGTTCTGTGTAACAACAGCACAGGTCACAGTTTTGTGGGGAGGAGAGGATTTTTCTGCTTGTTAGGGAGGTTAACTTAGTGTTTTTGTGCTTATTTTAGTTCCAGTAAAGGGACAGGCTAATATTCAGCAGGTTGACATTATTTATAGAACAATTTCAAAGACTTTCCCTTCTGAAACACAAAACCACACCTCTAAAGGAGAATCTTTTGGGACAAAAAGATGTATTACATCTTTTTGTAAACTAAAGTGGTAATACAAAAGATGTATTACCACTTTAGTTTTGAGAGGCCTTCCAAAATGCGGTCATTAATTTTAGAAACAATGGTTACGGACCTTCAGATTTCTTCTTTATTCATCTTTCTATTTATTTTCTAGTCTTCTAATTACCTTAATTAAATGCTGAGTAGTTTGGAATATTATTAAATAGCTTTCACAGGATTTTTAAAGTTTCTGATTACATCATGAGTACAGATAATTAAATATTCCATTCATTTTAAAACTATGATTAAGTGGATAACACCAAAAAAGATGTTTGTAATAATTTTAACTAAGCTGTGCTAATTAAGTTAGGGGCTAAGAAATGAGATTTAAAGGGTGAGAAATGACTGAAATCAAAGCCTGCATAGTTTTAAAATCAAGTGGATTAAGAGAATGGTCAGAATGGAGGAGGTGGCAGGTCAAAAACTGAACAATGGTTTGAATAGAAAATTCACTTACTTTTAGGCTATGTGTCTATCTTTCACAAAAATAATTTGCAAGGGCACCTGATGTCATGTGGTTACACATGAAAGGTAAAAAGTGTCTGCTAGCTATCAGCAGGCTATACGTTGCTCATTGTCAAGGTATGCAACAAGAATGGACACAGAAAAGTCTGCTCAAAAGTTGTCACATCTGAGAGCGCTGTATCCACTGATGTGCATAAGCACAGCAGATCAACCTCCAGCATGCCTGGGTCACACTGGCTGGGATCACAGTCCCAAGTGGTGCATGGAGTGCAACGGTTTTGTTGCCTTTTGCCTTTAATATGTCAAGTGTGGGCCATTGTTCTCCTGATCTGACATTTGTTTGTAACTACTGTTTGTCAGCATAGCACTGTTTGTCAGCATAGCTTTTCCCCCCTTGCTCTGATATACTGGTTGGGAGTTAAATGCCACTTTTCTGGTTACCATTCTCAGTGGCCATCTCCCAGATCCTCACCATTCACAGGGCTTTACATGGGCTATTCCTAGCTCAGCACTTGTAGCAGAAGCATAGCTCTAACCTATCTAGAAAAGGGGCAAGATTTTTCTCTTGTGCTCCTTAAACATTAACCAGAGAGTAAAAGAGTAACCAGAGACACTCACATGCTGGAGAGACTTCTGGAATCATCTTTACTTATGAAAATTACAGCACCCTTTGCAGTTTCCTTCTGGGGATGTGAGATGAAATCAATACTTGTGAAACAGACTGGGGAGAAGAACGACAGTAAAGCAAATGAAAAGCAGGGTGCAGAACTTAAGCTACCAGGAAGGGATGATGGAGGCAGTGTGCCTTTGTTTAGAAGATTGACACAGGCAGCCTGTTAAGGACAGGCTAAACTCACATGACAAACATCAGGTTGGTTACCACATGTGTATAGCTTGCACATGGATTCCTTACACTCAGTATGTGCTGCCCCTTTCTTTGGAATGTTTGCCAGTTTCAAAAGTTTTGTACTGATTCAGGGCATAAAGAGAAATCTAAAACATCATACATCCCAATGAAGCTGGGGAAAGTCTCCCTGGCAAAAAGCAGCTCTTGAACCCCAAAGACAAAAGCATAAAGTTTTGTTTTTTTTTTTACTCTGAACTTAACCAAGAATAGTAAAATCCTGTAATGACTCTTGGAGGCATTAGTTTTGCAGGCTTAGTTATATAGCTTGGCATTTAATACGTACCTCTTTCTTCCAATTTTAAAAGTTTTAATTATTTTTACAAATAAAAAAATAAACAAACAAACAAAATCAATACATCCTTAAACACTATTAATAAAAAATCAAGTTTTCATTGATATTTGAAAACAGAAATAAAAAAGAACATATTGCATTCACACCAACTACATACCAAGCAGAATGTTAATAACATTAACCTTTACTCTATCAGATATTTTCGAGAAATACCACTATATTTTTTGCAATGGCTCATATCTGTCATTTAACTGACATGTGAACTTTTCTAAGTTTGCCAAATCACTGAGGCCTGAATACCATTCAGCAATGTTAATTTTGTTTTCCTATTCCAGCTTTTACACAATTATTCTCATGGCAATCATTCTAGCCTTGAGTATAAATAATACTTCAAGTGGTTTGTTGATATCCAAAAAATGATGTGTATCTACATTAAGAGATTCTGGAATCTAATGGGAGAACCATGCATTTTATTAAGCTGAAATGCCTATTTCTTTCCTCCCAGATGGGAAGTAGTACAGGGTAGTGCCATGGCATATGCATTAATTTTTTTCCTTCCGCAAATTTTAGCACATATTATTTTTGCAGATTTTGAGTCTTTGCCTCCTACCCAGTATCCAGGAGAATTAAAAAGGAATTTGCTGCAGAAAAGATCTCAGTCTTAAAAGGGACCCTGAGTAACTCTTAAGTGAACTGTGGGAGAAGAGCATGGTAATAGTTCTGCTCTGGGGAAGAGTAAGAGAAGAAATGAGAGTATGGTAGGAGGAAATCCTGAGGAAGATTAAAAGGGGCAAAAAGAGAGATAGAGAGTAATTTTTCTGGATCCCATATTTCAGTTCTACAGACTGGTTATGCTGGCTCTGAAGGTTCTGGCAATGAATAAAGAACACATTTAAAATGAGGAGGATTACAACCAAAGAATAATGAAAAACATAAATCCCAATATCTGTTCATCAGTGTTGCTACCCCACTAAAAATTAGTCTGTAACGGGTTTCTTCCTAAATCTGTGGATTTCTTGCACATTATTTCCCGCAACTTTATTTCATATTACTTGCTTTTTAAAAATTTTAGGCCTTTTCTTAATTTTTCTTTCTTTTCAGTCCAGTGGGACTTTTCATTTCCTCAGGATCTGAGAAAGTGGAAGGAGCACACTGTATTGCAAGCTGAATGTTTGTGTGGGAATGAGCTATGTGGGAGCATTTTACACAGTACTTTATAGATACTCAAAAGACTATGTTTAAAATTGTGATTGTTGATGTTTGCAGATGTACAAGCATAGTGGGGTCTTTTCTGGAAAGACTGATGGTCTGAGGAGACACAATACAGTACAAAACAAGGGTTTGACTTATTTGATCAGTGTTTTTCTCTTTACTGCTTTACTCTCTGGGTTCCTGTAAGCTGGTCTTTGTATGTGTTTGGACTTCACAACCCGTACCTGTCACTAACAAGGAGTTCTAAGTTAAGGCTGCAGAATCTAGAGTGGTTGTTGAATCTCGAGGGAAGTCTTGGGGGAAACTGGCTCAGAGGAATGTTGTGGGTTCAAAATGGGATTGTGCTTTTACCCTGGCTCAGCCAAAGGCTGCAATAAATCATCTACTGTATTTAGATGAAGGTGAAGTTACTTCTTCAGCTCCAAAGAGGAAAACACATATCCACAGGTGAGCATGTGGATGGAGAAATGAATGTGTTGTGCTCCACAGCCCACCACCCAAAGCAGCTCCAGGGAGAAGCCCAGGAGATCACACACACACACACACACACAATGCAACCTGTCTGGCTGTGCCTCTGCAGAACTGCAGTGAGGGCCATGGTCCTCCACATTCTATAAAGGCTTTCTGAATTGATCAACACATCTGCTTCCAGAGCAAAAAGATGTATTATGGCAGACAGGCACATGCTGTTTGTTTTGAGCATCACATTGCCCAGCCAGGTCACTGCCAGCTACATAACACATTCTAAAAACACAGATCTGGTGGCTGAGCACAACAGTATGTAGCTGCAAAGCTACATAAAATTTGGTGGTTTTAGTATCTGCTTAATCCACTTTAGTTTTAATTTGACCCACCTACTGTTATTAAGTATCTCAGGGTCCTCTCTCTCTCTCCACTGAGCAACTATGGTCAAAACATCCCTAGTTTAAACATCTCTTTTAAGTGTTACCATTAGATGGGAAGAAGTCAGCCTTTTTTTCAGTAGTCCTTTTTTTTCCTCTTCTGATCAGCATGGATGCAGTTTTCATCAGGATAACTTCTCTTGTGTTTGAATTCCTCTTTGTGCTCTTCTCAGCATTTCAGGCAGTGCAGCACTGCAGCATCACACCCCTCTCTGGAATGCCATTCCCTCAAGACTCCAATGGCAGAGAGAGATGGGTAGTGTTTTCTGAGCTTCTTCCTCTATTTTTATTCTTCCTCTAGACCTCATTTTCTACAGAGGATCAAAATGGATTATTTTCATCTTGACATGCAAATGCCTATGCTGGGCCCTTGTCTGAGATTTCAGCGTTGACTACATAAGTGAAAGATATGGGAGTAATAGTGTTTTAATATTACACATGGAAGCTGCAGTCTTATTTCTTAAGAAAAAAAGAAAAAGTTAGTGTTGTCCTTCGTGCCTTGAAAAATAGAAAAAAGCCTAATAAAAACATTTCCTCACGCACTCACTGAATACTATATTCACATGCAGTCACTGATGTGCACAGAGGCAAATGAACGTTGCGTACTGCTTGATATCTTATTGCTGTACTCCGAGCTGCCCATTTGCCATGACAAAAGTATCAATGGGAGTAAAAAACGCATGAATAATTTTACCAAGTCAGATTGCACCTCCAAATAAATATGAACATAAAATAAGTGATGGAATTAGAACAGAAATAGGAAGGATTTTTAAGGTTGCTTGAGAAATGCTTACGGAGATAAAAAGGTCAAATTCTTCACCAGTTTTCACTCTGCACAACAGCAGTTAAGTAAATGAAATAACATGACCTGCAAATCAGTGCAGGATACAACTTGCACAATACATTGATACACCACAAAAATCATCGTGTGGTTTCATGTTAACATGAAAGTCATGGTATCTGACCATGAAGGCATACACACTGGCTCACTGTTTCTAATTAACATTTTGTAATATTGTAACTGTTTGTAATATTCTTTTTCGGAAACAACAGCAGCAGCAAAACACTATCACGAAATTGCCTCCTGGCTAACATTCTCGACAAATCCTCATAGCTATTTACTCAAATGAGCAGACCAACAAGTAAGTTGTTAGCCTAAATGAAAATTATAGCAGATAAAAACTGTCAGCCTGGGAACTGAACTAATAAGGAAAAGAATTGCACGAAGCTGACAGCACAGTTTTGAACCTCGGGAAGAATAAAGAAAAGCACAGATACTGAAATTAATTCTTGAGACTGAGATAAACAGGAAAAATCCACATCCATTGTTATGTTTCACATAGCTGATGAGTGCAAGACTCTCAGAAGAGATGTCTTAACAGTGCTTTTACACATTAAAACTCAAGACAGTGTTTATGCTAGGCAGTGAATTAAGTGTGGACTGACAGTGTAGTAGCATGGTGCTACTGCTAACTCTCCTTGCTTTTTGCTTGCGTGCAGGAAAAGTGACAAGATGGGGTTAGGCAACCTGGAGGAATTCTTCAAAGCATTCCGAAGGAGTACACGAGGTATTGTAAGAGGCTGGGGAAGCACTCTGGCACAAGGTCCTGAGCTGGCTGAGAGGGGTGAAGAGTTGGAGGGAAAAGGTGATGAGACACAGTGGGCTTTTCTGCAGAGTCCCTGGCTGCTGTTTAGGCTATGGTCTTGGACACAGTCCACTGACAGGCCTTCTGCCAGGAGCTTTGTTACTGCAAGAATTTTGCTTAGGCAGGATTTTATTACAAAAATTGTCTCAATCCTCCTTTTATAAAAATCTATCCCACCTTTATTTTACACCCCAGGAGGAGCAATACACTGTGTATATGTCTGGGTGAAACACAAACAAATTCACTTCCTATGGATAATATATTCAGAGTGATTTGCTTTTCAGAGTCAGGAGCTCAAAATTATGAATTTATTATGCAAAGTAATAATTGCAAATTATATTGGCAAACTCCATTCCAGAAAAAAAACCCAACCAAAGGAGTATTAATATAACTAAAAGCATTAAAAATTACTGGCTGCTAACTTGGGGCTACTACAGATATTTTAGGAGGTTATATAGCTCTGTTCCACCTAAACCACCAGAGGCAGTAGCTTTCATTTTAAAAGTCTAGTGAGATACTGCAATTAATGGGCCCACCTAACAGCATATGTCGTGATTGTATTGAGCAGTAAGACATGGAAAAAAAAAGAAAGAAATGCTTAGTGCCATAAAAATTTGCATCTCTTTCTAGTTCATTTTCTAGTGCAAAGAAATGAAATATATCAGGGTCAGAACATGAGAGGATTTGACTCCAGTTTTTGGGTCAAGCTAGGCTATACCTTTAGTGGGATAATTGGATAGCATATTTTGACTTTGCAGGTCTTACAGAATCTGAAATGCCACATTAACAACCCCTGGGAGATATATAGCACTTCCCACAGATGACTGGAGCAGCCCAGCTGCTCCATGTTAAACTAGGTGCAGGTAGCAATCCCTCCTTCAAGATGCCTACGGGTTCCATGCCTGACTTGGTTCTTTGTGGTCGTCATCAGAAAGGGGCACTAACAGTTGCCAGAGTCAGGATCTTTAATGCAGTGCTTGTCAGCTACATGAGATTTATTTGTTCTGCTGGATTTGTATGTTTTATCAGGGGTAATCACATGATTAATTTGGAATCATGGTCTTCTTCACGAAGAACCCACAGCTCTCTGACGCTATAGAAGCATCTTCCTCTCTGACACGCAAGTTCAATTAGAAAATATTCTGTAGCAGATTATGTTATCCAGGCTAGTGGAGATTTGTGGGTAATTATGAGAAAAATAAAGATACTGTTCTTGTAAACTTTGCAAGTAATAATTGCAGTACTTATGGTGTAATCCACAGACACGGCAACATTAGAAAGTAATGAAGCTTGCCAAGTTAGAACTTTAGTGACATTTTTAACATTTCATGAAATCATTATGACCTGAGTGCAAGGATGGAATTCAAGTGCTGTATATGTTACACTTCTGTCTTTGTCACACACGATGGCTGTGCTCTTGAGAGTGTATAGTGCTTCTCTTCCCATAAGAGAGATGCTTGAGTATCACTTGCTACCATCAGCCCAGGATGAACTTATCCAGATTGTGATGTGAGATCCTCAGCATAAGTAGACTTAGAGGCCTTACATGAGGCATTTAAAACTTTGCCTGATTGCAATTATAGCCTTAAATGATGTGTGTTTGTGAGTGGGGAGAAGAGGGATAGTTATTTAACATTTGCAAGCGACTTTGAAGACTTAGGAGCTGTAGGAGTTTACAACCCACTGCAAGCAGAGAATGAACTAACACCTATTACCTCACATCTTTTCTCATAATGTGCCTTATTGACAGTGGTTACTGTGAAAGGAGTTCCACCTTGTTGAAAACGGTCATTAAAATTAAAAAAGAGGCAATTGAGACGTTTACTGTGTAAACACTGAATTTGTTAAAATTCTCCTTCACTGAACAAAAAACTCTATTCTGCTTTTCAAGGAAAGCAACAGAGATCATGATTCACAGGTTGTTTACACAGATCCCAAGACCAGCATGACTTGGGACTGAAAAAGGAGATGTGCCACCTCCAGCCTTATCCACCTGTTTTATCAATAGCAGACACATAGGTGAACCTACTCTTCAGGTGTCACGACACAGTTCCTCCAAATGAAATCAAGCTGTAGTGTGGTCTTGGTCTTCCCCATCAGGTGAAGACACAGACCAATTAACTCTTTTAAACAATCAGTATGTCCAACCAAAAGCACAGTCAGAATCAGAAAAGGGTATTGAAGTTCAGCAAAACTCAACAGAACTGAATGACAACTCATCTAAATCCAATTCTCTTGGTAGTTGTAGAGTTATTCTTGTGAGGAAGCTGTTTTGGGAACTACTTTGGGTCATCCAAATCATGCATGATATGACAATGTTTTGATGTGGTTTGGGAAGTTCCTGCCACTTTTATATGTTCTCAGTGAAACAGCTATCATGGCTGATGACTTTAGTAGAAAAGAATGAGGTATTTTGTATCTCTACATCCATTGATCCAAAGAAACTGGTGTCATAAGGTTTAGCAATATGTCTTGAATTACTACAAATAGTTACAATTGAGCTCTACATGCCAAACGAATGACTATGCCTTACATCGTGCTAAAGTGCAATACTGTTAGGCAAAGCTAAGAACAGAGGTTCTGGTATGAGCTGAAGATGCTCAGGTTAAAATTCACATTGATGTTTCCCAAACTGGATCATAACAATAACGTAAAAATGGAAAGTCAGGTCTGTATTTCCCCACAAGTGTCTCAAATCTGATTTTGAAACTTTGGTTGGCCCTACTGCCTTGAAAACTGCAGAATGGTTGGATTTTGCACTATTTTAACCTTTGAAATATTTGGCAGTCTAGACCCCATTTTCTTCTGGTGAAGAGGAGAGATAAGCCCATCACTGTGTGAGAGAGACAGGCTCTGGGTTGCTGACCTCCGAAAACACCAACGTGACCCTGGACTGAAGTGCCTTCAAAGCTGATATCATGCAGGTGACTCCAGCATGCAATCCACAATGCTAAATGAGCAGCTTTCCTACCCTGCACCTCAAAACATGTTCAAAACAGCAGACAGAAGCAGCTATTCACTCTGTAGACAAACAACCTCATGAGTGTAGGTCTTGTAGGCTTTTTTAATTTTTTTTTTTGTTACTTGTCAAACTGGGAAGGGAAACACTGTTTTCTGTTAAAATACTTTGGGAAGAGGACATAGAAAGTGATAGTGCCTGCCCTCTTCTTGTAGTGCAATAGCCCTATTGTCAGAGCTGTCACAGAGGAAGAGAGACACGTGGATCCCATTTCCCCTTCTGCCTCGGGCTGCTCAGACCCATGTTTCCTGCCCTTTAGCGAAAAAGCTCTAGTCAACGGGAGGATTCAGTATTCACCAAAGAGCCAGTGAGTGAAGATGAAAGGGAGCACATGGCTTCAGGGGTCAGGGAATCCTTTCAATTGCATTCTCTACTCCCAGGATCATTTCTGTTTATTTAAAGACTGCTTCATGTAAGCATACACAGTCCTAGGATGACACAGTGACACGGTTTCACCGCTTTCTGCTGACCCAGATGATGACATGGACTGTGCCTTGCAAAAAATATAGGGAACACATGCGTTTTTATTGAATAGATATTGAAGAGATTGGGACTATTCAATTGACAAATATGAGTAAGAAGGAACATAAAATACCACTATTTGACATAATGAATTGTGCTGAGAAGGTAAAACATGTTCTTTGTTTATACAATCAAAAAAAGTTTAACGAAGCAGAAAGGAGGTAAAAAAATGCAATGAAAGGAAGCTGATTTCCCCTTTTCTCTCTTTTTTAAAAAAAAAAAACAAAGCTGCAATTAACCTGTTGAACTCATTACTACTAGGTATAATTTAGGCCAAGAGATTAGTAGGATCCAAAACGGATTAGACATGTATATGCATAATGAAAATATCCACAAACTACAATAGGTAGAATATTATCTCAAAACCTTTTACAGAATAGCTTACCTTTTAATACCAAGTGAATCCTGTGTACCTCTGTCTAGTTAAGGACCTTCTAAGGCACTTTTCTTTTTATCCAGGGTCTTTACTTATCTTCCTTACTGAAAAGAAAATAAAAGAATACAGCTAAAATATAATACATTCCTTTGCATTATTTCTGTTCCAGGGAAGCAGCTGTTTTATTGCTTAGATGGAACAGTGATTTTACAAAGTTATGTGACACTTATACTTCTTAAATTAGTATTTTTACCCTATAATTAAAATATAGCCCTGGTAAATAAAGAGAGGAAGACGCATAATCTGACCACCCAGCTAGGACTGAAATCGATCCATTTCCGTAAGAGGCAATCCACAACAGTAAGGATGTGATTTTTCATTATAAGGGTACTCTTACTTGCAACAGGAGTGAGCTGGCAACAAAGGTCTTTACAGAATAGCTGTAAAGACCAATAATGCAGTGGGAGAAATGGACAGCTATCAAATTCTCCATCTCATTTAATGCAGGCTGAGGATAAACCTTTCCCCTCCACCCTGTTATTAGGCGCACAATGACACTTGGAAAATCAGAGAGCATTTCAGGGTTGAGATCTTCTTGCTCCTCTTCCTGGGCTCAGTTATTTAGAAATTAATAAGGACAGGCAGATCTTAAAATAACTGTCAAGGTTTCATAATTGGTTTTAGTGTTTGGGAGGCCATAGAAGTTAAGGGAAGACTAACTCTCACATTATATTGTCAATAGTTATTTACTGTCTGTAGTAAATGTCAAATCAGAATTTCATTTGAATTTATATCGTCTTTTCCTCTCTGATCTCTTCTTTGCTGGTCTCTTGGGCCATCTAAATTTTCCCATTCCTGACGAAGGCTGCCCTTCTAGCCCCTTAATGTGACCCTAGGGGTGAGAAGACCAACTGGTCTGCTGTTTGCTGCTGAATATATTGTTTTACTCTTATGAAAACATAGAGAGGTCTTGCCTTGCTACCAGACCCACTATCTCATATTGTCAAATTCAGAGAAACAGTCCCATCATAGTTATATAGAACATGAAGCGTTGAGCATCAAGCACTGGCTTCCTGAGTGACCTTGTGTCTTCAGGTACTACTAAAGTTTTTGCAGTCCAAAGGTGTTTGCTGTCTTAAGTGTCTGGGTCTAAAGAAAGCTCTTTCTACCAATACAAACCTATCAGCTAAATTTAGTTGTGAATGATATTTTTTATTTCCAGAAACCCTTTACTCTTGGTTTATAATTTGTCACATTACTTTATTACTGTTGGCAAAAGTAACAAAAGATATAGCAACAAGGATACATTTTGGCAAATTAAACTTGTAGTGGGATTTCAAATACAGGCATTGTTCTCTGGGATTAGACATCAGTAGTCTGCGGAATTATTTCTGACATTTCATCCATCATATACTCCGAATAACTAAACAAGCTGGTGCTGCTCTCTTCCTGCTCAAAGAACAACTTTCACAGAACCTTCCCAACCTATTAGTGTCAGGAAATTGTGCTTGGAAAGTTCAGAGAAAAAGAAAAATCTTCCACAATTGAAAGACAGTGATGTTATCACGTGTCAATAACATGCATTGGGAGGTCTGTGACGAACAGAGAGAGAGAGCTCACACATGACTTAATATAAGTCATAAAGCAAGCTCCATTTTATTTCACCAAACGAGAAACTTATATACTGTTACAGATGTTTCTAATTATAGCTACACACCTATCTGCAGTTTGTTCTCACATATTCAGGGATCCTCCTGGTGACTCCCTTATTTTTCTCATAACACTTTTGACTCCCTATCTTTTCTCATGACATTCTTCTCACATCTCAGAAGCACAGCTGTGGTTCTCAGGTATTAGCTTCTCATGACACCTTGCTAGGATTTTTACTGAGGCCTGACTATGGTGAGGCTTTGTTCAGGCCTGCTCATCTAACACAAATTTTGCTGGAAAACTGTGTTTTCCAACAGGTCTGCTCATAAACAGATCTTTAGCTGCTGTAAATTGGAATGACCTAACGGGTCTATGTATATTGATTTAGTTCAGCCCTGGAATTTTCACCGCAGGAGTGACTAGATATATAACTGTGAGAATCCGGACTTAGTCATCTAAAGGTAAACCATGACATTGGTATTAGGCAGAATGTGAGGAGGACTGCTTCTTTTCCTCTTTTTTGTTTAAAAAAGTAAATTCTAAAGCACATAAAGTTTCAATATAACCTCTTCCACTCTGCAATTTTTAGCCTTTTCTTGAATTGTTGAGCACATACTTCTGCGGGCAAAGTTTTTAATTCAACCAGGCCCTTCCAGGCCAAACAAGGTCAAACTAGATTAACTGTATTACATAAATACCATAGTATCAGTGAAAAAACTATGGGCTACCTCATTTTTAAAGGATAATAACCTTCTAAACGGTATTAAATTTTTTGTCCTAATACACCTCAAATAGGATTCCCATTCTGGAGAGACCTTCAAGGATTTTTTCAATTACAGGAGGTTTCCTCCCCACCTTATGTCCTCCCCTCTCGCACTTTAAAAATGAATATAATGTGATTTGATGTAATACGGTCTCACATGGAAAACTGCAATCATACACCTAAACTAACAGAAAAGGTAAAATCACCAAAAGGGAGATTTTAGAAACAGAAGTGCATAATCAGATAAATGAGAAGAAAGTTTTGGAATGGATTTCAGAGGAGTAATATAAGATATTGCTGGTGTGCTTCTCTGTTCATTGTTGTTTTCCTTCAATAAAAGTTCTATCAGCTGGGGAGAGTTACTCACATGTTTGAAGCTGGGTCTAGTTTCTCTGAAACCACATTCCTTATTCCCAGGACTCCACTCCACAGTGCCAGCGCAAACATACATCAGCAGCTGCACAGCACTTTAAAGAGTTAGCAAGGACCTATGAAGCAATTACTCCATTTCGGATCTCTGTCCATTATTTTCACTAAGCAAATCTGAAATTGGGGGAATTAAAGTCAGAGAAAACAAATAAGCATTTTGGAAGTCTGAACACCTCATCAAAGGAGTGAAACTCAACTACTGTTTAACCTTGTTGGTAAGAAGTGCTGATGTGATGATCCCTTTCCCACAAATGATCCCTTTTCCACAAATAAAGCCTTAAAAAGTACTTGGATCTTCACTCTGATGAACACAGTGACTGCTGGTGCACTGAGCTCGTGTCAGCCCTACTTCTGTCAGGGGCAAGTGCAGTTCTGGTTGCTTCTGCACTTGGGAAACAGCGTGCAAGCTGATTTCACCTCTCGTGGAATCCCCTTAAAGTTAATAGGGCTGTGCTGCAGATGCGCTGGGTACAATGAAGTGAATGAATAAACTAAATTTGAAATTCTGGATTACTCCAAAAATTAACTTCTTTTTGTTGCAGTAGTTGTTACTGAGCCTAGATTTGTGCTGTTTTCTAGAGTGCATGTATGTGTCTGTGTGTGTGTGAAATACAAGCTATTGTAGACAGACATTGACTTTTTGTACAAACAGGTGCACACTTATCCTGTGGCCTGAACTTGGCAAATAAAAGAATTAACACACTTCTCATAGAATAAGCAGTAGTGTAACCATGAGTCACCTTTGCTTCAAAGGTGTCAGTGCGGCTGAAGTTTTTTAGTAATACTTGTGGTGTCCCTTGCTTGACAACAGCAAATACAAAAGCCACCACAACAAAAAGGCAGCAAAATCTCAAGCAGATCTGTGCAAGCATATGAGAAAAGACAGGCTTTGCTGTTTGCCCACAAGTTATCTTTTGGCTTGTACGGTATTAGTTAATGCCAATGGAAGCACTACACTGAATAATCTGAGCAAAAAGGAAAAAAAATCTATGCAGATACAATTTACCGTGGTGAGGAATTCAGAAAGTTTCAGGACAACATCTTGATGTTTTAGTTTTCTAATATTTTGGCTACTTAAACTTCATCCTTCCTTGCATTTTCCTAGGTGATCATTAAAAAAATTGACTGAAATGTAAGAGGGAGAGCTTCTCATATGTACGGTTAGATATGTCTCTTGCTGTGGATATAGGATTTGTAAATTTTGATAGGACACTTTCCACAGTTTCCCTTAGTTTTCACCTAAAGCAAAACCATGAGACTGCAAAGAAAGAAACTTTACACTTTGCTTCCTTTCCTTCACCCCCAAGATTTGCCCTAGGTGAGCACCCAGGGTGAATCTCCCTACTTGTATCCCACTGGCAGAGGCAGCCAATATTCCTGTGAGAAAGGTCACTCAAACTCTGCCTGGCTTTTCATCTATCCTCCTTCATTAATGTATGTGTAAGTGTATACAACTGAATAGATATCTCCTGTACTAAAATTCTAGAAAATTGTGCTGCAGTAGGAACAAATATGTGCCCACCAGAGCAATTTTTAAATTTTGCTGTGGGTGTAAGACTTGTGAGGAAGTCCATGAGCAGTTCTGGGACCCAAGTTTATAATAATTTTTTATGTATCTTTTCCATCTTTGTCCTGGACCTGTTTAATTTCTCTGAGAGCATATTTTTTTGACCTGGGACAGAAGGTAAGAGAAAAACAAAGCTGGCTAGGATGGCTGGAAGTACAGTCAGGCTTTGCATAAAAGAGTAGTTCAGACATTCACCCAAAACATCAGAGTATCAGTCCTAATCCCTGGCTCAGTTCGAAAACTGCATCAGTGCAGAAGATAGCACTGAGAATTTTTGGAAACATGGGGTTGGATATCAGCTTCAGGGAGACATGTATAGATCTGAATTGCCGCAGAGCAGAGATGGGTGTCAGAGATGGGCTAAGGATTTCCCAAGATGTTTTAAAATTAGGTTACTTTATTTATTTTATATCCTCTAGACTTTTTTTGAAAATCTGGTTCTGCTTCTAAAACATTCACAAGCAAAGAATTTCGGAAGATATATGTAACTTTTAGCAGACAGCTTTTTAAATGAATGACTTACTTAATATTTCTTTTCTGTCTAGAAAAAGTGAAATTGTTTTTCAGTCTTGATATTGAAGGCAGAGAGTCTAATATTTGGCCCCCATGTGGCAGCAACAACTTTTTTAAATTACGCAAGCAGACATAAGTAGTCTGGAATAAACAAAGCTTGAACAAGAGATTAAACCTTGTCACTTTGATTTCCAAAGTGGTTCTGAAGATAATGAGAGAATAAGGCATCAAAATAGTAGTCCACTCTCCTGTACTGATCACATATTTAGGGCGTGAACATAAATGCCAGACTTAATATAATTTTCTGGCACGAGGATGGAAGCTCAAAAAGGATCTGTGCTTCATGATGCCTCCCATCTCCTACAAGAAGCAAAATACAGCATAGAAGTTAGGTCATCCCTTGTTTTATATACCACAGACTGCTCTCTAGTTCAAAGCTGCCTACAACCTCAACCTTTGGAAAACATTAACAGTTAAAAAAAACAAGGAGAGAATGCAAGACACCCACAACACATTGCAATTGTCCTGTCCAGCATAAGAAATCTCTTTCAAAGAAAGAGGAGTTGGTAGTGTACCCAACCTGAAATGAAGATACCAAGTCTGCTGTACTGTTGTTTCCTGACCTTTAATATCCAGGGAGTCAAAAAAATACTTCTAGATGAGACAAATTTTAGACAGTTAATTTTGGGTGAGTTGAGTCCCAAACATCTTTTACAGCTAGATATTTCAATAAGCAGTATAAAATCAAAGTCCCTGTCAAGTAAAGATAAGTTTTCTAACATTTTATGGTAGTACCTATGCATTTCCCAAAAGACGTGAAAAAGTTTCAAAAGGCTGTGATATCATTTCATGTATGACAGTAGCTGTGAGACACAGCACAAGGCCTAGGCTGCAGATAGCAGCTTCATCCTGTACTCCTGAATAGCCTTATATTTTACTGCCAAAGAAATAGACTAGGTGTGCTAAGAACTGTAAGGAGAGATACTAGGCTGGGCTTGGTATATTAAGAGTTGCCTCAGGAGGGATACTATACTCACTAGGATCCTTTCTAGCTTCTTTTGTGTTTCTGGCTTGTGGTCAAAGGTTAATAAATATATGTTCAAATTATCTTTTGCTGCATGAACATGCATTATGGAGTGAAAACCTGACTAACTATTTCTACTCATCAAGTTATACAACACTTCAAGGATCAATTATAGCAAAATCAGGCAAAATTGTGGCTCTGTTAGTGACAAGAGCAAATTTGACTTGATGCAAGTTGGGAAAGATTTCCAAGTAAAATTTGTAAATTTCTTCATTGGACATCATGTCCTTTGTCTCAAGCAAAATTTGTAAATTTCTTCATTGGACATCATGTCCTTTGTCTCAAAGTCATAAATGCTTCAAATCAACGTGGCACCAAAAAGCACATGGAAAGGTAAGTGCTCAAGCACTGTTGCTCTAACTATGGTTTTCTTACAAGAAAGGTTAGCCCTGACCTGATTGTGTGATGCAATCACAAAGACCAATTGATAACTCCAACTACCAGCACCATACAGGGAATTTAGAGGAAACTGCTCATATTTAACCTGCCCTGAGGCTCACCTCACTCTTTGGGGGTTTCCAGTCACTCTACACATCTGTTGACATCAACAAGGCTGACAAAAAAGTATGCTGGTGATCACAGCTTCTGCTTTGATTAATTGACTCTGTAATTTGTCTCTTTGAAAGGGAAAAAAAAGGGACTATATTGTTAACATATTTTGAAAGAGCTCTACCCTAAGTATAATTATTTTTCTAGATTAAACCATTGCAACCTCTTCTTATTGTAGCAAATATTGTCTTAGCTCAAATTTGGTATCAATAAAAAGATATTAATGTATTGACCTAAAAGAAGTTGTGCTAGGGCTTGTTTGTGTGCAGTGCATTCTGGAAAGTACTGTGCCTCCCCCATAGAATAACCTACAACAAAGGCCACACATCACAAAGTACTAAGTTCCCAAGTACCCTGGCTTTCTAAGACAATAAATTACCACTAGTAAGTTTAGAATATTTAGAAAGAAGAATATTTAGAAAGAGAAAGCAACTCACAAATATCCAACTATTAAAACAAATAATTAATATTTGAAAAAACTGAACCGACAAAAAGACAACAAAAAATTTTAGGATGATAACTTCAGCTATATGAAGTGCCAAATTACATTTAAATACATCCTAAGAACTGAGTGGTCTTGCTTTATTCTTATCTGTGTATCATTTCACCCAGTCAGACTGTAAATGTTCCTTTCTTATTATGGGTATAAGACCATGCAATTCACACTGGTTTTCAAGTATGACAGATTCCAACTCTATCTGATACCACAGTGCTTATTCATTTCCTACTGGTGATCACCCCCTCATCTCATGGCTGCAAAGAGAAACACACAGAAGGATCACAAGACTCTGTAATAATAATGTACACTTTACATACACTCATATTCTAGCACTGAAGATAAAAAATTGTATTCCACTTCCTTACTTTGCCATTTGCTTGGTGAAAATATTAAAAATTAATTGGAGATTGGTATAATTTCTTGAGCTTGTTTCCACTTTTTAAAAAAATATTTCTTGTCAAGATAATTTGTGCAGACCTTCTAGTGCCAAATATCAGGTGCATAAAATAAATAGACATATTTGTAGACAACGTGTTGGCAACATATTTAAAATTACATTTTCCAAAAACTATGAGTATTTTCCTCATCATACACTACTTGGATTGTAATAATGTGATTGCTGGTGCATGTACTTTGTATTCAGGCTCCTAAGACATTTTCATTTTTTAGGATATAGCTCTGCCATACATTTCCGTCTACTGCTTTGTCACTACTCTTTAAAAGATCTTGTCTCTATCCCTGGTTGCAATGCAAGAGTTTAATTAGAAATTTGCAGATGTTTTCCATAGGCTATGTAGAGTGGGATTTATGTTTCATCAATGAATATACATTGGCTCTTACTTGACTATATATGCATGTACATCTCAAATATATGGGCAATGAATAGATCCTCAGAAACCAAACCCAGAACACTCAAGGACATACTTTCTATAGCACTGAGAAACAAGACATTCACATTAGGGCTATCACTTTTGTGGTATATGCAGAAATAGGGAGGAATCCATAATATCAACACAGAGAAAATTATTGGTTTTCATTCCAGTTTAGTGATCTTTCACTCCACACTGAAAATGGGGATGCATCTTCTCTTCACCTGAAACTAGCTAGCTAAAAGATTGGCAGCTGCCTGCAGAACAGGCACACCTTGCTCTTAGCTCCAGGTGGGCAATATTTTAATCACGGCTGTGGTGATGAAAACGCTGGGAGGCCTTGCATTTCATCATTTCATGCACTGATCTAAACAAATACAACACAACACAACGTCTTTGCTGCAACCCAGGCTAGTTCCCTGATTCAGCTTTCCCTACACACAGAATCACAGAATCACAATAGGTTGGAATGGACCACAGTGGGTCATCTGGTCCAACCTCACTGCTCAAGCAGGGTCATCCTGGAGCAAAAGGCACAGGATTGTGTCCAGATGGTTCTTGAGTATCTCCTGTGAGGGAGACTACACACCCTCTGTGGGCAATCTGTTCCATTGTGTGGTCACCTTCACAGTAAAGAAGTTCTTCCTCATATTTAGGTGGAACTTCCTATGCATTGGCTTCTGTCTATTGCCTCTTGTTTTATTGGTTTGCACCACTGAGAAGAGCATGGATCCATCCTCTTCATCATCTTCCTTTAGATATTTACACACATCTATGACGTTCCCTCTCAGTCATCTCTTGTCAGGACTGAACAGGCCCAACTCCCTCAGTCTTTTGTTGTAAGAGAGATTCTCCAGATCCTTGACCATCTTAGTAGCCCTCCCCTGGACCTGCTTCAGGATCTCCACATCTCTCTTGTGCTGAGGAGTCCAGAACTGCTCACAGTACTCCAAATGTGGCCTCACCAAGGCTAAATAGAGGGGCAGGATCACCTCCCAGGACCTGCTGGCAATGCTCCTCCTAATACATGCTGGGATTCTGCAGGCCTTCTTGGCCACAAGGGCACAATGTTGGCTCATGGACAGTTTGTTGTTCACCAGGATCCCCAAGTCCTTTTCTGCAGAGCTGCTTCCCAGCAGGCTGGCCTCCAGCCTCTGCTGGTGCCTGGGGTTATTCCTCTCCAGGTGCAGGACCTTGCATTTACTGATTTTGAATTTCAGAATGTTCTTCTCTGCCTCTCTGCTCAACCTATGAAGGTTCCTCAAAAGGGCTGCACAGCTCTCTGAGGCATCAGCCACTTCTCCCCATTTTGTATCACCAGCAAACTTGCTGAGGAGGCATCTGCCCCTTCATCCAAGGCATTCATGAACAAGTTAAACCTCTCTGAACCCAGTACAGAACCCAGGGGCACACCACTGGTGACAGGCCTCCAAATAGACTCTGTACCACTGATCACAGCCTTCTGGAATCTGCTACTCAGCCAGCTCTCAATCCGTCCTGCTGTCCATTCATCCAACTCACACTTCTTGAGTTTGCTAATAAGGATGTTAGGAGAGACATTTTCAAAAGCCTTGCTAAAGTCAAGTGTTGACAATATCAACTGCTCTCCCCTCTTCCATCTGGGTAGTTTTTTCATTGTAGAAGGCAATCAGGTTGATCAAGCATGATTTACGTTTAGTGAACCCATGCTGACTGCTCCTGATCACCTTTAGGTCTTTCATGTTGGTAGAGATGGCCTCCAGAATAAGGCACTCCCATCATCTTTCCAGGGATTGCGGTGAAGCTGACTGGATGGGAGTTCCCTTTGTACTCTTTCTTGCCCTTTTTGAAGACCGGAGCAACATTTCTTTACTTCCAGTCCTCAGTCCCCTCTCTTGATCTCCATGACCTCTCAAAGATGATAGTGAGTGGCCCACCTGTGATACCTGCCAGCTCTCTCAGCACTCATGGATGGATCTCGTCATGGCCTGTGGACTTGTGTATGTGAAATTTATTTAGGTGCTCTCTGACACAAACCTCCCTCATTAAAGGAAAGTCTTCCTCCTGATGTTCATACACCCTGGTCTCCTGGCTCAGAGATCCTTGAGGGCTGATGTTATTGGTGAAGACTGATGCAAACAAGACATTCAGTAACTCTGCCTCCTCTGTGTCCTCCATTACCAGAGTCCCCCCTCCATTTACTAGTGGGTCCACATTATCCTTTGTTTTCCTTTTGTTATTTGTGTATTTTAAAAAGCCCTTTTTGCTATCCTTGACATGCTTAGCCAGATTTAATTCTAGATGGACCTTGGTCTTTCTAGACTCATTTAATTTCTACTTATCCTGACCACCTCTCTATATTCACTCCAAGTGGCCTGACCTTGCTTCCATCTCCTGTGAGCCTTGTAGTTATCAATGACAGGGCTTCTTTATTCATCCGTGGAGTCCTCTTGTGCCTTTGGCCTGCCCTGTTTCTCACTGGATGCATTGTTGAGCCTGCAGGAGGAAAACCTTAAGGATTGACCAACTCTCCTGGACCCCTCTTCCCTGCAGGGAAAGAGGGTTCTCTGTGGATATTCCTCTCACTGTACAGTAAAAACATAACTGTACATGCTCCTGTGTCTTGATACACTGCTGAGTTTGGCATTTTAGAAACCTTGGGTTAATGCTTCCCCATCATCCCAGCAAATTGCCATTTTGAATTTACGGAGAAACAGGAATATAAATTAAATGAAATTCAAAACCCCTCTTAATTATAGAGACAAGAGGACAAAAAGTTGTCCTCTTGTGTCCTGAAAACTGGTGTAAAATGTCAAATCTAGTTTTTCTCCACTAAGTTATTCTCAGTATATTTGGTCTGTTCACTGCTCACATATACATATAGATCTGTCTTTATATATGCTTTCTCCTCATGAAAAGCATTCTGGCTACTTAGCAGGCATGTGGGATCCTGCATAAATTATGCTGATTCTATATGATTCAAACTATAAAATATAAAATTACATCACATTTTCAACACATGTATACACAAACTATGCAGAACATGAAAGATCAAACTAGAAATTCTTCATTCTCCTTTGTGAATTAATTTTTTTGTCCCACTGTCCCACTGGTTTCAGCTGGGCTGAGTAAGAGGTCTGATGTGAGACCACATTCTAACCTTGTTTGAAAGGCTAGAATCAAGTCTCCAATTTTGCAATCTGGTCTGTGCAAAGGCAGTCACATGATGTCAGTGGGCTGTTTTTCTGGCGTGGGAAGACATTTCATGGATCAAGGCCATAACAGTTAACTCAACTACCCAAACAAGAACATGACAAAGCTTCACTGAAACATTTAATCTGATGTTTTTGAGGTTATATTAACTTTTAACTTTGGAGATATGTGGTATTTCTCCACCGAAAAAGTGTAATATTCTTAAAGTATTCTCACAGCTTTAAGATGACAAACATCACACAAATGTTAGAGAATGGCAGTATAGCCACTTCTGTAAATTTGAAGTGGACTACCACAGCAAAATGGCAATGCCTACAGAAAAGGTGATCCTTTCAGGATACCCATTCCTCCTGTTGGACTCTTGCATGACTGTTTTTTGTCTTTGTAGCCTTGCATTGAAGTTTCAAGATTTGCTTGTGAGCAACATGGGTATGAAAGCTCAATCAGCCACCCAAAATGTTTAACAGACCACTAGACAGAGGTGTTATTTCTGTGACAGTGAAACAGAGGTACCTACCTATTTTAGAGAGTTTTACAGTGCCAGTCTGCTTTCACTGCTATTTATTTTAATATTACCAATGATCAGAACTATAAGACTCTCTATGGGGTACTTTTCATAAACTTTTACTGGATTCTGTCTAGCACATTCAGTGTGTTCTCTCTTTATATATACATCAGACATTTCACTCCTTTAGTGTATGGCATACTGATAGATGGATGCACCCACATGAACCATGTTGCATCAGTGTGTAGCCAGCTGTGCATTACAAGTTGAATGACTGGGGCTTTCAAGACATGAATAAAAGTGTCCTATCATATTGTAAATGAGTTGATCTTTAATGACTTCATCTGACCATTATTTTTTCATGGCATGATCACCACTGTAAGATTTTTTTGGTTGCCAACTGTTAAACACACTATCGTGAAGTTCCTATGCACCTGTAGTTTCAGTTTTTAAATATATCTTCCCTGAGTGTAAGCAAAAATGGTGAAGGACCCAGAAGAAAACCTTTGCCTTTGGGCTTCAGTGTCTCCTAGTTAATAAATTAACACTGGTTTGCTACACATCTACAGCTGCTTGCCTATGTTAGAGCAGGACTGGAAGGTCTCAGATCCATACAGAATTGAATTCTTTCTTCATCTCTTTAGCTCATTAAAAGTCACATTGCTGTCCACAAAGGTGCAAAGGTTGAATAAAGTTTCATTTCAGATGGTGTGAATCCAATCCATCACCTGATTTTGAATTGCCATTTTGACAATTACCAGGAGCTGCATAATGCTTTGAAGGACATCCCAGTAGGATTTCTCCTTGCTGGAGAGGAAAGCTGCAGAGATTAATCAAAACGGGTACAGCCCTCCATACTTGTTACCACTTCTGCTCATCTCTCATTCAGCATCCGCCTAATCTATGCATGTTCAGTACAGTGTTCTCTCTCTGTGCACTCAGAATGATCTGAATAGTTGTCAACGTCTCGATCAAGGCACCATTCTAATTAGATTTCTCTGTCATAGTGGAAGGAAACATACTTGGAAAGTTGCTCCATGTCATGTTTCAACTACCATCAGTAGCTGTTTTTAATGACATTTCTGTTATGGTTAAAAAAAGGACATATTTCTAGTTAACTTCATACTTTTACTTAAGAAAGACTTTTGGAGCAAAGGTGAAGACCAAAAAGCTTAGCCCAAAATGTAAAGGCATGAAAGTAAAGGTTGGAAAAATTTAAATACTTAAATATAGGAGCTTAAAATGGAAACTCGTGCACGTCTTTAGCCATGGTTATTTTCCATACTAATCTACCTGTCTATATGAAACAGATGAAGGCAGACACATTCTCAACTTTGAGCTGTTTTTGCAGTCAGAGAAGAGGATGACTTTAACAAAGTAATTACTTGCATGATAATATTAACAATATTGACAGAAAAATTACTGCCACCAAGTACAAAAAGTATGCAAGACAAATAGGGGCAGGGATCAGGAACACTGAAATGTGAATATACAATCAACAATAACAGAAATAATGTGGGGCTTGTTATGTAAATGATGGCTGCCTGAGGCCAAAAGTTCTCAATAGCAAAGCTAATAAGATATTAAAAACACCCCACATAACTGTTTTATCTGCTCATGAGAAAATCCACATTGAAAATGTATGTTGTTCTAACAGGAAAACAAAGCATATTCCATAATGCAAGCATTAAGAGGATGTATTACCTGCACAGCATTCACAGCTAGGAAAATGATAAGAAGAAGAGATGCTTGAGCAGAAAAACTTGCTAAAGAGGGGTTTTTACATGGACCACAGCACTCCATGTCCCGCATGCTGATTTCTTAAGCAAACCTGTTGCCAAGAGAAATTTTTTCTTGGACTGTAAAGTTCATAGGATGCGCTTGGCTTGCATCAAGAACTCAGCTGTTTATTCCCCACACAAAGAGCTCTACCTAGCTAGACTGGATATAAAGAGAAAGACTGCTTCACTAATTATTTATACAAAGATAGCTGCATTCTGGAAGAGTTGTAGCAACCGGAAGTTGGTTTACTTTTGGTTCTTACTGTGTTTTTGACTTTCAGGGTGTCAGACTCTACTGAAAACCATCTAGACCTTCATTCACAGGAAGGTAATTCACAAGTAATTTTTCCCCCCTCAGACTATTGATACTGCTTATTTAGTAATAATAACCATAAAGCATTTATATAAAGAGCAATCTTTACTTGGACAAAGAATTTGTCTCCCAACATGTCCCACTGGCTTTTGAGACTACTTGTATGAGCAAGGAGTACACTGCAACTACCAGCATCAACCTTGCTGCAGATGTTTGCACTTGTGAGAAGAATATTCTTACATGTCCTAGAAATGCATTACACTTATATGTTCCAGCAAACAGCGTTTTTTTCAAATCAAAATGACTACTTTTATGAGTCAAGTGGAACTTATTCATAAGTGTTTTCAGATTCAAGTCAACTGGTTTTTACATTATGCACCTCCTTCTTTCCCTTCTATCCACATGTAGACCAAGGCATTGAAATACTGAAACAAGATTAGCAATGGGAGCAAGACGAAAAGAAATGTTCCTGGTGTTTTATATACTGTCATCCACATCCTCTCACTTGTTCATGAAATGCAGCCACAGTAGGGAATACATGAAATAAGTTCCCAGCAGTTTAAAGCAAAGCTTTAAGGGGGTGACAGAAGAAAGAAAAATGCAGCCAGTGAAAAAAAAACTAACATCTTGGACAGGCAGAATACTGTGGATCTGCAGTCACCTACGACCGTAAACTGAACCTTACTTTATTTTAAGAACATTTTAAGGGCCTGTGGGATTGGGTCTCAGTATAGGCTCTGGGATTAGCATTCCACTTGTTCAAAGTAGCATGGAATTTTAATGAATACAAGTAGTCAGAGTTTCTGCTCTCTCCCAGAGATTTGTTTATTTGCTAATTTAGAGACATGTTTCACATCTGACTTCAGTGGTGCATTTGTACAAGCACCACACTGAGGCAATGGTTAAAAAATCTGATGCTGAGAAAAGTGGCATCTGTGAGTCTTATACAGTCCTAGATGCACACATAAATGTTTTCACAGCTTAGATAATAAGATATTAAAATACTACAATAAACACAAAGATCTGGCAACTAAGTGTCCAGTCCACTTTGCTGCTGTGAGGTGTTCCTGCATTTAAAATAATGGGAAAAAAATCAAGATATTATTCAAGTTTCTGTTCTAAATGCATGACTATTTTTCCTTAGGAAATGAGTCTCTAGGACATGATTATCTTAGCACCTGTTTTTTTCAAACAAAATTATTATATTGAAATACCTCAAAGTGAGGTGGTTATTTAACTGAATTTGGTAAAGTCAAACAACCATTTTTCAAGGTCTACATCTTAGTGACTCCTTGTCTTTATTGCAGGTTTTTATTTCTTAAATATTTTTCCCTTTAAAATCTCCCTTTAGAGTTGCAGGGACCCACAAGCAGAAAAATGAGAGGAGCTGGGAAAGAAACTTCTTGGTCTTATGGCTATCTGAAAGACTTAATCTAGCCTGAGACTCAAGACACTTGACCCAAATCTAAAATTTTTTGTAAGTGGTTTATATGCCTTTGAAAAGACTAATCAAGAAATTTGGTTTTAGCCTTAACATAAGACATTGTGAGATGTGTAGTAGATGCTTTGGGACAAAGTTTTAAGCCTTTCATTGGCATTTGCTTTGGCAAAAAATTAAGTAGCTGTCTATATAAAATCTGGTCACACAGTCCTGAAAATCTGGCTGTATTCTTTCTGTTAATCAAAACCAGACAATAATATGCAATGTGGTCTTTTTTATTTCAATAGCATGAAATATTTTGGATATTAGCTGCTTCTTAAAATGACTATAAATTTCAACAAATTCCAGGAAGGACAATAGCTTCAAACAAAAGTCGAAACAGCTCACCACAACACCCAATCTTCCCAGAGCATTTCATACAGCATTTCTGGAGCTTAACTGCACTGTCTAGTGCAATTTCTAGAGCTACAAAAATTTGTTCTCTGTCACTTAATCTATCGCATAATGTCACAGGTCATAGTATAGTAAATGCTTATTTGCTGAATTTTAATATTTATGCTTTTGTTGTAGCTTAAAAGAGTCACTTAAAAATAAAAAAATGCTATAAACTGCTGGAGCACAGCCAAGTTTTGGTAAAACCTGGCTAGATAACATATTCTCTTCATGATACATTCAGCAGAGTGAATATTCATAGCTGAAGTTTTGTTCCCAGAAATACGAAATTTATAACAGTCATGAGATTGTATCCTTAAAACATTATATGAAACAATTTTCTAAAAACAGCTATTTGTGAGGTTAATGACTCAAACGTGACTCAAACAAATTGACCACTTAACTGCCAAGGGTGTGCACACCCATCACTGAAGGCAACTGCTGGTTGTTGAACAAGATAAGGGAAGAGGCTGGTAAGAGACAAATCCTGTGAGGAAGTATAGTGATTTTTATTATGCCAATGTCCTCTCTTACATAATGACTTTGAAGAGAAAGCTCCCCTCTGGAAGGGTACAGGAATTTTGCAAGTAGTCTGAAGATATTCACCTCTTTCAATGTGCCACAGTTGAGTCAACTGTGTTGACAGGAGAGGCAGCTATAATATCTTAAACAATTGAAGTGTTCCATGATTCACAGCATTACATCATGCATTGTGAAGATTCCTGCCCCTGGGGAGGTACCTGTGCATTCCCACCTGACCATCAGTGAATATAAAACCAGTAGACTCAGATATTTTGTGGGCTTTCCCCACTCCTGACAGATCAAGACAGTGACCATCACTTCGACCAACAGACATCAAAACTGCAACAATAAAGTCTTCTTGCAGCATCCAACAGGTGGTGACTCTATACCATCCTTCTTTCTTTTTCCTATTTCTTTCTTTCTATCTCTGTCTCACATTTTCTGTTAAATAAAAATCCATTCTATTGACTTTGGCATATAGACTTGTTTACAATCACCAGATCTCAACACTATATAACTGCCTTTTAAGTCAATTACTGTGTTGGTTCTCCTCGTGACTCTACTCTCCCCAGACGGTATCAGCTAAGCTTTTCATTATTATTTCCCAAACAAGAAAATAAAACCAATGAAAAATCAAGAGCAAAGTTCACATGCAAAGATTATAATCCTCTGTGTACTTCTCCATATGTGAGCATATTCAGGAAAGCATTCTTATTCACGTAGGGGCTGCTACTTTTAATGGTGCTTTTTTAGTTAGTAAAGTCAGTAGCAATAAAGCCTTCGACTTGGTAGCAAGAAGTCAACTGTGCATTTGAATCTTTAATTTTGTGGCTATAAATGGCCACATTACATTTCCAGCAAAAACAATGAGATTGTTTTCAGCTCTGCTCTACCAAGGAGGCATGTTTTTAATTTTCTTCTTGTATATACAATTAAAACCATTCCAACTGCAGAACTCTGCCCTGCATTCACTTCTGAAACAGAGTGTGAGAGATGTCACTCAAGAAAAAAGATCCCGTCCTTCCTTGGGACAAATAATGAAAGAAAACCTAGTAGTGCAGCATTACTCACAGGACTTCTATTAAAAGTTTGAATTAATTGGCTAATTGCTAATACTTGACTCAGTGTGCATTAAATGTCTTGAAGAGATGTCCTGTCATGAGAGGTATTTTTCCCTTCTCTATGGAAAGGATGGAATTATTACCTTTGTCCTAGTTTTGGCCAGGGCATGGAGGTTATTCTATAGGCAGTATAGAATAATGCCTCAGATAGTTGCTAGGGCCAGAGGGAAGAGACTCTCTGGCTTCCAAGAAGGGCATAGCTTCTGACTGAAAAGAAGTGGTGGTGTTGTCTGCCATTGTTCATTTTCTTAGGGTCCTTGGTGAGAATCCTTGCATGTGAATCACTCTCTCTTTTGCATACTTTTGTTGTTAATATTGTTGGTGTTACTGTCCATTTTCTTATCTTATTGCTGTTTCCAGTAAACTGTTCTTATCTCAACCAGTAATCTTCACCTTTTCTGTCTCCAACTCTCAACTCCATCCTGCTGGAGTGGGAAGTGGCGAGTGAGCTAGTGATATGTGGTTTGGGAGAGTCTCGGAGGGGAATGCTGAATTGAGAAGTATCATTCTTAAACCTTGACAACCTTTCAGCAGGCAAGTGATAAGGAATTGCATGTGTGGAGTATAGGCAGGTTCTCTTCTTGCTGTAGAGGATTTCCACCAGTGCCTGTGTTCTTGTTGAGTAATAATGAGATACCATAACGAAACAGTAGAAGATGTATGTCAGATGGTTCTCCAATAACATTAGGAAAAAAGCAGCTGATGTACGGGATATTGAAGGCAGATTAAGTTGTTAATGTATATTAGTATATTCTTAATTTCCTTTTAATTGAAAAAGACATATTGACTTTAATTAAAACCATTTCACAGGAACTGTCAATTAGCACATGTCAAACTAGTTAATTCAGAACAGAATTCTTTTAATTAGGGTCTGCTTTCCTTTAACTGTGGGGCCAATGAAATCAGCCTTTCCTTATCAAGACTTTAAATGTCTCTAAGAAATACAATACAAATATCTAAAAACTCTTATCTATTATTAGAAGCCCATATGGATAACATTAAAATGATGGTGCTGGCATTGTTCATGCCACAGAAATCAGAGTTTCCTTTATGACTGTTTGGAAAAAAAAAGAAAAGGAAAAAGATGGCTTTGAAGAAAGACTATTTTAAATACACAGATTTATCCTGCATTAAAGAGACTACAAAATTTATGACATGGATGCTTACATTTAAATTATTTAATATGTCTGCTTAAATAAATGGGCCTATTCAAATTTGTTGGGTGTTCTATCAGCCAAAGACACATAAAACATTTTCAAAGCATGAAGTAATGTTCTTCCCTTAAACGAACTATAATCAATAGGAGAAAAGAGACTAGATTTATTTATTTTTTTTGGACAATATAAAACCAGCGTCGTTAACTTTCATTGCATGTGAAGATTTAACGCTGATTGTTAATCCAGTGGTTGTGAACATCAGTGTGCTAATGTAATCTCAGTTATCAAACAGCATATAGTCCCTGTCTTGACTTTCACACAGTTTCTGAATATATATCTAGGTTGCTGATGGGTCTCCGCCTCTTGGCCGATGTACTGGTGTAAACACCTTCTCCATGGTTTCTCAGAACTGCCACGTGCAATGATAATGCTGGCAATTCTGGTCACATCCCTTCAGGAGTAAGAAGAGCTGAGAAAAACATAACAAATTATAAAAGGAATAATTGCAAAACCTAGACTTAGTCTAATCATACAGGGTTTAGCCACTGTTTTACTGACCTCTGTCAACATAGGATTACAGAGATTAGTGAAAGGAATACTTAATAACTGAACTGTGGATTCCAAAGAGGATTATCTGGTAAGATATTTCATGTATCCTGATGGTTTGTTGAATATATTAGGAACCTGATTATGGGCCTGATTAACTCAACAATAAAAGAAGAATCATTCCCCAAAATCGAGCATAACTGGTGTGCATTAAAATTTAATGTGCCCTAGAAGTACACTTTACCTAGGATCTTACCCAGGGCAACTCTCTGGTATGTGGTGAGTAATGTAGTTGTAAGAGGGCCATGTATTAAAATCTGTGTTAAGGTTTCCACAAAGCTTTGAGAAGTGGATGATATTATCTAGATGATCTGCAAAACTGAAATATTGTGTCCCAGGAGTTCTTCAGGTCAAGTGGGAGGCTGTGTAGACATGTCACTTCACTGTCCAGCCTCCTGTGTGAAGTGTACCCTGAGTATAACTAATAGCTGAAGTTCTACTTTTACATGTGACTGTAGATTGGTAACATAAGACCCTAATATTTATTCATTAATCTCATTGTGGTCCATATTAAATCTGTGCTTATCAATTTAAATGCTTACCATAATTTAGAACCCATTCAGCAGATCTAAGTAATTTTGGCACTGAATTGCATAATTCAACTTATTTTATAACACAGCAGAAACAGTGTTTTGCATTTTTATCATCTTGCTCAATATATTGTTTGTTTCAAAATGGCAATTAGCAATAACTTTTCTTTTAAAATCACTCCTACAGTGGCTGTGCATGGGAAGTATCATCATGTTCACCACAAGGGCTGTAAAACCTTAGGTGAACACCTTTATTGCTCACATATTATCTGTTACCTTGAAATTCAAACTGTAGAAATATTTAAACTGTTAAAATTACAAGAAATTATCAGATTATCATGAAATCTTTAATCTTTACAGTATCCCAGTCAGATGATTAATTATTGATGTAGTTCATACATAACAGCAGGAACAACGGAGAAACAGTTTTATAGAGGGAAAGTAACATACCCAACCCTCACACAAAGCCAGTTAGAAAGGGAATTAAAAGCAGAAGACCCTGATTTGCTGAAGTTGCATGATCATCCCTGCAAATTCACCAAAGCACCTCTCAGCATAGCATACTATGTGCCATGCTGTCAAAGCAGTGCAAAATATTCCTTTTTTTTTTGCAATTAATACTAACGTGACTCATTGCTTACCAACAGCCCTAATATTTACAACACCTATGGATCTCATGACTTAGTGGCAAGCTTTGACTTCAATTAAACCTGGCAGTTTCTGATAGCAAGAAATCATTACAGAACTTCAAAAGCACTTGAACTGCAGCAAGATCTTTACAATTATCTATATAATATCTTTCAGCCTTTGTTGGCTCCTTGATCTTCTGTGGAAGCCTCAACCTCTCTGTCAACTTTGTTCTGTAAGAAGTCGAACCTTAAAGCATGCTATTAAAATATATTTATATATGAAAATGCTGCCATATACAATGGATTTCACCCAGTCTGACATTCTTTTTGGGAAAAATGCTTGATAAAAGTTGCCCATGTGAATCATGTACTGTTAATGTATTGTTCATGAATCAAATGGAGAGCCATTTAAAAATTACTAGCATTACAGAAATGTAATAGCTTTCTAGCAGATTATTTAAATGACTGCAGCTCTGATTTCCAATCACTTTATCCAAACAGCTATGGCAGAGCTATCCCTGAAAAGCGAGTAACTTTCTGATTAAACTCTTTTGTTGTTGGATTTAAGAAATATTTTAGAAGAGAGAATTTCTCAATTATGTATTCATCTTTCAGAGCATGGGCATAGAGGGTGTAACAATACAATCCCACAACCCCAGATGAAAGCACTGAGAGTTTGGAGTATTCATTCCGTTCTTACAATCACAGTGAAGAAAGCCTTTAAACACGTCCAGAGCAGAAAAAACGATTTGTTCGGACTGACCAGTATTTAGCTCTGTTCCCTGGGAGCCTTTGGTCCTTGTAGCTTGCCTTGCCTGCTACTTCCTGTTTCAAGGAGGACTTTTAGTCATGACAGCTGTGCTCGTTTTAAATCATTACAGCAACTGGTGTGCAGCTCCCAAAGACGGAGCCCTCTCCCATTAAACTGGGAGAGTTCCTTGCTCAAAGTTTTCTAGACTTCTGTTTGCTATCATTGTTTTGAAGCATAGCCCAGATTTTTTCAAAACCTACTGTCTTTTGGACAACTGTGTCTTCTGCTGGCTATTTTTGAGGAAACCAATCTTTGTGTTAAACAACAAAAACTGCATAGTGGAAAAATAATGCTAAGACACCTAACACATGCCCAATTATTTGCAATGTTGTTCACTAGCTGTAAACAAAGACAGTCAGATGGCTGTCCCATCATCTTGAAGAAAGGACCTATGGACCATCAGCCATTCACTGATCACAGATGAGGTTTTCTTGCTCGTTTTGCTCCCATTGTGTCTATGAGCATATTCCTTCAGGTCATATTGTCTCACACTACAGCAATGTTAACTACTTATTTATGAAACAATTCTCCAAGCATAACTAAAGCATTTGAGTTGTTAACCTATATTTAAGAAGATTTCAAATCTGCACATTGTATTTTGCAGTGAAGTCATAAAAATATGCCAACATGAACACATCTAATGAGGAAAATGTTGCATGCAGATATCTGCTTCCCTATTATCCCATAAAAAATATTTTTATTTATATGGGTAATGTTAGACACAAACATTTTACCAAAACCCCGTTCATTTAGGAAATACATAAACAAAATTAACTTAATAGAAGAAAGTGTTTAAAAACATATTTTAGTGTTTATAAAATGAAAAAAAATTAAGAAAATGTTCTAAAGTACTTTTCTCCCTTATGATGAGAAAGAAATATAGGTTATCAGCCGGCATATTATTTGTGATGTGGCAGTGAAGTGAAATTTGTGCCTCACACCATGCATTTTTTACAGGATAAAATGGAGTATAATTTAATTTTTTTTTATTTGAAGGTTCTGTCTAGGCACATTGGCTACCAATTTTATTTTTATTGCAGTGTATGGATAGCAAAGTCACATATTCTTATGTTAATGCAGAATACACAGGAAAGGAAAAGGAAAGTATAATTTTTGTTGTTGCTTTTGTCATTTGAAATTTCCATAGTGTCTATGCACATTGGATAGCATTTCATTTTTACTGCAATGCACTGATAGCAATGTCACATATAATTAAATTAACACCAACCTAGAAAAAATAAAAGGAAAACCAGATTCCACACCCCCACCTCCCATCGCTATTACCATTGGTTGAAATTTTTCAGATTGTATGAAGAGGATTCCTGGAAGGTGGTGAAAATACCAAAAGATCTTATCTACATTGTAAAAAAGGTATAACAGTATATGTGTTTTGCTCCATCTGAGAGTGGATAGAAAATAAAGTGCTACTCACATTTCTTATCAGTGGGATACAAGTCTGTTCCATATCTACACAGTTAATGTAGAAACAGCCACTTATCAGGAAAATTGGAATAATAACAGAATTTAATGTCCCCAAGCCAGTATTTTATTAAAGTGCTTATCTCATGCATCCCAAAATAATTTGTGTGTCCACGTCACTCCTGAGTAGAGAATGTGACACACTCTTTAGGCCATGTAGGGTTAATTTGTGGTTGTGGTGGACTCATTCCTCATCAATGTCTTGTGTAAATAACAGCAAGCAGGATGGACATGGTGCCCACCTACATGGGGAGGACTAGACAGCTGTATGGCTGCTCTCTTTTGCATGGTATGTCATTTTACAAGTTAGCACAAACAGCAGACAGGAGTGCAGCCCTTGGGCTAACTTTGGGGAATTTGTGCCTTAATACGGTGATCTATTGTGAGCAACAGATGTTTCAACTTTGGAGAGAAAAGAGGTCAGCTTGCTTTATTTTATAATTTATTATTACAATTTGCATGTCATGCCCAACACTGCCTCTTTATCACTGACCTTTGCAACAACTAAGTTGTGGCCCTGTAAATCAACTTCCATATTTAAGGAGCCACCCTTGGATAGACAGATATGGGGATGCCAACAAGAGGTGTCAAGCTCCAATATGGTCCTTCATCTACTGCTTGGGTAGTTCTGTTAGTCTGAGATACATCTTAAACATCACAGCTTGCACCCTGCTCTTTAGGCAGAATACCATAAGCTGGTCAACAAAGCTAGTGAAAGGACTGGAAGACATGTCCTTTGAAGAGCAGCTGAGCACTCTGGAAAAGTGTTTGGAGGAAAGGAGGCTGAGGGGTGAGCTCATTGCTGCCTACAGCTTTATGAGAAAGGGAACTGGAGAGGCAGGTGCTGATCTCTTGTTCCTGGGATCCAGCAGGACAGGTGGGAATGGTTCAAACCTGTGTAAGGGAAAGTTTAAGCTTGCCATTAGGAAGTATTTTTTAATTGAAAGGGTGGCCAAATACTGGGACTAGAGGGATGCCCTGTCAATGGCATCCTGTCAATGTTTAAGAGGCATTTAGGTAATGTGCTGAATAATATGTTCTAGCTCATTATTTAATTAAATAACTTTAATTAGACCTGAAGAGGTGAGGCAGGCAGACTAGGTAAGTGTTGCAAGTTCCTTTCAACTGAAATATTAGTCCTCTCCTCTCCTCTCCTCTCCCTCTCCTCTCCTCTCCTCTCCTCTCCTCTCCTCTCCTCTCCTCTCCTCTCCTCTCCTCTCCTCTCCTCTCTCTCTCCTCTCCTCTCCTCTCCTCTCCTCTCCTCTCCTCTCCTCTCCTCTCCTCTCCTCTCCTCTCCTCTCCTCTCCTCTCCTCTCCTCTCCTCTCCTCTCCTCTCCTCTCCTCTCCTCTCCTCTCCTCTCCTCTCCTCTCCTCTCCTCTCCTCTCCCTCTCCTCTCCTCTCCCTCTCCTCTCCTCTCCTCTCCTCTCCTCTCCTCTCCTCTCCTCTCCTCTCCTCTCCTCTCCTCTCTCCTCTCCTCTCCTCTCCTCTCCTCTCCTCTCCTCTCCTCTCCCTCTCCTCTCCCTCTCCTCTCCTCTCCTCTCCTCTCCTCTCCTCTCCTCTCCTCTCCCTCTCCTCTCCTCTCCTCTCCTCTCCTCTCCTCTCCTCTCCTCTCCTCTCCTCTCCTCTCCTCTCCTCTCCTCTCCTCTCCTCTCCTCTCCCTCTCCTCTCTCCTCTCCTCTCCTCTCCTCTCCTCTCCTCTCCTCTCCTCTCCTCTCCTCTCCTCTCCTCTCCTCTTTGTTCACAGGCCTTTGGAGAGGCTTTTAGTAAGGTGAGATAAAATGGTTTCCAGGCTCTTCCATTCTTGACATAGAGTAGAACAAGAAAGGAACTAGACAGAGATTTGTGGTATACATGAATCAACAGGAATCTTGAAGGATGAGATAACCTTGCCCAGTATATCTTTAACGAAAGCTGCATGACATTAAATGACTACAGATGTATGTAATCGATTTTGTGGTGTCACAACAGGCTACATGGCAATAAGCCACCTGAACACAGAAATATGTGACAGCTAGCATAGTATACATTTTTAATGCATTTCCTTGTGTGGGGCTTGGAAAAGCCTCCTCGTCACCCACTGTCACAGGTTACTCGTGTATAAAAGCAGCAGCACTCTTTCTTCAAAATATCACGTATCATGAAAAACATAAAAGAAAGACTGGCCAGAGGAATCCCACGAGTCCTTTCATTCACACTGAATTTCAGGTGTCAGCTCCTGTACTACTGCTGCTGCTGTTCCTTGGATGGTGTCTATGAAAAGTGACACCCTCAATCATGTAACTCAAGGGCAGTGGGGATGGCTTGCTTTTGCAGAGTCATTTGCAGTGTTGGGCATAACCTCTGATGATGCCTGTGTCCTTTTCCCTCCTGAACCTCAAGTGAGACAGAACAAGTGTGAAATATTTCGTACCAGGTGTTAGAGAAAGAAGGATAATGCAGCAGTTTTGGAAGAAGTGATAAACGGAAATATACAGCTAAGGTCTTCATCTGGAGAGGAAACCCAACCCCATCCTTTCCTTGTGAGCTGCAGGAAGAACTGGGAGTGTGTACTGGGGGATTGTAGAAGGCAAATTTTAGCTTGTTTCTAAAGGTCTCCATATGTTTTTATTTGTGTTTTCTATATTCCTCTTGGCTGTACTGGAACTTCTTTGTTCTGCATTAGCACCTCCCAGGACATTTTTTAGTTATAAAGAACATACAAATTAACTATGATTTTTTTCCCCTCTCAAAGTTTTTGTTAAGCTCAGTGGGACTAATTCCCTATTGTTCTGCTCCTTGTGTAGGTCTTTATACTGGTGCCAAATGGCTGTGAAATGCTGGCTAAAACTACAGACATATCTTTGACTAATCAAGCTTGAAGTCTGGGATCACACACCAGAAATTTGTGTCCAAATCTTACATCTGTAGCGTGGGCTGAGCCTTTCCTGATGGCAGGTGATATTGCAAGTATTAATAAACCACTTTCTCTTCTACTATTATTTCTGTAACAAAATTCTTGTTTTGTTTCTAAAGCATATTTAATCACTCTATTTCCTGCCTTTTTTTTTTTTTTTTGACAGTCACCACAAACACTGGCAGGAGACTGACTTACAATGGAAAGCAATAGTAGAAAAAATGGATTTTTCTCAATATGTTGAATACACTGCCAAAATCCCTTTGCAATCCACCTGCAGTCTGAAGACTTACTGTTACAGAGAAAACAAAGTTAAATAACCAAATATGGACTTTATCTACTATTCATATGCTAAAAAAAACCAACCCAGAAGACAAGAAAACAATTTTGAACTCAAACTTATATTCATAGAAGAAATGATTATTGTCTGTGATAAATTTCTCCACGAAATATTATTGTTCCTCTGGAATAACTGTGATGGATGGTGATAGATACTGGTACTCAAACAAATTTAAATTTTTTCTGTCAGAAACTTATGTTTAGGGCCTTCTAGTTAGCAGCTCTTTCGATGTGTTATCAACCCACACCTTTCACCTCAGAGACTCTTGAATGGAGTGTGTACTTGAACAATAACTTCTTGCACAATCTTCAGCACAAAAAAATTTTTACTTTTCTTAATTTGATCATTTATGCACCTGGTAGCTGAGATACAAAGTGTCTGGTATCATAAGGTAGGGAAAATTTAAAAAAAACCCCAGCTTCCCCAAAAGCACCTCTTCCCCCTCCAAAAGTAAGCAAGAATTATAGTAATTATTATTATTATAGAATTATTATATAATTATATTATATATATATTATTATAGAATTATTATAGTAAGCAAGAATTGTTTTTGCCCCCTTCTTTACAAATAGGAAGTATCAAATACTATAACTTATAAACATTATAATGGTCTGGCAAAGTCAATTTTATCTGAAGCATAATATCAAATAGCAATAGTTGTTTTAGTAACAGCAGGAAAATTTTGCTGAATGCTGTCTTTACCACAGTCAAACACCTACTCATCTCTCACTCACAAAATACAGCATTGAAAGGAAATCTCTGTGAATTGGAGAAATAAGGATTTGACCACATGTAGAAAGACAATTTTCCTACTTTGTGAGCTCATGCACTGATTAAAAAAGAAGCAATTATAATTTTTCAGCAGATTACCTGTAAGTTTATTAAAACAATTGTGTGATACTCTATATTGTCAAGTTTTATTTCATACTTATTAAGAAATTAAAACACAAAGATTAATCTAGTTTAAGAAAATATCTTCAAACTTCAGTTTTAAGAGAGCTGTATTAAAGCAAATATTCAGATTAATTGGTGATGGGATCATTTAATGGCTAACACTGAAGAAGAAATTGCTGACTAAGTCAGTGGAGGGAGAAATTTTGGGCTCCTCACTCTCTCTTTGCAATCACTTCCCCAAATGTTTATACCTGTAAATACTGACTAAAAATCACTTAAAATATTTAATCTGATGTTATTAAAGGTTTTGCTGATTGTTTGCTACGTTTGACATGCTTATGTAAGTACTTTAAACTAGTGCATTTTCCGAAACTAACTTCCAAAATAGGAGGTTAAAGGCTAGTTAAAAACATGTGTGTTGATTATGAAATGAACAGAATCACGCTAAATTATTTCAAAATTTATGTAAAAATGAGTGTATCAATGTACACTAAAGCATCTGATTATTTATACCCAAATTTTAAAATTGTAAATATATAATAATTAACCAGTAATTTTGAAAGAGATAATTTTCCTCTATGTTTTAATACATTTAATAACCAAAATCTTCAGGCTAGCATGTTCTACAAATGACATGCAAATGTCTAGTGAAAAAAATAAAGACAATGCATGCTGGTACTCCTGTGAAAGCAACTTGCAATGTGAAAACACTATTAACAGATTTGATCTGTCACAATGGGTAGCAGAATATGATTTGATGAAAATGAAACAGTTATTGGAATGCACCAGAAATTCAACAAAAAAGTCTTTGATAAGGGTTATATTTCTGGACATCTAGTACAAGCAATTATTGATAATAATCATATTTCCATTCATTGATGACTATCAGAGTTATCAAAACGGTAGTCTGCTGAGGGTTTGTCATTTTTCTGGTATACCAAAGAAGTTGAAAGAAAATTATTTGAGAAGAGCACTATTACTGTTCTGCCCTAGATTTACGATTATACTCATAGTAGGATCTGATTTCATGTTGTGCCATCAAGTGACTTTGTGTATTACACAATAACTTTCTACCTGCCAATTCAAAGATGGGCCCAGAAGGAAAAAAGTGCTCACTGAACTGAATATTTTTCTCTTGCTCTCAAAACATTACATCAGAGCATTTATTGTAGGACACCACAATCACACATGGGGAACTCCTTGCAGCATAACAAGATGATAAGGAATGATCTGCAGATTTCCAGAGGGTGTCTCCTGCTCACACATGGTGCTGCAGCTTGTGCTCTGCAGGTGGAAGTTACCTCCTGTTAATAGTTGATGCTGCAATACATGCTAGTCTGTTTTAGTGGCAGATAATGTTGGTTTATTGTAGCCATTGTTTTGGTGAGCAGAAAACCGGCTAACGCTGGTCTCTGATTTTTTCAGACACACTTGAAAAACAGCTACTGCCATGATCACAAAGAAATAGCAATCCCTTTCCATAAACTCAACTTGTTCAAAACCTTTTGACACAGACCATAAATAGCCTTCTTATAATTCACACACATGAACACATGTAAAAACTATATGAACAATATATATAATTGTAGCAATGTGGGGTTTTAGTATTCCATGTGCTGCCTTTGTTTCCCCTTTCGGTGTACCATTGGTTCATTTTGAAATATGCATTCTGCTGTACCCGAAATCTATTGGTGGGTTCCCTATGCCTGTCTTCCCTTCAGATTCCCCGGGACTGGCTCTGGGGGAGACAGTCCCTCCCCTTCCTTTCCCTTTATAAAGCAATGTCCGGATCAGCTCGAGGTCTTCTCTCTGGGCTGGCAGCCCTTATCCTGTCCCTGCCTGTCCTCCCCCCCTTTTCCTCCCCTGCAACCCCCTTTCCCCCGTTACCCCAAATAAACCTCCCTGCCAGAACAGAGATGGAGTCCAGTTCTTTCCTTCACCTTACTTTATTTCCTGCTTGAATTGATGTGGTTTGGAGACTGACGCCATGCCGCGGAACCTCAGGGGGCCGCCCGCCCCAGATCCGGTGGGATTACACGGACCAGGGACCCCGGACCAGGGGGGAGCCGGCTCATGCAGCCTTCCCAGACCCTGATACATCATATAATATTTACTTTACAAAAATACAAACTAATGTGCCATATAAACAACCCATCTATTAACAAAGAGTTAATTTCCTGTTCCAAGTGAAATCTGGATTGCATGCCTAGCTGATCTGCTTGCTATGACACTGTACTGGTTGCAGGTACAAAGTGGTAGCAAGGAAAATATTAATCAATTGGCACTGGGGCTGCTTCTGCAAAAGTTATACCAGAGAAAAAATGAAGAGGAGGCCAAGATCTGGATCATGGAAAAGCTTGTATGATTTTATGATTTTATGGACCAGATTATGAAGTTTAGAATGAAAAAAATATTTAAATGGAAAAAATTTTTATTTTTGAAAATTTTTCTTAGTGAGTTTATTTAATATGTTTTATTTGCACATGATTAGTATGATAATAATAGAAAAAATTGCTAAAAGAACATGTCAAAGTTCCAAAGTGCTAAATCAGAAAACACTTATTGGAGAGAACAATTTTTCCTCTGCTTCATACCTAAACCCCAGGTATCCTACAGGAATATAAAACAAAATAAGAGTTTGGTTACCTAATTTCTTTTTTCTAACCAATTCCCCATTGATACTTGATGACTGGAAAAGATATCTTATCTGATGAACTGGATGTTTTATTTTTTAAGTAATATAATTAAAAGTGTTGGTGACAGGGCAGAAAAGCAACTGAAAGTGATATATGTAAGAAAATACTGAAATTTGTTAATTTTCAATGTTACCAAAATTTCTTGCTGAAGATTCAGAGAAAGAAAAATTATTACATTCATAAAGTATTTGTCTTTTGTTCAACATAATGAAAAAATATTTTTGTCTTCCAGATGGAATGATGTTGATTGGCATTTTCAAAGGGAAAAAAAGAGTTGTTAAACAATAGGAACAGGCAAACCATTTCCACTGCTGGAGATGGCCATTTTACTCTTTTAATCTTTATTAAGAATGCAACTTCTTCTATGAGAAACTGTCAGTTTGTTCTATTACCTGAGATAACACAGTGCCAAACAATGGGAAGATGGAACAGTCAAGAAAAAGATGAGGACCACGAAGTTCTGTTTCTTGTACACCTTTAGGTGATCAGGGGAGTGACCCTAGAAAGAGCAAAATATTCTGGAAGCCCTCTCCTTCCCAGACATGAAGTAAGAAAACCTGATGGATAAAAGGATATTGCAAACTCAGACACATCCATCTGAAAGAATGACCAAACTCATTTATCCATTTTCATTTAAAGAGACCAAACTTCCTGGTAACACATTCAGACTTGGTGAGACTTGCAGTAAGCCAACTGCCACCACTGGGTAGTGGAAACCTGAGGATGGATCTGATCTGTAAGTTATGTAGTGAGTTGCTGTGGAACAGCCAAAGTTGAGAAGAAAAACTCTTTTGGACTGTTAATCAGAAGAGCGGCATTTTGTATTTGCCGGTTTAGTTGAAAAGTATGCTGTTTGGTAGTGATCCACTCTTTAGTGGCATTAACTAGCTAGCAATATGTCATGACAAGTAGAGGAAATGATAATTGCACAAGATATTACATTAGAAAAATAATAATATATAGAATCATAGGTGCATCTGAGTAGGAAGAGACCCTTAAAATTCATCTAGTCCAATCCCTCTGCCACAGGCAAGGACATCTTCAGCTAGATCATGTTGCTCAGAGCCCCATCCAACCTGGTCTTGAATGTTTCTAGGAATGGGGTGGGCATCTATGACCTCTGTGGGCAACCTTATGCACTGTCTCACCAACCTAATCTTAAAATATTTCTTCTTCATATCTAGTCTGAATATACCTGCTTTCAGTTTAATGTCATTACCCCTCGTCCTATCATTCCACACCCTTGTCAATAGTCCCTTATCAGCCCCCTTACAGCCTCTTTAGGTACTTCAAGGTCCCTCTGGAGCCTTCTCTTACCCAGGTTGAACAAACCCCAATTCTCTCAGCCCGTCTTCATACGTTTGAGCCCTTTTGGATTCCTCTGGACTTGCTTCAATAGGTTCACTTCCTGTTATGCTGGGGGCCCCAGAGCTGGACGCAGCACTCCAGGTGGGGTTTTGCCAGAGCAGAGTAGAGGGACAGAATCCCCTCCCTCGACCTGCTGGCCACACTGCTTTGGATGCAGCGGGACACAGTGCAGTTTCTGGGCTGAGAGTACCCATTGTTGGGGCATGTCTAGCCTTTCATCCATCAGTATCCAGGAGGAGATCTCCTAAGGACAGCTCCCAGTCCTCATGACCCCCAGTTTCTATTGATACCAGGGGTTGCCCCAACCTGGGTGCAGGACCTTGATGTGGCCTTGTTGAACCAGATAATTACCCAGGTACCCACTTCTTGAGCTTGTCCAAGTCTCTCTGGGTGGCATTCTGTCCTTTGGGCAGACTGGATTTATGGCATCAAAACGTGAGCAAAGAATTAATTAGGAAATAAATACACAGTCTAAATAGACTTGAAACTATTACATGGCTCTCCACAGATATAATTAGGATTACTTAATCTCATTTGGCTCTACCTTTCAACAGAATTTTGAGTTTCTAGCCAAATGAAGACCATTCATGTGGAGTAAGTTAGCCATAATTCCTTTGCCTTCATGTCTCCCCTAAAGCAGTTGTAAACAATTTTTTTGGTTTTTTTTTTTTTTTTTTTTTGTTTACATAAGAGCTTAGAAAAGTATAAAACTAAAGTGGGCCTCAAAAACTCAAAGAAGCTTTGGAGTTGATACTCTTCCAGTATCAGAAATAGATTAGAGCATACACTGACAGGACAGGAGCAGCTAAAAATGAAAAATCACATAAGCTGTGAGAAATCAAAATAGTCAGAGATCTTTAGAACAGATATAATATTATTAATTACCAGTGCAAATGGCATATGTGTAGACAATATCATGTGCTAAAGAGGGGGACAGACAGGTTGAATGTTGATTTTCCCTGTTCCTTCATTTCTTCCTTTCACTATGTCATTAACCCTGGTGTCAGAGGAGTGTGGTTGCTGTCCATACATTTCACTGGAGTTTTAGCAAGCTAATGGGGATTCTGAAAATTAATCTGTGATGTTGCACCATACTTCAGTGGACTATGCTTCCAAATAAAATTTCCAAACCTATCTCTATATTTTCATTTTCATATTTTCTGATGGTTGTGATTAAAGATTTTAAATCAACACCAGTTGCTACACCACAGTGTCTGAAATACTGCTGTCATTTTCTCTTATAAGATAGATACTCCAGGATAAATATTTCAATGACAAAGCCAGTAATTTTTTTTACCATGACTACTGTTACAAGCCTTCAAATATTTATATATTTTTTATTAGATCTCATTGTTGACACTTCCCAATATGCAGAACTTAAACTTCTTCCAGTAAATCAGTTCCCCCAGTCTTTTAATGTATTTTTGTTTCTAAATTCTATTCCATGGTCACTTTTCAGAGGAAATAAAATGTGGACTTAACAAAATGATGCATGTCATGAAAACAATGAAGCAATTGGAGAGATTCAGCAATATCAAGTTACCAAGACTGAATGATCTCCCTCCAGAATTCTGAAGACAGAAATTTATTAAATACAGTATGTATAGATAGGAACATAATTTGTCTCTTTAAGATAGTAATAACAATTTATAACAACCCCCTACGACAGACTGAGAGGCACTAATACTGCTAGCTTCAGAATTTTGAGTTTAAGAAATGGTGTGACAATCCAGACACATTCTGGTGCTGGGAAAGCTGTTGAATCTTCCTAGAGAAGATGACAATGCAAGACTGAAGAACTATAACCTGAAAGGACTAAAACAATGCCTCTCCCGCGAAAAGGAGTAGAATTACAGCAAAACAGGTAAAAGTGAGCAAGGAATAAAAAAACTTGGACTTTCCAGTATCTTATGGTAGAGATAGTTTGAATAAACTGTTTAAGGAAATAAATTTCTGTGTAGGAAGGAATAAACTACTTTGGATTAAACCAGGTATTTACTATTTTAAGTGTGTCATTTCTCTCCCCCCACATCATGAAGGTAAATTAAAATTGTACTAGCACATAGTTAGGATGGATAATTACTCCTGCTGTGTTTCTCTGGTTGTGTCCACATGTTGACTGGGATGGAGAAGGTAAGAGCTAGCTCATGTCAAATAAGCTGGTTTGAGTGGCTCTACAACTGATATGGCCAGTGGTAGGATGCCGGGACAACTGAGATGTCTGCTGAGCTCTAACTGTCTCTGCCAGGCCTTGCAGGGTCTGACAGTACGCAGCAACCTGTCTGTCTGTTCCTGACCAAGCTGGGACTGTGTTGCTCCTGAAACCAAGCTTGAATCCAGATTTGTTCTGTGGGAGCATGCTACAGAGACTGCAAAGGTGTCGTAGTGCCAGTGGAGACTCACACAAGATCTGCTTGTGAGGAGCACAAGCTTGTGTTCAGACAATCCCATATTTAAAAGAATAGCAATAACCCAACTAGCCAATAGAGAAGTATTTTTTTTCTGCTCTAAACCTGTAAATTATACAGAAATCGATGTCATACTGTCATCCTAAGCACAACTTGTTGCTTGTAGGAGCACATCCATGTTTGTTCATCTGACTTTGGGAAGGACACTTGGCGCCACTTGGGTAACACACTTTGGACATAGGTTTTGTTTAGTGTGTCAGACTGTAAAGCACATAGTTAGACTTCAGCCTGAGACTCACTCACCTTGGATTCACTCAAAGTCTGTAGAAGAGAATATTAGTTGAGCAGATGTAAGCATACAACAAGTGGCATGTCTTCTGCCCTACGCAGACCCCACAGACCAAACCCAGAAGGGCACACTGACAAACAGAAATAAGATTAATTCCTCTATCTGACTTGAAATCAAAATGGAATCTGGCCCTATTCAGTCAAATATTTTGGCTGGATTTTGCTATTACTCATTATAAAAACTCATTTAAACAGATAAATAAGCGACTTTTTAAGCCAAATGCTCTTCTCTAGCTTTGAAATGATACTATTGTGAAAAGTTTGGCTATCTAAAAGTAATCAAATGTAATGCTTCATGCTGTGCAGTTGCCTTTCTGCCTGAAGAGGTTAGGAAAGATATATTTTCCCATGTCAATGGGTAACCTCAGTTTTACTTTTTCATCAGCTGATGTTTTTGAGGTACTTGGTCATTAATGCTGGAGACACAATGTGCTACTGCCTAATTCTTTGTGCCAGAGGTGTTGGTACTCCAGTTAGGAGAAAACATTTAACATCCCAGAAAAGATAGGATAGTTGTTCCCTTTGCTTCTCATGGATTCAGCCAAATCATTCCTTTCTGGTCCTTCAAATTTTGATTGACTTCCTTACTCTTTCAGCCAACCCAATGTAATTTTTAATGTGTCCAGTAGTCTGTATGCCCAGGCTCTACTTATTAAAACACAAGCAAGCACAAAAGTGATGCAGCACACTGGTTAATGGTGACTTTCCCTCATATATAGGTAAAAAGCTTGTCAAGTACAGCTCTGCCTAATGAGAAAGCACAGGTGTTCTGACAAGCAACAGCAACAAATTAAAAAAATAGTCACTATCCTGTCAAATAATGTGTGTATATCAAGGATCTGGAAAACAAAGCAGACTTATCAGCAATCACATTTTGAGTAGAATTCACTTGAATGTAACACCTTCCCCCTCTAAGGTTTTGAGTGTGGTATCTTAAAGAAGATCATACAACTTACTTATCCCATGAACAAAGGTTCTTTCTTGAAAGCTGTCAGCTTGCTGACAGATATGATGAACATTTACTTCAGTCTTGTAAAACATATTAATCAAACTTGCTCCTATAGCTTCAGTCCAAGGAGGGTTACTGTTTTCTTTAGAAAAATGTTGTACATAATTGAAGAACTATGAACACATGTTCACCTTGAATGTAAGCCATTATCTATGACATTCATTTATTTGTAACGAATAAATACTAGTCTATAACAGGTTTAAGGGGGATCGAAGCATTTTATGGAAACCTGTTTAATACAAGGCTATTTGCCAAAGAGCCATGTACCATTCACTGAACCTTGAAAAACTTTTGAAAATATGGGTTTCATTTGCAAGCTTCCATGTATGGAGAGCTGGCAAGCTGCCTTTCTACTTAAAGGACTGTCATTCTTGGAAAAATAAATTTCTCTAACTAGGCAAAAGTAAGTGTTTTCATGTTTTACTGCAATCAAACTGATATGGCTGACAATTTAATGTCTCAACACTTAAAATATCTGTGGATAATCAGTTACTTCAGTCATCATAACTACAAGATTTCTCTATTTTCAAAGACTGTATACATATGGCAAAGATATGTAACAGTTTTACCAGAAACCTCCCGTCCTTAATATTTTGTGATTTCTCTTAAGCTGTGAAATTCCTTTTTTCCCAAATTAATGATTTTATAATTAATGGAAAAAATTTTAAAAAAATCCAAAAAATCCTGCACTGTAATCGGATTTTTAAACCTTTGAGTTAATGTCCTGTTTTATTTAATTTGATGTATATTTCATAGCCTGCTTGACTGTCAAATGGATGTGGAAATGTGCTGGCATTCCAGCTGAAGAGATCTTTATGAGTGAGAAAATGCTCACGGCTTTTTCACAGTGGGTGCTGAAACATACGTTTCTCTTCTTTTACTCCAGGGGATGCTAACAGCTGTCCCAGCAGACAGGTATCACAGGGTTAAAGGCTAGCAGAGCTGTGTACCTTCAGGATCTGACTGCCAGCAAAGGAGACAGGTAGTTTCTCAAAACTAATAATGACAATGGCAGCAATGATGAGAAGCAGAAGGAGCTGACAACAAAAAATGAAAAGGAACCTGCAAAAAAAAGAATTCTGGGTAGTGCAACACTTGGCAGAGCTGATTTTAATATCTGGCAGGTTGAGTTCACTAATCTTTGCTATTCATATTGGTGTGAAACTTCATAGAGTTTTAGAGATTTGTATCTATTAAGACATGCAGGAGTGTTGTTACAACATGGGAACAAGTTTACTAGCACCTGCCTTTCTTTCTCCATGATAAAAATTGATATGAAGTGTTTTAAATGCCTAACAGATAATTACTCTCAACACTCAATAAGGAAAGCTACATCTTCAGAGCCTCTTTATCTTTAAAAAGTAATTAAAAAAAATAGACTAAAACACACCAGCAAGGCAAAACAACATTCTTCCCCCTACTTTCCTCCCTCTCTTTTGTTTCTTTGATTACTTGGAGCCTTGTAATCAAACTAAGCTTAGTTTCAGGACCCTTGGGGCAGTATCTCTTAGTTCCCTGTCAGGCTGCGTTGGAAAACAATCAATCTTGTTCTTGCGCTGGCTTGGTAGAAGTGCCACAACACAAGGAGTGCAATGCTTTGCTCTTTCTGTGAAGCTTCGATGACAAAAGTTTTTATCAGAAGCTGACTGTATTTAGGATTATGAATATGCAATGACTCTCATTAGTATTGAAGCACAGGAACATGGTCTGACATCCCTTGCCACTTTTAGCTGCTGCAGAGTTGTCTAATGAATTGTCTTGCTCTTTCACTCTCACAATCTTTGCTGTTATGGCCCAATTTGAGAATACTATTGATGGCAGAAATTAATTGCCAAAAACCGCTCTTGATTTTGTTAAACAGTGTTGAGTCAGTGTTTAAATTGTCAAAACAGAAAGCCATTAAACTCTACAGGGGACAAAACCATCACAAGTGGAGAGGATAGGCATGTCTGTATGCATAGCCAAGCACAAGCATACAGGTGTATGGCATAGGTACACATACAGTCTTGTTACTGTACCTATACATGCAAACATATGCATGTGTATATATGATGGGTGTCAGAAACCTAACGTCCTGATGAATTATTTCTTTTATTTTTCCAAGAAGAACAAATGAAGGAAATAGACAGTTTTTCAAATGAGGATGACTCCAATACATTAATACTTGATCAACTCTTTTATACTCTTCCTTTGGGGACCATGCCAAATACTTTTCTGCTCATCTGTAATCTGTTTGAAGAGGTTACTGACAAGGATGGTTCCAACAAGTGATTAAGATATCTGGCTTGATTTGGTGTATTTGAGGAGATGTGTAGGCTTTCCTACAAGTGGAAATGACCCTTTCCCCCCAAACTGGTTAAATTAAGTACTTTTTCCTCCTATTAATCTGAAATTTCTTCTGACATAAAAGAAGCTTTAATGGCTTTCTGCAGATTGTGAAGGGTAAAGGAAATTGAAACAGATAATGTATTCAAAGAAGCTTAAGCAACATTCTAAAAGTTATGTGTGTACAGCAAATAATAAAGGGTATGAAGTTCTCCCAGTAAAATGTCAGTCCTCTGCAGCTCTATATCCATTTAATCAGTGATGGAAGTGGTCCCAGTGCAAGGGAAGAGGATCTCTTTAAATTTTACTGTGATTTTACTGTGATTTTTGGCACTGTTTCTCTAACACATTCTTGGCTTACCTCTTGATCAGCTGGATTAAAAAACAAGGAATATCTACATCTTGTATCAAATACAATAGCAGTTTTAAATGAATGCAGTTCTGACAAAAGTGGCTCAACTATCATACATCAAACACTTGTTACCTCTCTTTGCCTTAGTGACTGCACATGACTAAGAAAGAGCAAGTGATAAAATCTGAAGAAAGATGAAACCAATCTGGATCTTTTAAAAGATCATCAATCATTCTGCACAGCCATGATATTATTAGTTCCAGTAAGTCTTGCTCTCCCATTTTATGGACATCTTAAGCCCCCCACCCCAGGACCAATGCTACCATGGGAAATCATTTTTATGGGCAGCATCTTAGCCTGGGCCAATCAGATCTAATCACATAACAAGCTACTGAATTATTCAATGTTCTCCCTAATTTTGCATTCTTCCTGCACTTTGCTGTCACTACAGGGTTTTAAAAGTATGGATTTTTACAATATTTATTAAGGAGACAACCATTTGCAGAAATTTTTCTTTCTCTATGTCTTTCAGTAATCATAATTCCCTTAGATTGTTGCATTGTATACATTACTATATACAGAATATTTTTTTTTAAAGGAATAACAATTCTCAATGTGACACTCGGCTTAAACTCTTCCAGTTTTTAATATACCAAATGTAAGGACAACAATAGTGAAACAATTGTGTTCAAACATAAAATATTCATATTTACGGAGCAAACTATAACCAGCATGTCTCTTAGCTGTTGCTATGAATACAGGGCTTACATTGTATGTGAAAATATTTCAGTTTTAATTGCGAATCTGTGCAGAGATGATTTGGGGTCTGTAATTAGCACATAAATTTCAGACTTTGCAACTGCTGTGAAAACACACATTATTTATGGAACTATTATCTAAATATAATTCAGTGTTTTTGGCTTTCAATAACTACTGTAAAAGTCTGATTTAATAAAATGTGAAAAATTTCCTGTCTCTTGTACTTCTGTTTATATTATGGAGTATTCATTCCTGTGCACTGCCATTTCCCACTCAATGTGCAGTGGACTTTGCTTTCATCCATACCTCACTTATACCTTGGGGAGATTTCTTCACAACCATAAAGTGCCTGGCACTTCATTTGTTTAAAATGAAAGCTTGGATTATTCAAATAGCTCTGAACTGCACAAACAGAGTAGTTTATGTGGCCTCAATCCCCCTGCTTTTCATCTGGGCTAGAAACAGGGATAGGAACTTAGTCTCAGCTGGGTTTAAGTTCCTGTATGCAGATTTCCAGTTATGCAGACAGGGTTAATGGAAGGAAAAAGTGTTGCCTTGCTACCACCCACTTGTTGTAAACTGCAGGCTCAATTACTTCTAGCTCCCATTAATGTAGGGCACAAACAGTACAAAATTTGCCTCTTCCTTACCAGAAATCCCATTCATTTTCAAAACTGGTTACTCACAAAACCTGTTTTACAGCAATCATTTTGAGACCTTCTTCTGTTCTTGAGTTTAAAAGTGTATTTTTAAGTCACATGGAACTGAGCATTTTTCTGCCAGCTTTGTGCTTGTCTCTAGGTTCAGGACTGGAACTGCAGATAAAGGGACTGGGAGCCAGGCATGCACAAATAGCATAATGTCAGGTTAAATAGTAAAACAGAGCTTGCAGTAGCAACAACAACAAAATCCATAATATGGACTTAAGTTACATCAGAATATGACACATCTGAAACTTTCTCTCTTCTACTTCCCCCCTCCCCCATCCTTTTGGGTCACTCTGTATATAGTTTTTCTCTCTTTGAAGGTAAACACTTGCCCACTTTCTGTCTGCTTCCAATCTGCAAGACACCTTGCTGTCTCTGGCTGCTCCAGCACCTCTGTGCAATGGCAACCTCAACAGCCACTGCAATAATAATCAGAAAAATGATCACTGACAGGGTTGCCTTGCCTCTCCAAGGGCTGCCTGCCCTTGCACCAAAAGCTGTATCTGCAGGAGCATCACCCGGCCCACCCTGTGGATGGTCTGAATGCTGTATGAGTCCCAGGAATGTGAAAAGTTTTTGGCATGGAGCTACTAGGATTTTCTTATACCTGGGAGCAGTACCTTCTCATATGTCTGCCCAGTTGCTGGCATTGGAGGAACCCTGCATGGTGTACACACAGGCATAATTTTCAATTTGAACAGTGGTATCAGTGTCATGGTGCATATGCTCTGGAAGGGGACTTACAAAGAGTAATTGAAAGATTCAGTGTGAAGCCACGGAAAGCTGTAATTTAAAGTTCCAGTATTAGCATTACCATCAAAATTTAAAGTGAAAGGCCAAATTATGAACAGTTATTTTCTTACATAAAATTACTTTTTTTTTGGCCTCTGGGAAGCCCTCATTTCTGTCTTACCGTCACTGCCACAGGACCTGTCCTCATGGCTTCTGGTGTCGGCAGGATCCTGAGCCTCCTGATGAGGAATAGATCAAGAGGGCAGAAAGGCTTGAAGCCTCATGGGGGACGGCAGAGGAGATTCTGCCAAGTGGTCTAGCCTGGTCTCCTGGTAAAATTAGATAAAACTTCAGTATCTGAAGGAGATCCCAGACTCCCTTGGTAAACTGAAAATGGCATGCAGGGACAGAGGAGACACTGAGTACATTTTTAAGAAGATAAAAAAGGACGGGTAAGACAGGAGAATTTTCTGACAGAGGAATGAGTTAGTAATTGTTGTCATTGCTTTCTTCGCAATTTTAATGCAAAGCTTTGCTTTTTTTTTACATAATAAACCTTAGTACGCAGTACACCTCTTAAGGCTGTCTACTCAAATAATAAAAAAAATTCTCCTGGATCGTTATTTGGCTGCCACTACACTGATTATATCAGATCAACAGGTTATACTAACTTTGAAACCCCAGGACCCAAGTGCTTGCAGTGGTCTTATAATGCTGGAATATTTTTCTTAATGTCTGGTGTGGTGAGATGTCATGAAGACCCGAGCTTTCTCATGAGAAGAAAGGTACTGCTTTCTGTGAACATGGAAAATTTTAATACAAAATGTCTTTGAAAAATGTCAGAGTTGTGCAGCCTTTCACACAAGGACATCCCAAAGTGAGAGTGACATTTGGCTCACAGGTAGCAGAAATGTAATCTAAAAATTTGGGAAAGTAGACCTGTCCTAATAATATCAGCCAAACCATTCAATGTGCAAATCACAATGTGCACACAGTTCAGATCAGTTTGATTTTTTTCACTTTATCAATATAATTCCTGATGCAGAACAATGAATCCAGTTTTCAGATGAGATTAGTGACACTTGAAAACCTTGGGAAATCCCTAATAAATACCCAGGTAGAAAGGATACACGAGCATTTTTTTCAAAACTGACAGAATCAATTACTTCTCCTTACAAGTGATATTAGAATATTAGGTAGTTTGTCTAGCCACCTGTAAAGCAGCTGCACTAAAGACCTTGACATATCATTCTCAACTTCAGCAACGTTGTTGAAGGAACATAAGATACTTTCCATACATTGATCATCATCAGCCCAGTCTTCATTTTTAATCCCACATTTAATCAAAATGGGAATGATCAAAAGAAAATATCAGAGAAATTGTTCAGACCACACTTGAGAGCATTCACCAAGAGAGGTGTAAAGTAGAGGCAAAATGATGTTCTCTTTGAAAGTACTTCTGCAGCAGATCAGAAAATGATTTCAAGAGCAGAAGATACAAATACACCTACCAGCTCACTCTTTTTGATGGCCAAAAGTATCCGTGTCACAAAAGAAAGCTACCAAACAGAGCAGGGAGACAAAATAGTGATGCACTGGAGCTTTTACCTGCCTACTCCCCAAGGAAGAAATTAAAGCTATCAGTGGATCAGGTTTTTAATTATGGACTGGTAGGCCATTGCCAGTGGTTGCTTTCTGCAATACAGGCAAGCTCAGTATTCAGTATTCATGCACTACTTTAAATATTTGAAGTGGGACACTGTGCAGCAGCTAGAGGACAGCATCCCTCTGTGCTCAGTGCTGTTCAAACACAGGAGCAACACATTGAGACATCTCTGCGTCTAGGAGATCGCAATGTAGGTAACTGACTGGAGACATTTCACCATTCTGTTAAGGCCAAATTGGCAGTGATGCTGAACCCTAGAGGAAAAATTAATCACTTATGTCACTACAACTGCACCCGTGTGCTCATGTCATCATGTATTTTGTTCTGAGCTTGACCTGGCCGGGGCTGGCCCTGCACTTGAAGGAAGGAACCACCATATGTCATCACCAAAGTAGTTGCTCCTAGCACTGTCCTTCCAACTGGCTGGATACTGGGGCTAAGTGACCTTTGGGATTCAGCCCAAAGCTTCCCTGCAAAAACAGGTGAAGACCAGTCCCAAAGAAGGCGATTTAGTGTTGACTTAGCAGTACCAGTGAAATCATTCAAGGAGGGACACTGTCATCTGTGCAGATGGACAAAGTGATGGACAAAGCTGTGATCTGCTGCCAGACTGAAAGAAAAAAAAATCTTATGCATGGTAGACACTCTTCACCTGCTTTAATTTTTAATAGAAATGTTCCTTTTTAAGTACTATGAGCAATGCAAGTTTAATGTGAGCTTAGAGGAGGACACAACACAAGCATAATTGACTCACTATTATCACTCTCTAGATATTTCCCCCTTTTTTTCCCCTCAGTCTTAATGTTTCATTCTTAATGGAATCAGAAAATGATAGAGAGCTGGAATGTGACACAGTAGTCAACTCCAGTGAATTCAACCTAGTAGTCAATATTGAAATTGGATTTGAATTACTGTGTAAGTAACTGCAGGTTAGAAAACTTGAATAAACAAGCCATGGGAAGATGTAAACCACCTGCAGGTCACAGGCAAAGGAAACCAGAAATAGTGTTTACAGAGGTCAAAGGTTTTCATTTTTAAGTATCATTGTATCAGGGAACAGAGGTCACTTTTCATGTTTGTGGCTTTGCTCTTTAAAATTTGAATTTTCTTACATGCAGGTTTGGGATCTTTCCACAAACTACTCTTACAACTGAAAAACCAAATGAATGGGATTTACACTGAACCTTTGAACTGATGGTCTGATACTATCACTCTTTTTAAGCACAAAGTAGCTCAGTGTTTAACTAACCTTACTTCCATCTTCTTTATCTCTACTTGTGCTACTTTACCCCATCAGCAATAAACAACGAGGAAAGCTGCAACATCCTGTAGTGACTATAACATGTGCTCCCCTTAATTACAGGTTTATGTGGTTCGTCAAAGCTCATTTGAACAGATTGAATTCAGTGTCTGCTGAACTGGACATACTCTGAGCTGAAATTAAAATGGTGAGGTGTCTGTGCTTATTAGGAGCTTCCTAGTAGAAGTCTTGGTGTCTTACGGAAAGGTAGTGTTACTGTCATCTGTGGTGTTTTCTGGAAGTTGAAACTGTGAAAACAGGTGAGAAACAATATTTGCTCTATTAGTCAGACAAAAGATCATAAACCTAATGTAGCTGGGAAAAGAACATCATGATTTAAAAAATGTGGGCCCACTCCCAGCTTTAGGGAGTAGATGAGGGGAGATGAAGTCATCACGTTCTCACACAGGAAAATGAACAATATGATATATTGCATACAAAGTTCCAAACCAGACTATTTTTCTATTAGAAAGATCTCAGACCCAGAAGCTCTCCTATGTCTTCGAGCTTTTAATTTCTCTTTCTGACCAAAGGTTTTAGCCAGAAAAGCCAGAACAAAATTTGCACCCTTTACATTTTTTGTAGAGAAGGATGTCTCCACAGCTCTTTCTTGACCCTGCAAACAGGTCTGACTAAATGCATAGGAAGAATACGATTCGATTACTTTTGGGTATTACTCCTTACTTGTAACAGCATGAAACAGAAAAGGAGGGGATCTGCTTAGGTGCAGTCTGGATCTGTTCTATTTTCAGCTTTAGTAACAACAGTTTGTTGTTCTTGATAATGACATTTTTTTTTCTGTATTTCAATGTATTCACCTTAAAACAAGTGTAGTAATAATTATTTATTGCAGAATAATGCCACAACTCCTGATTTATGCAAGCAAAGTGTTTTGAGTTCTTCTTAGGAAAGGAGACATAGAAAAGGAAAGCTGCACAAGAAGATAGCTGGCAAGTAACACCAGCTTATGATACCACCACCAGTGATGCCAGCATCTCACAGCATCCCCTTTTCTCCTTTCAATTAGCCCACCTTAGCTCAAACCTTATAAAAATATTTGCATAGATGCAGAAGTGAACACAGCCCTCAAAACCTTCTTCAAGACAAAGAAAAATGTCTTCTTGTGGAGAAAGCTTATTAACAGTCAAAGCAATGATGGAATTGGCACTTGGGGCAACTCCAAACCCATCTACTCAAACTCTCAAGGAAGAGAGTTAGACACAGATCGTGGCAGCATGATAAGTATTTCTTCTGCTTTGGCTCTTGTTATTTCTGTTGACATCTGTTGAAAGAAAAAAAATTTATTCCCCAGCAAAGCTGTTTGTGATTTCCATTTTGCAGATTTTAATTTCTCTTATATCTTATTAGGCTGACAAAACCAAATTTCTTCTAATTCTCATTTTCTCCTGTTGACATTAGCACCAGATACAAATTTGGGAAAGCTGCTTACATCATTCGGTTCGATTGATATGCTGTCATTGTCCCTGGGCTGAACAATATCTGTAACTACGTATGTTTGCTGCTCACTGTCCCTTCAGCAGAGGAACTGGAGAGCAGAATGGAAAGAAAGGAAATTTTTAACCTGTTCGTATACTGCTTTCTTTCTATACAGTCTTTTCTGCCTGATAAATAGACAACCAGAGTGTGTGCCAGTTAACACCTTACTGAACAATAAAAGTTCTGCATATATGAGATATGCAGGTGGACACAACTCATGTTTTGTGAATGCTTCTTCTTGGCCCTACTCCTCCCTTGTTCTTCAATTTGTATAAGCACGTAACACAGAAATGGCACTCACACAGCTAGCTTCTCAGTGCACAGGATGTGTAATAGAATGAAAGATTAATCATTGAAACACCTTTCATTGAATAGTGTCTGCATTAGGAATACCTTGTTAGGCCCACTGAAGACAACATTGTCAGGCACAATAGAAATTTATACAAATTCACTCTGGTTTGGCCCTAATTTCTGAGAATTAAGTGCATATTAAAGACTCAGAAAAGTCCTCGCTTAACTTAACTAGAGAAAGGATAAAGCCCACCCTTTTAACTATAAGCATATGTTGCTGCTGATGAACCAATTTTGAATTTTGTAAATTTGATTTGCATCAAAAATGAAGAAGACAACATGCTGCTGTGTGACCTTCATTGTAACATCAGTATCACACCCTTCACTTCTCCAGGTATAAAAGGTGGTTTAGGCTGGTTTTGTCAATGTATGGGTGGGCAGTATCTGTGCTGATACTTTGCTTAAAGATGAGGCTGCTCTAATTAAGCCTGAATTACATGAGGAACAGTTCCTAGCAACTGATGGGATGCTGCTACATATGCCAGTGGTACTCATGCATGGCTCTCACTGGAGGAAGCAAGAAGCATCAGTAGGTCTCTGAACAGAGAATTAGGAATGGGAGCACCCTTACTCAATGTGTTTAAGGGGATGTGACCTGAACTTTCATCACAAATGTAACCATATTGACTTTGTAGGAGTAGGCCCTTGTTTTATAGCAAGAGTGGAAACCTTGAGGTAAGTTAAATTGTCAGATACAGTGAAACTATGACAGATCTGTTCATAGACATCCAGCTGAATGTAACACTGAGGACCATAACATGCACAGCAAGATGGACACACAATGGGGAAAAGGAAAGAAAAACTCTCCTTCATCCCTCACTCTCTAAACCCACCACCCTGTATAACCTCCCATAGCTTGAAGCAAGACAAGAAAGTCAGCATTTCTCACCCTCCAACAGCTTTGACATGACAGGTATGGTATTTTCTTACCCACGGAATTGCCAAGGAAATCCGCCCTAGCAAAAGTGCAAAAGTTTTCAGTATAAGGAGGTGGGGTGCAAAAACTGGCTTCTAGGCAAAGGTTGAAATGACTCAATCTGAAACAAAATGTAAAGCAATTACTGCCTGAGAAAAAAAAGATCATGCTGACATTTAGAGGCTGCAGTGATAGTATCTGTCCCTTCCCAGGCTGACATAAGCAGCCTTGATTTCATCCCAAAATGATTTTATTTTTGTTTGTTTGATATTTAGGATATCTTTTATTTGGAGGTGGGGGGCAGCAGGATGGATTGCCTTAACTTCAGCTTTTATGCAGGGAAATAATTGCCACCCCAGAAAGGTAATTACATACACCATTGTTTATACGCATAATAGGCCTGGAAAAGCATGTTCTACAGATAGAAAAAAAAGAAAATCCTGCTTTCACATCAGGGCGGAACGCTATGCAAAGTGACAGATTGCCACAAATAGCATTCAAACCCTTGCACAGTAGTGGTTGATTTTTCTTCTGGGGAAGAGGGGGAAGGGATGAAGGCTATGGAATAGGGTAGAAAGAGAAAAAAAGACGATTTTGTTCAACAGCCATAGTAACATATATAGTGGTTTTTACTGTCTTGATTGCTGCTAAATGAACCTGATCTTCAAGTTGTTTTTAAAGTCACTGCCTCAAAGGGACATTTTCTGTTGCCTTCTTGTGCAAATACCACTTCTCCTAAAGTGGCCCTAATTTGAATTGCTTTGAAAGCAGACCAGATAATCTGCTAGAATATGTTGTGGCATGATGCATCTCCCTTTTGTGCCCTTAGTACCACATAGAAAGTGAATTTAGCTCAGAAAAGGACAAGAAGTCTCTTTTTCCCCCACCCTTCCTAATACTACAAAAGAATAAAACAAAGTGTGCTGTGATGTCAAAGCCATTTCAGATTTTTTTTAATACAAAATATGTATTTCTTCAAATATTGAAAGTTTCAGGGCTGAACAAAGAAAAAAATGCATATGTATTTCGATATTGAACCAAGCATTGTTAAATACTGAAGCAATTCATTGCAGGGTTATTCTCTGTGGCAGTGTCCAGCAAATTGCATGAGCTGCTTGTTAGGCTTGACAACAGTGTTTTACCTAACAAAGGCCTCAACAGCTCAGAGCAGCAGAGGAATGTCAAAATGAGCACATTTCACACACAGATGTGTGACCATTATAGTCTATAAGAAGATGCATGGGGTGGAGGGAAGAGGCTAGGTGCTGGGAAGGCTAACAGTTAGCAGTAGGGACATGGCCCTACTGACCACATTTAATCAACCCTTCTGTAAACAATTCAACATTTTCATTGTTCTCTAAAAACTAATAAAGAGAAACAAGCACTTTTCATTCATCTTGAAGTAATTTTCTGTCAGGTTTGAGCCCCTTGTGGCTTACAGCTTGTGCATTGCTAGCTGTGTGATACAACAACTATTTCAATTTATTTTACAAACTCTGGCAATTCACATGTCAGTTAGTGTTCACCAAGCCGGCATCTGAAATTGTGCAGTTAACGAGTTTTACAACATTTCTATCAAGAGAAACTGTTTAGCATAACTGACTCTTAAGGAGTTATTATACCTCTAAAAATCCATTTTAAGGGGCATTATTTAAATAAAATAGAAAAACGGTTCACTGCCTTTTAAAGGGGCTACAAAAAAAGTCCATCAGATCCAGTGCAGTAATCCTCAGCTTAAAGCACTCTTGAGAGCACTTCTGGGAATTATCAGTATAATGAAATGTTTTGTGAAATGTCCAGATAGATTCCTCTACTCAACAATTTTACTGCACTATATTTATTTTCCTCCTAGTTTTTAAAGAAGTGAATTACTTTTTTGAGGTGATGATTCTACATTGTGTGGATTAACTGAATGCATTTTTGTCAAGGCTGTAGTAGAAGTGAGTGGTTCAGTCTGTGTACAATTTATATACATTTGCACAGAAAAAAACCCAAGTCAAGCCCTTCATGTTATTCGCAACTCTAAAAGGGTTAAATCACAATGAGGCTTATGCAGATTTGCATTTCTCTTGTACCACATTTTTCTTATGCTTAATAACTTTCTTATGCTTAATAACTTTCTTATACAATGGCACCAATAAAATGCTGTAGTGAAAATAATTCTTAAATTGCTCATAAAACCAAAATTTATTCTGAACTGCTCTGAAAAGGAGAAATGTATAATTTTAACTTAATTAATAGATATCTATCTTTTAACTGGGGCAGCTAATGATCCAAACCTGCTAATACCAGGAGTCCACAACTGTAGAAACCGTGCAGCATTTGTGAGAGTCAATCTCAACATCTTAAACCACCTAATGGAGTAAACCCCATGTTTATGATGTAAATTATTCAGTGTTCCTGCCTAAAGTGATTGCTAGTAAGACAAAAATTATATTACAGCCCAATTACAGATAGAGTAGGCACAGTTATGCAGGTTAATGTATACAAGATGCACACAGATAGTGACAACACATATGCAATGTTTTGCTTGGTTTTATTTGTTCAATAGGACAACAAAAATGGTGAATGGTCTTGAGGAGATTCTGCATGAGGAGAAGCTGAGGTCACTTGTTCTGTTCAGCCTGGAGGAGACTGACGGAAGCCCCCACTGCAGTTACAACTTCCTCATGAGGAGAAGAGGAGGGACAGACATTGATCTCCTCTTTACGGTGACTGGGGGCAGGACTGGAGGGAATGGCCTGAAGTTTTGTCAGGCAGGCTTAGGTTGGATATTAGGATAAAGTTCTTCACCCAGAGGGTGGTTGGGCACTGGAACAGGCTCTCCTACAAAGTGGTCACAGCACCAGCCTGACAGAGCTCAAGCAGCCTCACAAAGTCCCAGAAGGACAACCCTCTCAGACACATGGTGTGACACTTGGGGATGGTGCTGTGCAGGGCCAGAAGATGGACTTGATGATCCTGATGGTCCCTTGCAACTCAAAGTATTTTGTGACTCTGTGACCCGTTTTACCTAATTCCACTAAAAGCCTCAGCATGATGTGTCACCAAAAAAAAAGTTAACTCACTTCTTAAGAGCTGTTTACACCCATTCTAAGACAGAGAGACTAGCACCATCACCCCTTGAGATTTTTTTGATAAATGCTCAGTAACTTTCATGAACAAGACATCTAGACAATAATTTGTAGTCTTGGTGACATCTCAGAGAAAAGGTATAACCTTTCCTGAAGATAAAACTTTCCACAATCACTGTAGGCAGTACTACAACACTAGTGCCAAAGAAGCTGTCTCCCAGAATCTGCCAAGATACAAATGCACGTAGGATGGCTTCCAGACTGGCAAATCTATGACTGATCAACTTTACTAAGTGAGATAGTGGACACCTTCCTAGCAGCTGAGCTACAGCTCAGTTTGGCAAGATGTTAAGCATTTGGGCACTGTCTGTACATATTAAGTTTTAAGCAGTCATTGGCAGAGCTGGCTAAAGCAGAGGGCTTTTTTATGACTGAAATCTTTATTGAAGTGGTGTCATGCTCCTTAGCACTCTACTTAAAGCTTTGGCATTAGCAAAGCACATAGAGCAGGAGAAAAAGGAGAGTGTTTTAAAAATATGATCAAATTTATGTTAGAGTCAGTGGAAAACTTAATGACAAATAATGTATGAGTGGTTGTGCTTCTGAAAGGTAGGGAAAGATGAAAGCCATCAGATTTCCAGATACTAACAATTCTGGATAGTGAAACATGAAAACACCCACTGTATGAAGAAAAAGTGTATCCAGCACTAGAGAGCAAACCAAGGAAGAAGAGACCAGAAGCGAGTTTTGTACAAGACTGATCACACAGGCAAAGCAACTGAAGGAACAAAGGAGTGAGCTGAACTTAATTCTAATGACGCTTTACGCTTGTATACCTTCATGCTTGTTCTTCTGAGCTTTCTTCATGTCAACTAGTAGATGCTGCAGCAGGACCAGGAAAGGTCTGCTGGAAGGAGGTAGACCATTCGGATACTTTACACAGTCCTCCTATATTTATAAAATGTAACTTCTTTTTACAAACTGCATTTCTTTCTGCTTCTTGGCCTGAAGAGTGTTTTGATAGCAAATACAGAGCTGCATCTACAATCAAAGGCAGAAGCAGGAGATCTGAAATGAAAAAGTATGGATAAGAGCTCTTCTGCTGTGTGTTGAGGAGATGCAAAAGAGGCAAACACTTAAGTGGAAGGAAGGATAGGAGGCGGCTTGACTGCAGTTGTGCATTTTAGCTCAGTTAATTACTGTCATGTATTTTCCATGAGTTTAAGTAGTATGGCAGCAGGATTTCTTTGTCCAGTTATTATTTATACATAATGTTGACCAAAATGGAAGTAAATATTTTTTGTTCTGGAGTCTTTCCCTTTCAGGGAAACATCTGTGCAAAACAGAAAAAGAAAAGAACAGGGTGAATTTTAGGTATGATAGATTTGCAACGAATGAAATACCCATAACTGCTTTTTTGTGTAACCAAAAACTTGATGCTTGCTCCACTGATTTTTTATTTGTTCATACAGGTTCAACTTTTTGCCCATGAATTGTTTCATTCTTCTCTTTTCTAAAAGGACTTGTTTTTTCCCTGCAAATAACACACACATCTAATTTACAGGAGACTGCAATAGGTCTTGGACATACACAGGCTTGAAAGGGTGCAAGCTGGGGTGCAGACAAGCTCTGACTATTCCTTCCTGCAGCCCTGTGTGGGATAAAAACCCTACGAATGAGCTGTGGGTGGGAAGCATCTGGTTCACTAATTATTTTAGTGAAAACTTGCTTGGCTATCCTTCAGCACACACTAAAGTCTACTGAAGTTTGGACATCTCAAAGCTCTAAAATATGAGAGAATATTATTATTTTAATCATGTACTTATGTGTGGAGCCAGCCTTTTCATCCATATTCCTCTCCATTGCTAGGCCAGCTGTTTTCTGTCCTATTCCCAGAAAAACATTTCCTGTGTAAGGAGACACTGTTGGTCAGGGTGCAAGGTCACTGGAAAGCTGCATATGTATTCTCCACCTCTCTGGGGAAATTGTTGTGCTTTTCCCCTTTGCAGAAGGCTTGTGAATGTGTTGCAACACCATGACTGAACTAAAAGAATAATGTTAATGGCAATTGAAATAATTGAGACACCATAATTTAGGTTTAAGTAAACAAGTCTTCAAATGATAATTTAGAAACATTAAATATCATGGGGAAATAACTCGAAATCTGAACACATACAACATCAAAGCTGATACTGTATGTTGAAGAAGACATTTGTATACCCAATATCTGTCCCAAAGTTGGTGACAATCTAAACACCAAATTCCCTCACATTAAGCAGAACTACGTATCAGGATAACAAGATGCAAGTCCACATCAGTGTGGTACCACCACTAATAATATCAACAAGCTTTGTTTTAAACACTTGTGACCTTTGACAGGAGGTCACTAAAACATGATGAAGAAAAAGTGGAAAAATCACATTAAAAAAAAATTAAAAGTTTTCTTTTAGCTAGTATTTTATATAATGTCAGGTGACTTAAGCTGGATTTCCTTGGCCTTTTGGGACATGATGATACAGTTATATGCCATGAGTCCAAAATTCCATTCACAGGCTTTTAAAACAGGCTCTTCTGCCTGTGAAGTTGAGTCTGGTTGATATAATCATCTCTGTAAGAGCTGGACATACAGCCTGCCTCTATTGCTCCCAGAGATGTTTATAAAAATTAAGGCATTACAGCAGAATTAATCTTTGTTGGTTTTTTCTGTCCTGGCTTCCAATAAACAGAGCTTTTTTTTGATCATGGAAAGGCTATACCCATGTCCAAGTAAGTTTGAACGCATTAGCTAATTGGAGCTGAATTTCCAAGGGAATGGAAGAGATTGTGAACCTAACAGCTGAGCAAGAAACTCTTTGCAATGTACCTCACAATGGTCAGGTATATTCAAATGATGCCTGTGGCAGGTTCTTTCCCATCCCGCTGACTTTTTAGTATCAATGTCAATTGCCAGGTATTTTCCCATTTGTTTCTGAATAATTTCTGGATCACTGGTGTTGCCTGCCTTAATTTTCTCTTCCTCTTTCAGCCAAGTCAAGAACAACTCAACAAAGAGACTAGTTTCAACCTCATGCTGTCAGTTGCTGTAAACGGCAAGATTAAGTTTGAATTCACTAAAAAACTTGCCACTTCATATGCATGGAGATCTGCTTGTTTTTAAAGGATGATATAAAAGAATATGTAACCCCTCATACTTCTGTAACTAATTGCACCAACCACACCCAGCAGAAAAAATGTGTGATTACCACTTAATAAAAAAAGTCCACGAACACAACCTACCACAACAGGCTGTTGAAACCTACTGAAACCATTCTGTAAAAATACCAATAAAAAAGTAAAGGGGATTCTACATTACAGAAGGAAGAGGTGAGTGAGTAGAAGAAAGAAGCAGCAGCATCAGAGTCTACCTGGAGACCATGGAAGCTGACTGGATGTGCTAGAACTTGGGAAAAGACCAACACTTCAGTTGACACAAATGTGCAGATGCACCCATTGAAAGAAATGTTAGGGAAACTTCTCTGAGACACAATGATGTCTAGGACAAACCTTCATCTACCATTGACTGCTTGTGGGTGATTTGCCAGTGGATTGGACATCCATGGGGCAATCCTGGAGCGGGGTCAGCCCTGCAAGAACTGTCAGAAACCAAGCTGGGTGGGGGAGCAAAACTGAGGCTTATAGCTTGTGCTTTAATAGACTTCTGTCATCAAAGTGGTCATGGTGTGTGAGAAGCTTTTAACAGCAAACTGACAAGAAGACTGAGCCACACATCTCCGGGCTAGACCAAAGCCTTTGTCATCTTGGCCGGCACTGGGACTGCTGAGATACATTTCCTCAAGGAGGAGAACACCCTGTTTGTTTGGACACGGCCATTTTCTTCAACTAAACCAGTATTTCTGCTTTCACTGAGTGCAGGATTCACATGCTTTCATCTCTCAGTGGGGAATTCTCTTCGTATGAATTACAATGGCATCATTGATACGGTGATTTTCCTGGGAAGGTTTGCAGTAGGTTTGCAAGTCAGAAGCCCTTGCTAACAATCACTTGAGCAACAAATAATAACTTAAATGTCCTGGAATGCTAGTGCTTGATGTTTCAGAAGTAGCTTTTGTTTATCATTCTGTATGTCACCTACCTACCTCAGATGATAGTGTTAGCTGTTCTCTACAGATGAATTGCAAAAATAAAAGTCTTGCACTTCAAACAGATATTTTTGCATCGTGAAATCCACAATATCTTAAAAGCAAAAGTCTTCTTAAACAGAAGAGACTGTGGACACTTAACATTTTTTCTTATCTTACAGTCAATCAAAGCCTATAATCACAGTCACATTGTGCCATTGCTCATTGACAAGTTCTGTTCTCTGAAACCTAACCTAAAGCTGGGAAGGTGTCTACTCCTGTGCTCCTGAGCACAGCATGATGTAAGCAGTGTCCCCAGGAAGTGCAAGGGGATCTACCACTCACTGCCTATTCTCAGTTACAAAAGATCACATTAAATAGTAAGATGAACTGAGGCAGAGGTCTCAAGTGCTCTAATCACACGGAGGCCAGCACATGTTGACTTTAGTGGTTTTGGACAAAATTCCTTCTTCTCTGTTAGTGGAAAAGTGAAACTGGATAATTTAGTAGCCTTCTAATGATCTGTGGTCTTTAGTGCTCCAAGAAAGGGGAGAGAAAAGGAGAGCAGAAAGATTTTTCCCAAATTGCTTTAAGTGTGTTTCCTTCACTCTAAGAAGTCCTTGCAGTAATTCATGCACTTTGGCACTAGTTCAGCTGAGGGTGAAACATGTATTTTTAAGATTCACCTGTGGCCTACTAACATGGGAACTGAGGATATATGTTAGAGCTTGAGCACAAGACAAATTCAGATTTCAAAATTTCATAGACAGGTACTTCACAGAGGTAACCACAACACAAAACCCCCAAGAACCAGACAAATCAAATAACAATTTGGTCTGTCAAAACAACTGTAAGTAAGAAAAGTGCAACTTGCAGTATTTTTGGTTGTTGTGTTTGTATTTGGTTTGGTTGTTTTTCCCTATGGCCATTTGAAAGGCCATAGGGAAAAAACAGCCCCTTCAAATGTTAGCACATAGATCTGTGACACAGAGCTCTCTTAAAAGTGATTTGTGCAGTTGACTTGGGTGTGTTTTCCAGTTGTACATTGAACTATTCACAGCTGCAAGGTATGCTAAAAATTTATGACATCACATGGTTCTGTGATGCTTTAAGTACTTACTAATGCAAGTTGCTCTAAATGACATCTCAAAGAAATAGGACTTTCTTAAACATCTTCATGTCTTCCTCAAATACTGTATTGCTGTCCATGTATAAACATGCATATACACATATTTATATGCATATATGTATACACATACATTTGACTAATTTATTTTGCACTTATTTTATTAAAATGATGCAAATGCTTCATGTGGACTTTTAAATAAATATATTCTGGGTTTATACTAATTTATGAACTTGGTTAATTACTAAGTTTTGCTAGATTTTTTAATATGTGCTCTTATTAAGCTTATTAAAACAATAAATTAATCTTAAAGTGGCAGTTGAGGCACTGTACCTATTATTTAACTTAAGACAGTGTAGAAGATAGTATACATACAGAAAGGCAGGGGGTAGCAACCAAAAGCATATCCATTACCAAAGTATTCCTTTTTTAAAATTGCAACTGCCTTTCTAATTGTCTCTGTGTTAGATATTAGATATCGTTAGGTATTGTTTGCCACAGAACAGGTTCATTCAGGGTGTAAAAGGTGAATGAAGAAAGGCTTTCTCAAAGTCCTGTGCAATAATTCCTTTACAAACTCTGAAAATGGAACTGATAATATGTCAATGAGTACTATACAAAGAAGTTAAATATTACAGCTAATTTTCTCACTGAAATCTAATCCAGGGATTAGCAACAATGGGAAATCTGTTTTATTTGCATTTAATTTGTACCTTCACACAATTATCTCCCATGTTTTAGTTTCACGAAATGTGGTTCAGGCTATTATAACCACATTTCATGCTGCAGTTGCACTGTTATTTGAGCTCTATTTTTTTTTTATTTGAGCTAGGAAATTACTTACTAAAAAATAAAGCCAGTATACTTTATTTAATTATACTAGAGCTGTGTCTAAGTACAAAAAAGTAGTACAGCATATATTTAATATGGAGCATGGATTAACAGTTTTATGAGACATAAAATCTATTTATATCATTTTCTATTTACAAATCAGTTATATATCTTTCAACAAAACAAATGCCTATAGTGTAAAAATGAATAAGGAGAACATCAAACTAGCAATCATATAAGCAGTAAATAACATCTTAATTGGCCTGGAATGCTGGAGCTTGATTTTTTTGGAACTAGTTTTTATTTATTGACCTATATGGCATATTTATCTTTCCAGTGATTTGTACAAGTCTATACCATTTCCTCAATATTAGATCCGTGTATGGCTTTATATTGCAAATCCCATCTGGGGAAACAGCCAAGTAAGAGAAGAATCGTTGCTTCTGGAAAAGTCATCCATTTAAAAACTTTCACTGAGGCAAGGATAACCTCAGAGTTTTTACACTTTGTCTTCTGATAAAAAAGAAGGGGGCAGAGGGAGAGGGAAGAAATGCAGCTATTATGCAGTTGCCACCCAATGAATGCTTCAACAGTCCTTTCCTCTTTGCTGGTTTGGCAGTGACAAGAAAACAAGGAAGGATCCCATGTGCACTGGGAAATGTCTTTTAAATGCTCCTGCCTATGTTCCTTTTACCAGCGAGACTAGCAGGCAAAAATGGGTATGGTGTGCTTTATACATGGTCCACAAGCTTTGGATTTGGTTCTTCTCAGAAGCGTTTGTGCAGATTTGCTCTTAACACCCACATCCTATTTCAAGCCACATGGCACTTCACCCCACGCTTTGTACAATACCATGCAGCTGAGAACTGGCAAATTCAGTCTTCCTCCACCAAGGTGTCTGATGGGAAATTCTCCTCCTTGCTGAAACACAGGAGTCTGCTGCTAAGTCAGTATACTAGAGGAAGAGGGAAATCTATCAATGACTCTCTACTTTCTTATAAAAATGTACCTGAAAATGTCACCCTGGAGATACTGCTCAGTTGCTTCGCTTAGGATTTTAAAAGACTGGTCCTAAAAAACTGCTTCTGCTGTTGACAATGGAAAAAAAGTTTACAAACAGCAGTGTTGCACTTGCCCATCATCTGCTTTTATGAAAGTGATGTTATAAACACAGAAAAGATCGTGCTCTGATAGCTGTCATTGCTCTAGTATAACCTTAGCTGTCTGGAAATGAGCTAATTAAATTTTTTGGTGTGTCTTTTAGAGAATACATTTGCATTTGACATAATTAGTGGTAGGCAGATCCAGCTATATCCAGGGGGAATCTCAAGACAACTGCTTTGCTGACTATTAGTGCCTAATTTCTGAATGTCAAATCCTGCACATCTTAATTTCTAGAGAATAAGCTCAATTGAACTTGCTCCCCAGTTATGCAAAAACTGTTCAGATAAAACCAAGTGGACACGAATGTAATGAATGTGGTTATTAAATTGTTTCAATTGAAAGAACCCTATTCTTATACCATCATAATGGGAACAATTTATCCCCACTGATCAGCCTGTCTCTTTTTTCTGAGCTCTCTTTGATCTTGAAGCATATTGCAGTGGTGTGTCCTATTGAAAAGCAAAACTGGGGCAATTTTAATGCTTTTGTACCTTACCAGTGCTCTATTTTTTCGTTGTTTAAAAATAGCTGTTAATTATAAGTGCAGTTTAAATGTCTCAAGTGACCCAGAAATGCAGGTTGGAACGAGACAGATTGTGTGTCTCATATAAAACAGATGTACTTTCACAGAGCAGTCTGAATTCAGCCCTCAATAAGTAACCTTCTCTAAGGTTATTTCAGTCAGGTATTGAGCTTGTCTAACTTTTAGATATAAAATCTCACACATTTTGAACAATGACGACAAAACCTCATCTATATTTACCTCAAGAATAAAAAGCCTCTTTTTCTGTGTGGGTGTATTTTGCTGGTAGTGGTTGATGGGATGAGGGCATTTCCCTTCGACTCCAGAGACTTAAGAGACCATATACCTCATTTAATTTCCACCTCTCCTGCTTCTTGATGTAATAAACCCATGCTCTTACAGGACATTTAGTGGTGATAAACTTTCACAAGCTCCTCTTATTTTGACTGGATTAGCACTGCATAAGTACCAGCCATACCTTGCAGATACAAAATTTCAAGCTTCTGTGTTTTGAGTGGCTCAAAGTAGTTTTTTTATTTTCTTTTCTGCCAACAATTGCTTTTAATTCCTGTCTGTGATGAGGTTCATCAAGAGAAGCCTGAAAAGTAGCATGCAAATTAAATTAAGGTAAGCTAATGATTTACTGGAGGGCCTGAATGAATCAGTTACTTATATGTCTATTTATTTATATGTGGTTAGACAGCAATTTACAGACATTTCAATTCAGCAATAAGAACCTGTTTCAACTTTCTGATTAAAATAGGCTGTCAAGTGCATTGAGTTTGCTTAGATCTGCCGTGTCCCTGAATATCAGTGGCACACATTTGAAAGCCACCATCAGTTCATGAAACTGAATGGGTTAATGGTGAAGGAAGCCAAGGATCAACTGAGCTGGGATTGTTCATTGAGATCTCAGTCACTAGGAAAGACTGACATCCAGCTAAGGGCAGGACACTGCAGGAAGAATTAATCTGTGAGTGTGGAAGAACCTACCTGCTCTGGAGATGAGTAGTAAATCTGATCTGAAAGAACATTTTAAACCCTTTTTCTCTATTTGGCTATTACGTATACTATATACATTTTCTTCTTCATGCTAGCGAAGAATAAGGTGGGGAAAATAAAAAAGGACTTAATAATCCCCCAACATATCCAATTTTTTTGGCTCACGAAAACTTTTCTTAAAAAACCCAGAATTTTATGGCTCATGTTCAGACACATCCTTATATAGTCAGATATACACATGATGAATACAGAAAAATCCTCCTTTGATAGTGGGAATAAGTGTTCTATTTTGTATCCTACTCTCTGAGAAATAATTTTCAATTCAATACTTAGAAAACTTCTCCTGAATCTCACAGAATATTAAAAGAATATATTTTATTACTCAATATATGAGTTCAACTTCAAGAGAAGCCACAGACCTCACTATTTTCTAACATCAGTCCCTGAAAGGCCTCTTTGACTATAACTGCCTTTGGGAACTATCTATAACTTTTGTTATGGAAACAGAAGTGCTTCCTTTATCTAGTCCCACTTTTAACATTTAATGCTATCACAATGGAAATCAACAGATTTGATAGTAGCTGAAAAAACAGCACATCTATATTGGAAATAAGAAAACTAACATTTGGAAATAGTGTTTATCAGTTATCACTATCTTTCCACCTTTTGAGGACTATATATTGGTTCATAAAGGATTCTCAAGGCAAAGATGTCAAGAGACAATTTTCTGTTAAAACTCTATAGGCTTTATTTTAGCCTCTAAATTTTCACATCATTATTTTCTGAAGCACAGGGCAAGGACTGAGCCTCAGTTTAAACACATGCATAAGTTAGCCAACCCTTTGACAAAGCAGTGCAAACTTGAACTCAAACATATACTTAGAACTGAGTGCTGTCCTGATGCGGGATGGATACATACTTCAAAGTTCTCCAGCAGTGAGAACTTTAATTTGAATTTAGGTAAAAGTATTTTAACTAGACTCGATGCCTTCCAAAGTAAATTAAGCAGGACAACTGTACTGCTAGAATTGTCCTCAGTGCAACAAAGCTTTATTTCAAGGTGGTTTGGGCCAGCATTACTTTCTGTGCTTTAATTTTGAATTTCTGCTCTCTGATGGGTGACAGTGAAAAATATTACTATACTAAAACCAAAGCAGTTTAATATATGAAGTAACAGCTGTTACGTGGCACTTCCCAGCCCTCCCCAGCCCCCACACCCTCCCCCCCACCTCCACACATGCACAAAGAATGGGAAATCAGCTTAGCAAAGGTTTTCATGTTTTGCTTTTCATAGAAATTGGCAAACCAGAAAATTTGTGTCTTTGAAATGAAAGAATAACCTTATAGAAGTAGAGTGGGTCATAACATGTGAGGAGAAACTATGGAGCAACAACACTCTAAGGAGGTAGAAGTCACAAAAACTTTCCTGAAATCCACATGAGAGGCTGTACAGGTCATCCAAATAATAAATACGTAACAAAAAAAAGCAGACTGCAAAGTAAACAGGCAGCAGTGACAGAGCATTCTACTGCTTTACATTTACTTTCAGTCCTAAACTGGTCTCAGTTGAACTGTTGAACTGGTTTTATGGACAAGTAGTTCTATTCAGATTTGGAAAAGTTAATGAAAACATACTGAGTTTTTGTGTTGGTAACATTAGTTAGACTTTTTATAAAAAATCTGATGAAGAATCTTTCAGTAAATTCCTATTTGTCAGGGGAAAAAAAAACCACTATGCCATTACACTTGCTGGGAATAGAACTGTTATGTTTACTCCCCTTGTTTCAGACATAAAACAGAACAGCAGTATGTTGCACATCAGACAGAACATATACATGCATATAAATGCTTTCTATATTCAGCCTTTGAATTTGCTGTCATGAACTGCAGTGAGTGAAGCTCATAAATCCCTCAGTTTCAGAGAGGGATCCAATGATTTAAATACCTATGATCCCTCCAATGAAGCCGTCTTTCTACTCAGGATTAATAAAGATTTTGCTGTCATCCTTTGTCTCATTTCAGACTCTACATGACTTTGGAGGAGGTCCAGAGGAGCGGAGAAAGAACAAGGTCAGGGAAACATGATCCATGAAGAAACCCCAAACACAGGTTGATCAGCCTCTAGAAATGAAGACTCTCAACAGACATGGTCACAGTGTTCCCCTGCTGAAAATCCTGGTGCCAAAGAGCAGGGAAATTTGTTCTCCCTAAACATAGATAGTAGAAAAATTAATTATAGGCTCGAGCTGCAGAAAGGTGCAATCAGGCTCGATGGTGCAGTTTTTTTGGGGGATGGTTATGGGAAGATATTACAACTAAAACATGGTGAGGTGTTAAAGGCAGCTTAGAGAGAAATAGTTGGGGAATGCATTCGAAGTGTTTACAAACACTTTGACTTTTTTCTTGTAAGTAGTCTTTCCATTTCCTTTCCCAGTAACTCACTGCATTTCTTCCTACTCTAGGACTTCCAAATAAAGGTTTATTGTCGTCCACAAAAATGCATTTATCAGTGTGTGGGTCCTTTCCTCTCCTTCCCCTTCCCTTTTGCAGTTTTTCTCTCTTTGTTGCAGCTATCCATGCAGATCTAATCAGCAAAGCAAACTAAGTTGAAAAAGTATAATGTAGGGAGATGAATGGGATTTTTGGTGGACCAACAGCACGTCTCTGTATCTGTGTTTACAAGTGTCTCACAATCAGTAATATTTTTACATTTTATGCTTAGACCCAAACTTGATGATCCTAAAATTGATGCCAGTGTTTCAGCTGAAGTTACATGCATCTGAGTTTTGTAGTTGTAACTGCTTTATGCTATATTTTCCTAACAAGACTACTATTTTGCTTTCCTTTTTTGCCCGCAAGTTCCTTGGCATGCAGTGAGGAGAAGCCTGGAGCCAATTTCATGCTTACATCACAGTAATTCCAAAACTGTTTCATGTAAACTGAACAAAGTTTCCTTACAGGAGGTACAGAAACAGGATCCTTTCCAGACAGCTTCCTAATGAGCAAGCTTCTTCGATCTAATTCCTATTCTTTGCTTTGTCATACTTTACCTCTTAATCTGTAGTTTAATTAATTTCACTCTTGATGATAGATGTGCTTCAATAAAAACAGAGAAAAATATTCTGAAAAAGGGTTTGCATGAGACATTTTTTTCCAAGGAGGAGGGCTTTCAATGCAAGATATAGAAGATAGATTTCAGTTGAGGTAGGCTTCCTGTCACCAAGCTACTACAGAAATAGGAGGGAAAACCACCTCTCCTCTGGCCATGGAAAAAATGAACAGACATTATGGTTTTGTTGATGTGATGTTTTTCTTTCTCTTTTTTTTTTTTTTAAATTTAGACTCAGAACTGAGATACTGGTGATAGCACCTTACATCCATAGAAATTTAAGGAATTGTAGCTGGAGTTAATATCCTTTATGAGAAATCAAGTAAATGATTATCTGTTATGGTACTCAAACATTGGTGCCTCAGGCGCTGGGTGGAGGCCAAGTGAATGAATCTGTAACATACTCTAATACTGGACCATATGGAACAGCTGGGCTTTGATTCAAAATGTATTTAGTTACATGTGTATTTTTAAATTCTTCTGTGCAGTGGATTTATCATATACAACTCAGTCCCATTTCCCAGGGCTTGTGCTTTATGCTCCCACTCACTGCATCCCATGGCAGCTGCAAGCACTGGTACCCAATTCAGGGCCATCACCCACAGATTTATCAGGTGTTGTCACCATTAGCTGTAGGCAGAACTGCCAAGAGGATGCTGCTTATTATGTCTTTTGCTGTATTGGCTCTATTTGAGAGCAAAACTAGAGAAAAAACCTTCAATAAGCTGTGTAATCCTTCCATAAATAATATTCCATTCAAAATAGCCACAAAATTTTTTCTGCCCATATTTTGTGCCATGCTACCCTTTGAGACAAACTGGTGTAAAGCTCAGGGTATCTTCCTAGGTGCTAAATCCACACTAATCACTGAGGAGGTAGGAAAGAAGAAATTCTTTCTGCATTTCTGTGATTCCTGGTCCTTTACTCCAAATCCATTAATACACAGGGAATTAGCATGATTGGACCTGCTGGTAGCCAGTTAATTGACTGACTCTGTAGCTGGTGATAAGGAAAATGATTCAACTACAATTCAAGCACTTCATTACATCCTGTCCCAAGTCAACATTATATATATTCTCTATATTTCAAGATGGAAAACATGAATTCAGTCAAAAGACAAAAGCTTTGTGCACAAAAAATTGTAATACACTTCTTTGTATTTTCATGTAAACTGAAGTTAGAGGACAGTTTTCTTCTGTCACAATTCCTTGCTGCCACAAGGGAAAACTTACTTATTTGGTGGCAGGAAATTTCCTGCCATTTCAGAGGTCTGTTTCAGTGGTCAAGTTAATGAATACATCATTGTAAATTAACTTAGTTGATTTAGCTATGTGTGTTACTTGTGAATTTGATCCATAAACTGTGTGTGTAAACATGCAAGAAACAGTCCTGTTTCTAAAACAGTAGAGAAAATGTGATAGAGTGAATGTGTTTCAATTTGATTTGCTCACTTGCAGAGAAACTTTGGATCAATCATGTAACTCTTCTGTGCCTGACTTTTTCTTCTTTAAAATTATGATAATGAAAGCCCAGAATTTCTTGTAAAGGGGTTCAGAGATAAAAAATAAAAGCAAAGTGATACTCATTCCAAAAAAACAGTTGAGGTTGGATTACTGAACTCCCATAAGATATAAATGAGGATTTTTTTACTTCTAATCATAGCTAATTGCAGCAAGGCTGTGATGAAAGTAATGGGAAGTTTAGGAAGATTTGACGTGACGGTGTGAGAGGAGACTGAAAAGATCAAATAGATTAGAGGGAAAATGGAATTAAAACTTGATCTTGTTCTCCCTGGAGTCAATGGCAAAATTCTCTTTGACTTTATGAAGCGCAAAGATCAACATTCAGAGGATGACCAAACAATATAAACACATATACATGAATAAATGGTGTAGAGGCAGTCAATTCCTTAAGGTAAAGAAATGACCTATCAGTGAAACTGCAATGGAGGCTCCTTAGAGCAAACAGAGAAATTCCTGTCCTTATGCAAAACTTCTGACAGTTCAGCACTGCACAAAGACGAACAGATAATTAAAGATAAGAATATCCACAACGACACATCAAAATAATTCCTAAAAGCTATGAAAACTGGCGCATTACAGGACATGGCTTAAACCTAGAACTCTGTAGAAATTAAGCCTAGAATTCTATAGAAACTATGCCCAAGATAAATTTTCTGTTTTGCAACTTTATGCAGCTTTGGTTGTCTTGACACCATCAAGGCCTGAGAAGACAATTTCACCTATCTTCTGTTCTCATGCATCCTTAAAGTCATCAGGCAGTATTTTTCTTTTCTGTCCTTTTCAGACAGGTTATGTGTAGTGGATATATTCCAATTGTTGAAAACAGGAGGTATGGCAGATATGAGAGTTTAAATGTAATAGAAGGAATTAGTTAGTATTTCATTGTATCCTATGCATCGCTCTTTGGCTCCTACATAAACCTTTCATTTTTAGACTAACTGTTGGAAGCTTTTGGTTTGTGTTGGTGTCATGGGAACTTGAATCTTACATGTAGAACTGCTTGAAGTGTGTGGGATTGCCACACAGCCAGGTATTTCCATAGAACCACTGTTACAACTTCTCTCAGCCACAGGGATGATAACATCTGAATCAGACACTCCAATTAGATTATAGGGAAACAGATGTGTCCTCCAAAACATTCTATTATTGCCTTTGGATTTTTCCAATTGCTAAAAAACCCCTTTCAATATTTTTTTCCTACGCTATTTAACATAAAGAAGTAGTTTTTTTCCATGTAATTTGTACATTGAAGAGGGTAAAAAAAAAGTCTTGTTTTGATGACACATAAAAAGATGGTGGCCAATATGCTTTAAGTGAGCTCATCCTGCCCTAGGAAGTATAAACAAAGGGCAACATTTTTCAGAGAGCTCTGTAAAGCCACCAGAACACTAGATCTGTGTGCAAAGTAGAGGCAGAAAATAACTTCACAGAACTGTCTAATTTTAACTAGTCCTATGTGAAAAAATGTTTAGAGTCAGGAGGTTTTGACAGGTAAGAGCAAATCACTGCCTCTCAATCACTAGTTTAGGTGGAGTGTTAGCTTAAATCCTCCTAAATATGCTGATGTAAACACCGGGGCCTCCAAGGAAGCATGTTTTGAAAGTGAAGGCAGTGCTTAAAAGTGATTCTAGTATTTAGAAAGCTAAATAATTTGTTTTACAGAACTGTGCTTATGAACAAAAAGAAAAGAGACAAAAACTACCTAGAAGTAATAGGACATGGTAGGCATGAGGGGACTGATTTTGCAGCCTTCGTGAACCCTGCTTCACTGGAGCCATGTGAGTATGTAGAAGATTGCAAGCCTGGGTGTGGAGGATAATTTTGAAAAATAATGTGAAATCCAGATAAAAATGGTCCTCAGTGCAATGCTCAGGCCAGAAAAATGGTGGAAAAAGGTTAATAATTTTTACAATGGTACCAGAGCTATTTTCTCATTTAATATTTAAATCCTGACCCATCATGAATGTATCAGCTAGTGCACACAAATCTCCTCAACTTCTGCTTAGTCCAGTTGCTAGCCATTAGACCTGGCAAAGTTTCATACACTTCATTAGGGAAAATGTGTTGGCCCAAACCTGACCCACCTAAAAAGTGAGTTTCAGGGTTCTCAGACTGTTTCCCATGTTCATGCCTGGGAAGGATCTCTTCAAAACTGGAGGGAGAAAAAACAACTTTAACAAGGCAATCCATGTGATTTGTGAATGAACAGGTAGTGAAACAAGAACATATCACTTATCAGAACACTTGTCATTCTGGTGTGTCATTTCCCTTCTCTCAATTAAAATGAAATTTGACTGAAATACAGGCTCATACTCTGATGTACCCTGCTCCTGCACTGGTTTTTCAAGGGTGCAATTCACCAGACTTAGCCTGGGATCAAAGCTGGCCCCCTGACTTTTGCTTCTCCTTTATCTGAGAAAATGAGTTGTTTGCAACTTAGACTTACACATTGTAAGATTTGATAAATGAGTTTTAACCTGAGGTCTCTTGTTAATTGGGATGTCTAAAACTTGTTGTTTCAGTTGAAACAGACGTCTGAAGATATTTGGGGACAAAGACTCATGCCAAGAAATATTAATTAATTCAATGCCTAACCACTTGGAGGGTAGAGCCCACTGGCCATATGTTGGAGGTACAAAAACTCTTTTCATAAAATACTCTGTCTTTTAGCATAATAGAAGCTCACTCAAACCTCTAATGAAGATTAAAAAAAAAAAAAAAAAAAATCAGGGTAATTCTTTACAAATTCTTTTTATCATCCAAACACTGTTATTGTTCAGAAACACTTCAGTTTAGGAACACTGGGTTCCACAAAAGCTGCTGGGTACAAGCTGGATCCATGGTGGGATCCTACTGGATCTCCATTCTTACCCAACAGTAAATGGGAGAGCGAAAAATTCCTTTTCTTTTCTGGGGATGAAACAACTCAAATTAGCCTGCATTTTATCCTAAACACATACATGGTTGTGATTTAGTGATTGCTGCATTTGAAGTTCACAGGAAAATCTACCTGGTGATAATTTGTCCATACACTCAGGTCTTCAGTTGCTGTCATTCTGAAGGTGAAGATCAAAATAGCTTGATGCTATAAGCATTTCAGTCAAGTTAAAAGTGCATTTTGTAAGATCCTTGCTTTTTAATTTGTTTATTTACCCAGTACTTTCACTAAGCATTAAGCAAACAGATTTAAATTAATGGAGAAGAAGGTAAATGCTTTCAGTGAGATAGAAATTTAAACAAAAGAAACACAACTAGAAATCAGAAAAAACCACTACTTTCTTTTATTCCTCTTTAGGCAGTTTTAATTACTTTTGGCCATTCAAATTAAAGCCAAAGTAGAACTGCTTAAAACAGTACAAAGCGGAGCAAACACCATTTCTTTCAAAGCTATACACTTTCAAAGAAAATATCCCTTAGTTCTCTCTATGAAGAATCCTCCACTTCAGAGACCTTTCCTTGTTTTGTACAGAATTGTTGAACTTATTTCCAAGTGACCTGTAACTTTGTTAAGGATATGAAGGTAATTGGATAATACATTTACCATTTAATAAATTGAGAAATGTATTTTAGCAGTGTAAGTATAGCTTACTCAGCACTTCCATCCCCAGCTTAATAGCCTTTTCACTTTCAATAAAAACAGAGAAGCCCTGGTTTCATACTACACCACAACAGAGTTCTTGCAATTGATTTGAAAACATGAGCAGGAGAGACAGTTGCTGGAAGGGATGAGCACCACCAGCCCCAGTTGCACTGCCCTGAGAAGGCAGGAATGGAAACCACTCAATGAACATGATTTACTGAGCCAGACCTACCCTCAGATTGCTGGCCAGATGAAACACATCTAGAAGCCTACCCACTGGAGAGACAGGCATGGGCATTATTTAATGCCAGAGATTTTTTTGGGAAAGGGACGAAAACCATCCTCTGTGGGAGAAAATGTGAGAGGAGATTGCTTGTTACACAGAGACAGTGAGAGAGAATTGAGCTGTGAAGGTGAGGATATGGCTGGCAAGGAGAAGAAGGTTTGTGTACAATATATGGAAAGGAAAAGAGCCGCTGGCGTGGAATGTATCAACAAGCCAGCACAGATAAGGAGGAAGCAAAGCCTGTGTCGAAGGTAAACAGTTCAGGATTGAAAAGCTCAGCCTTGCCAAGAATAATAATTTATAGATAATTAAAGAAAAAAGGTTTGCATAAATATGGGAAAAACTAAGAAAGGCTCAAAGTGGACTTTAAAAATCCCCATTAACCTTATGATTCAGCATATTACAGCTGACAGAAAACAGGAAGAGGAAAGACAGACATTATATAATTAAGCTTCACACAATCTACTTTTTAATAAGTGTTATCAATCAAATTTTTATGTTAACTTGGGCAGGAGAGGTTGCTTTCATCCCAGAATCATATCACAAATTGTTCAGTGTTGGAAACTGCTACTTATCAAGAAAAGTTGCTGAATACTACTGTTTCAGAGACAGGTAGTATTTGTGGAATCAGCAAAAGACTTTAAAACCCTCACATTTTTACATAAAGATTCAAAAAGAGACAAAAGCATTACAGTAAGACAAATCTTGCATAAAAATATATGTTCCAGGTCAATATTAAAATATTGTGAGGACGTTTCTAATATTGTACCTGATCTGTAGATGAATCTGGTAACATGAAACTCTGGTGCCCCGCCTCAAGTACTTAAAATTGCAAAAATTGCTAGTAGGAAAAAAACCATTTTTATCAAAACAACTTCAAAAAAGGCTGAAATGGAAGGGAGGACTGTCAGGAAGTAAGCTAGAGAGCTCTGTTTATCTCTGTATTCTCTATGCCATGTAATAACTGTTTTACAATAATAAAGAAAATATAGCAAGTGGCATAAAACATGGCACTCACACTCCTCTCTGCCCCTCTATGATTGTCCAGTGGCAAAATTCTTTTCTATCTAGAAAGTCTCCCGAACAAATATATTATATTAAGCAGGATTCTCTTAGGATGTTAACAGTATTAAACAGAGTTGTTTTCCTTTCTAGGAGGCGACTTTTTTGTTTTTCACTAAAACACTAGGTGCATGAGTGTCCTTAGAGTATTTTAACAGGAAATAATGACAGAGACAATTTCTCTTAATATTTCAATGTACTGCAGAGTAACAAAAATCTGCAAAGGTTTGTGCAGCTGAATATATACATACATTTTTTTTTAACAGAACTTTTGGCATGGAAAATGCACTATTAGTAAATGGATCCTTCTTACACTTTCAGATTTCATTGGTGCTTAAAGGAAGGTTTGATTTTTTATCTCTCGAAGATGAGGATAAAACCATTTTCTGACACACACATTTTTTTTGTGACATCTTAAAGCAATGTATAGAAGAAAATGTGAGACTGTGGGCATGTCAGTGTCTTACCTAACATGTCCCAAACCCAAGCGTAATAGATAATTTCCTATTCAAACGATATGCTAAAACTGCTTATTCTCTTGTGTGTGTTGCAGAGCGAAGGTTTGGTTTCATTAATACTTATGGTGTATACATGCTTGAGTTGCTTCACAGCCCTTTTGCCTATTCACTAGGATGATAGCTAGAGGCAATCAAATGGCGGCCAGTTGTACAATGCTCCTTTGAACAAGGTTTCACAGAAATGACATCTGTTGTGCATACAACCCAGCTTTCAAGAACTAAAAGAGGTGTTACTAACATTTCACTTCCTCATGCAAATCTCTAGGTTCCTTAAATTCTGTATGTATTCCATCACAAATAGTACAGTTTTCTTTGTGAAGACACACAGCTTGATTTGGGTATTAAAGACATCTTGAAATTCTTACATCTGGACTGGATAAGATATTTCTTCATCTCTAGGGCCTAAATAAATATTGTTCTAAGGGAGATTCATCTGAACCAGCAATTGGGAAAACTGAAGGCAAATGTATTTCTTATTTCTTGGCTACAATATTAGTAAGTGAGGTGTGAAATCTCACTAATGATGTGGCATTTGCAAGTAACTCAAAGTAAAATACTCGTGCTACATTCTGTTCACCTTACTCACTCCATTAGTGCTACCACCTTCAAGGAGATTAGTGCTGTGCCTACAGCAACTGGGATTTTTATTTTTATTCTTTTTAAGTCTGCTGTAGTTTGGTTTTGCACAATGACAGAACAGAGAGACATGCACATAGTAAGTTTAAATGGCATTGACTTTCCCTAGTTCTAATTTCTAATCTTCAGGTTAGTGTTGGAGTCTTGTTCAGCAGTTTTGTCTCTACAGCTGAGGCCGGTGTTCTGTTCCCAAAATGTATGGGCATCAGAGGTGTCCCATTTTACAACCTGCTTTGGGTTTACCTTGTTTACCTGCCTGAAGCCAAAACTTGACTGCCTCATTTTCTGCAGGGTCAGTGGTAAGATGATATTATGGCAATATTGAGGGATTTGCAGGCTAAACTAGATAGCAGTGCTTCAAGAGAAATCATAAAAGCACCTACATTTAAATAAGCAGGAGGGAAAAGGTCAAATCCGTACACAGTCCTGTACTGACAGAGAAATGTGTGTTTATAAATATAAGGGAGACCAGTGGCCACCCAGTGGTTCCCACTGCTAAAAAAGCATACGAAACCAGCCATTACCAACAAAACCTTGTGTAGTATAAGGCCAGTGATGTTGGGGAGACTGGATTCACTTCTGTGGAGGGAGTTCTTGCCTCAGAAAGGCTACAGCCTGCTTATTAAATAATAATTTACAAAAGATTTTAACCCCTGTGGGTTTCTACAGCATCTTGACATAAGTTGTCAAAGATTTCTTTTATAAGGCGCTTTCCAATATTAATCTACTTAGTCAATATCTTACACTTCTGCATATGTATGTGATGATTTCTAATTTCAGCTTTAATATGTATAAAATTTATTCTGACTTTCCTATCACAGTGCTCCTCTCTTCAATTTTCAGCAGAGTGACTGCAGTGGGTGACTACTGCTAGGGCACACTGAGATAAGAGCAACTGCTGCTGAGCCTTTCAGTAGCAAGTGCCTCTAAGCCAGAGCTGCACCAAGCAGCAGCTTGGATGGGCCAAGGCAGCTGACTCAGGCAACAAAACTTGAAAGATCATTATAATTAATGAATTCAGACCTTGAGTAGGCTGACAGTCCTGGATTTACAAATCCCTTCTAAAACACACAGGATTGATCCTGTACTTTAATTAGCCACCGGGCTGATTTACAGCTTCCAAAAGTAGATGTCATAGCATGCAGAGATGCTAAACAGCACCTTTGCAAGAGCCACTCTTCAGGCTGGTAAAACTACTTCAGGTTTCCAGGTTGGCTGTTTGTCAAGTCTGCAGCATTTGGTGGCTTCCAGTAATGAATTTTTTGTTTGTTTTATAAACAGTTTCATTCAAAACTTTAAAGAACCTTGGCAGCACTTAAGTGAACACAGCTTACAGTGCAGAATGAAAGTCAGAGCAGTAAATGGTCAGGGTGTGGAAACAACTTGCAAGTTTGGAAGTTGCAAAACTCAAAGGTGATATATCAGTTAGCTCACATTAATAAATAATTCTGTCGATCTAATCTGAATGCTGCATACAGAAATGTTAATGTGCTTTTGGGTCTGATGAACTCACAAAAGAGTGATGCCAGCATTGTGTTGGCAGCGACAGGAACAACACTATGATTTTCACATACACATCCGGGGCAAAGAAAAGAAAAAAAGAAAAAAGTAAAAAAGAAAATAGTTGCTTCTTTTTTTAACAGGAACAGACTACACTAAAAGTCTATAGGCACATGAATTATCTTTCTCCTCCGTGTCCTTATGCACTTTTAAAATCCCCATCTCCTTTGCTACTTGAGATGGCTGAGCAGGTGCACTATAGGCAGAATACAGGCCCTACCTCCTACCCCCATTTGCCAAATTTGTAATGTGAAACCAGCTACATAAATTAATATTCAGGCATCCAGTCTCCAAAGCCTTAGAGCCTTTGAAAAACACTTCCGCAAGTTTGACACAAGCTTGGATTTTTGATACTTGTCAACATACACATAATGATTAAAAGTGCACCAAAAGTGAGGTAAAAATGCAAACTCGGAGTTAGTTGACATCAGTGCCTTCTAGATCAAGTGTTTCATGGTTAGGACAAATGAAAGAAAGGTGACCAAAAAAAAAAAAAAAAAAAAAAATCACTAAAATTATCTGCAATGTGGATATTGCTTAACAAATCACATTGAATTGACCGTCCTCTTATTTAAATGCTGCTACATTTAAATGCTACAACCAGTGACAGTGTACAAGACAGGGGCACAAGGAGAGAGGGTTACCTCACATACCAACAGGTCCCCATATCACCAGAAGAGAATGAACTTAGAATGCAGTGTCTGTGGTAGCCCATCCTTTCCTGTACCTTGAGTTTGCTTCTTGCAAACACTGCTCTACCAGGAGTAGTTCCCCTTGGGAACTTTGAGAATGAACAGTGGACAGAGGACAAGGGAGTTTTTGCCAGAAAGCCTTCTTTTTTAAGATATACTGCCCTTGACAGGATGCTGTGCTTCCCTCCAACAGCATTTGCATTGCATAAGCTCTTTCAACAGTTTTTAAACAGGGAGGGAAATACTGTCCGCTTGTCAAACATCAACTGGACACATAAAAATACACTCAGGATTCTTTTATAGAGTCACTGTATTTTATAGAGGATTTAGTTTCACACACTCTCTGGGGTCAGAAAGCAACTCAAAAGGGTAAACTCTTTCTGCAATCATGTCTTCTGCACTGGGGAGAAGAAACACACACAAGCAAATAGTGGGTGACTCATACATGCTGGTTTTTGACTCTGGGTTAAACTTGGAAATAAATTGAGTCAATCTGCTGATATAAATCTTCCAGAAATCATGGCTATCTTGAGTTATATGGCACACTATTTTGCCTAATTGCAGGTATATTTGAATTCAAGCAGGTGGTCAAATAAATATTTAAAGGTGAAATGTATAAATGAAGACAAAACAGAACTACTAAATACTGAAGTGATGGTCCTTTTTCATGGTGTAAGAGCAAGAAGATTGTCATGCAAATATATAGGAATGTTTTAAGTAAAAATAACATGTGCTACCATAGAGTATTTCGAGCTGTGAATAAAGATTTCTCATTTGAAGAAATTATGGTTTAAAAATTTAAAATAAAATATTTTCTAAGATATTAAAGACTGTCTTAGTTTCCAGGCCATGATTATGCCTCTATTTTTCAGGATATTACTAATGCCAGAAGAGGCATAAGAATCAATTAATTATTAATAAATTGTAATCATATTTGATGACAGTGGAATATAGACAGTATATAATAAGAATTGGCTTGGAATGAGGATGAAGAAGAAATTGTTTAAAAATTAATTTTTTTGGAGGCTGTTTCTTTTGTGCTTTTTGATCATAGGCTAAGTTACAGCCATCTGTCTGTTCCTGCATCTATCTAAATATGTGCCTGAATATATTTTTGGAGGTCATGTCTAATTTACTGGGCCAGCAGAAAGTCACCTCCACTCTAGATTAATTCATTTGCTAAAGCTTCAGATAAAGAGGTTGAGGTCATCGCTATGCCAGTTTGTAGAATAGGAATTGAATCACAGCTACTTTCCTATGTTGAGAAATGTGGGCAGTTTTTCTCTGTGATTCATTCAATTTTAAGTGTACTCAGTTTTGTCTCTCAAGCTTGAGAATATTTTTAAGCTATCCCTTTGTTTTAGATCTTCCTGAGCACAACTTTTTGTTAGTGAAGAGAAAACAAGAATAGGTTTAAAAATGCCACTGAAGTTTTGAGTGCCCTGTACTGAATTTCAGATGACCCAGGGGAAAATCCTCTCAACAGATTCTTGGAGTATAATCAGTCCAATCACAAAACTTGTGGTTCTTTTTTTTAAAGGAAGAATAACTCTTAATGATTAATTATTAACCAAGGACTTCTGAAATTTCAAGTTCCACCTATCTTGTAGAATTAAATTTTACTTGGTAGCCAAATGGCTCTCTTTGGCATAAAATAAGGATCAATTCTCTGTTTGCAACATGGTAATTTATTATTAAAACCTTTCATCACCATAGATGAAGTACTGAACTTCACATGTCACAAGCTTTGTCTTTAATTTAAGTCAAATACATCAAATATATCTGAAATTAGAAAAGTAATTATGGAGATTAAAATCTCAGTTATTTGAAGCCTGCCAGTTGGAAACCATGCCAAGTTCATGGCTTAGGTATCGAAACCTGAAGAAATTAGGTTTTCACTAAAGAAAATGCTAGCACTAGCAAGCAGAAAACATAACTGACATTGCATCCAAAGTTCTTAGTGATAGAGACATAGCAGAAGTGAGAATTTAATTAGTAAGGCATTCTTCCTCTATAGTTCCAAGCAGACCACTGAGAATTAATAAAATTGTTTCTGACTTCTGAGGAGAATGCTATAAAGGACTGGGCACCAGAGAGTCATAGGACATAAGACACACAATTAGGCAAATTTACAGTGCATGTTCTATGCATAGTGCTGTGCTACATGATTCTTGTGTAATACAGTTGTTTGCAAAATCCACAGCTTAGTGGCAGCCAAGCCCACCAAAAAACCACTATTTGACGGTGCTAAATATGCCTGGAAAAGAGTGTTTTCAGTGCCAAACCCCACAAAACAAGAAGCTCCAAGAAAAGGTATCCTGTGGTGTACATGATTATTTTGCTGTACAATTTTAGATAATTTGCCAGTGAGATTTGGGCATAAGCAGACCAATGGTTTTCCAAACTTCAGTTCAGGGTAAGTAGAAGTACATATTAAAATTAAGTAAGAGAATAATCAGTTTATCTGAAAAGCTCTTTGTTCACTTCTACATAACAGATTCTTTTCTTGAAAGAAATCATAGCAACTGAATGTTAGATGCTATTTTTATTTTGCAACATGAAGCATAATTATTTAGAACATTTGCTAAAAGAGCACTTCCCAACCCAAGAAAAATATATTGCAGTATTGATATAATATCTGCAGATATTCTCTCATTCTGAGTAGAATTGCCTCTGTGTATATTCAAAATAACATTAACCAGAAATATGAATGACTCATAATTGTGTTTCTGGGAGCTAAGAAGACTCAGGGACCTATCAAAGACTAGAAAGTACTCCAAAAATCACCCTGTAACCCCTGAGAGGCTTTTGGGTAAAGGGTGTTATTCTGAGACTCCATCAACTTGTTCTATAACTGTTTTATAGCCCACATGCCAAAACGACACTAATTTAGTTTTGATATACATGGTCACATAGTTCCTTGGAAATGATTATTGCTTTTATTTGCTAAATTGGGGTGAATGTCAAATCATGAGTGTAACACTCTGGGACATTTAAATGCTAAAGGTTTCACCAAAGGTTCCTTTACTCTGGGCTGGTGCATGGGAGAAAAACCAACCAGATATTCTCAAGTGGCCAAAATCACACAGAACTTTTCTAGCAAAATACAGAAAATTAAGGACCTTTGGCAAAGGATTTACTACAACATCCAATTCAACATAAAACAGTTTTCATAGCATTAACCTAGCCCATTTAACCTAAAAGCCTTTAAACCAATTCAATGCTACATTACCCAAAATGCTCCATGAAAGGAGAATTAGGAGAAGAAAGAGCGAAAGACAAAAAGATATAGCAAAACACATATATAGCTACCAACGCCTGGGTTCCAGTGACAGTGAGGTGCAAACTCCAGGAGCTTGAGAGCATCAAGGCCATGTGCTTCTCTCATGGTCACCTTTTAAGCCCCAGGGTCTCTCCCCAGGGACCCTCCTACCAGGTAAATGGCCAATGAGAAGCTGGGTTAGGCAACACTGCCAATGATTGACAGGCACTGTGGGGCTGGGGGACTGGGGGCTATGCAGGCATCCCAAAATGTCTCAAGACATCCATGCATCCATCCATGCATCCATCCATGCATCCATCCATGCATCCATCCATGCATCCATCCATCCATCCATCCATCCTTCCAGGCTCTGACAATGCGGCACTTGTTTCCTATGTTCAACCTCGGCCTGGATTCACTGCTTGTATTTACAGTCTGTGTTTCACATTGTATGCTGTTACTTCAACATTTTATTTATCAAAATAGAAATAGAGCTACAAATAAAGGCACCAAATGTGAAGTATAGCCAGAAGATTTTGACAGAAATAACAGTGGGGCTACTTCATCTTTACAGCATTTGAGTCAGTGACATTGCAACTGACAAAGTTTCTGCTTTGAGCATTTAATTTTGTAATTTAAAGTACAATTCAATACAACATAAAAAGGAGGAATGTCCAATTGAGTCACACACATGGATCCAAAAGTTTACAGTGGTATGAACACTGCTGTACTTAATTGTATTTTTCATTTGAATATATTTGATGCTTACCTGCTATGTGCATGTAAAAATAGTGGTACTCAGACAATAATATATTTTGAAGATGTCTGAAAATTAACTCATACTTCATAATACAATTTTTTTAGTTGACAGAACATGATAAATAAAATTTTAAATTCATGTCAATTTCAGAAATTATACTGAAATTCAGAATCTGATCAAAGCATATGAGTAAAATTCCAAAATAATTCAGAAATAATTGAAAAATCTATTTGGTTGAGGAATCTTTGTCCAATATATAATGACATTCATTTTCATACATTAGATTAAATCCTTATAGAAAGCAATATTAAATTAGATAAACCAGACTTGTGTAAATGTATGAGGTCAAAATGTTTGAGTTACTCTGAATAAAGAGAGAGCTATGACCTTCCTACTGTTACCTGTGTTTGTCTTCAGAATACTACATTTTGTTACATTAACTTTTTGTTAGTTATACATATGGTGAAAAATTGTTGCTCTCAAACAACATCATAACCCCCACCTCCTTGTAGAAGACAATATTACTACTACATGTTTTTTCACCTATCAACTCCAATAGTGTAGAACCTGTTTCCATACAAACAAAATGCCTGGAGAGACTTAAAAGGTTTGTCTGCAGTGTATCATGAATAAATAGAGAGAGAGATGATTGACTGGAAATAACAGAGTAAAAACTTCATGGCAATCATGAAGGGAGAGAATGGGGTAATATTCCTATCTTGCTACACCTCATGGTGTCTCCAGTGAGATCTAATCTCCCTTTCTGACTAGGTCTATTGTAATATAATTAAAAAAAATCAAAATAATTGCATTTACTTCTTGTTGAAGTTGGTGTATAATAAAAGTAAAATCCAGATTGCACAGATTGCATAGGGGTTATGTAATGAAGATTCAGCTGTTCTACCAGAAGCATGAACTTCACCACTGGTGGAGATGTCCTGGCTGTCTAACTCGGTGGCTCCTTTTTAACAGAATATCTGGACAGTGCAGATGCCTGAGCTATAGGGAATACATGAATTTGCCAGAGGTGAATCGGCTATATCCACTGGCTACACCTGCTTTGTGTCAGCTGCTCTGTCTGTGGGAGTTTGTTATTAAATTCTGTCACCTTTCTAATATGGGAAGTAGGTACGGTCATGTTGAGTTTGATCTTAAAAAGGATACTCAGAAATACATGGCAACTTGTAAAACAGTCTTGCTTTAAAGTATTAAATGAAAATGTTTGGGATGGTTTACCTTAGACAGGAGAGGTATGAGAAGAGACACTATGCAAACATATAATGCAATACATGCTCTGGAGCACACAGATCCATTCATTTCCACTCCTTCTTGAGTATGAGAAGGCATTTAACAACACCAAAAGGTGGATATTAAAGAATGATCAATTAAAAAAAAATCTTTCACACAAGATATATAAAAAACGTGAAACCATATCACAGAGGCTCTTGGAGGACAGGAAAGTAATAGGATTAAAAAAGGATTATACATTTATATGCATATCTGGAAGAGTCAGGGGTATAAAGATACAAAGCATTTTGCAAGGGCTATTAAGCCTTGCATTCAAGCCTTATACTATCCTGTATTAATGAAGGTATTTCTACACAGACTCTCACAGGCAGAGATGCCTGGCTCTGCTGATACACTGGGGACACTAAAAATGAAACAGCTTCTTCCACTTCAGCCCAGTTAGGGCATCATGGAGCCAAGCAAGGGAAACGGAACAGAGTGTCAGCTTACAAAAAAAAAAAAAAAAAAAAAAAAGGCAAAAAGTAGAGATATGATGTTTTGGACCACCTGAGAGTGGTACCAAGACCCTGGGTCTGAATCACTTTTGTAAGGGCGATGTTCCTGAGTCTTAGTGCTCCCATTCATATTTGTATCTTTTCAGAGGCATCATTCCCATGACAATTGGCTTTAGCCAATTGTGCAATGTAATGCAAAAGCAGAGCTATCCCAAAATTAAAGAAAACACTCAACAGGTAAATTCTGGAATTTCTGCTGTATTTTATTTGCTTTTCTTTCTGAATGTCAGAAAATTTAGTAATTTCCCTTTTGTATACTGCTGCAAAAGCCAAAGAGCTGTTACAGAAAACACTACATTTTCAAAACTTGCCTCAAATTTCTCAAAAATCAAATTAATATTTAGTTGCTTCTGTAATTTATTCTCAGTGGGCTTTTCCAGGAGTGTTGTATAGACCAGAAGAGCTTTTTCTCTCTCCAAGTTGATACGGCCACTTGCTGACAGAGAGCATGAAATATAGTCACACAGACATGCAAATAAGTAATGTACAATTTATTTTCTAGGTTTGATACCTTTTCCAGCTGACAATTGTAAGTGTACAAAGAGGATGGGCACTCTTTTCTCTGTAGGTGGTGGGGATTGACTCTTCTGTAGCATGTCATAAGTAAAAAAATGTTTCTATGTCTGCTCTAATAGACATTCAATAAGCATGTCTTGCATACTATAGCTTCAGTTATGTGAACTTAATTCTGTTGTCAGGCAAAACTATCATATGAAATTATCACACAAGATTTAAAAAAAAAAATTCCTGACAATTTAAATTTCCTTGTTTATTCCCATGTGAAATACAAGCAAGAATTGTTTCAGTTTTGTGGTTGTAAGACTTTGTGCAGATCAGTATTGGGAAAAGCTACAAGACCCTGGTGTTTTAATGGCAGATGTGTATTCCTCTGACCATATGCGATAGAGATAATGCACATCCAAGGTCCAGTAAAAATCTATGTCAGATGCATTTGGTTCGTATTAAAACAAAGACACTGTTTTTCAAATGCAAAAGGATTTAATTCCCAATTTTGCCTTGATCAAAACTTCTATCAGAGTAAGACAGGGGATCTGAACAGAAGAAACCCACATAAAAGTAAATCCAGCAGAGAAAATACATGAAATAGATGGCTCTTATTTGAGCAAAGTTCTCCAAAATTGATTAAGGGATCAGGTCACCCAGTTCCTCACGACAGCTTCTAAAATCTGAAATATGATGGTGTTCAGTGTCAGCAAATGTCCTGATGGAAGCTTCTTAAAAAACTGGAACCCTAACAGATCATTCCCTCTGGATAAGTACATAAAAGTCACAAAAACAGTTTAAAAAATAGTAATAGAAGAATAAGTTATTTACAAGTCAGTCTTTGACCAAAGGCCAAATCTCCATCTACTGATGTGGAGTGGCAGTTCTTTAAACCTTAGGCTAACATGTAAACTCCCAAGCTTTAAATAATTTCCCTTTGAAATCTGGAGTTTAAAACCCTTAGTAAAGCATGTACGTGCAGCCTTCGCACTGAAATCTAAATCAGAAGTGCTTGCTCTGCAAAGAATTTTGTATTCCACACCTGGGGCATAATATACACTAAAGGCTCTGTATGATTCGCCTCACCTCCTCACATAACCTTGTATTTTTTTAATCTTTTCACTTAGCAAGAACAGAAAGATCACTTGTAAAGATAACAGGGAAAAAAGACAGAATCTAGAAAATGGCATTTTTTGCTTTAGGAGTAAACAGGGGGTGGCTAAATCAGATTGTTTATTTCCAATTTTAAAACAGCTTTGCCATGAGCTTGTTCACAGATCTTCTCTCCTGTCACTAGCATGAGCCGGAAAGTCTCCATTTGCACCAGCATATGACCCCGTAACGAGTCCTAGGGTAAATAATGTCTCAGCCTCTGTAAATGGGACTAAATGGCAAAAATGACTGATGCAAACCATGAAAGGTAAGGTGTTAAATAGAAACATGGACAACAGGATGGGTAATTTACCATACAGACAGCTGTTATCCTTTTCCAGCTTAGAGCTGATGCTCTCTCAACCTCAGAAAACACTGAAGTACAATTCAGTTTGAATAGACACAAACTACGTTGTTATGTGGTTTGTTCTTTGCATTCAGTAGCAAATATTTTTGGCAACTAATGGATTGATAATACAAAGGTCACTTCTAGTCCTGTAACTATCAAGTGAAAAAATAACAGAACTTTATTTTTCAATTGATGGGAAATACCCAAATAGATCACCTTATAGGTGATAGGTTATCCCTAATCTTCATTTCAAGTATAAACAGTAGTTTTACTCAGCCTGTAGGTTTTCCATGATCAGACCACAAAGTTGACAAGAGAAGGGATAGTTATTGTCTTGTTGCCACTGCACCCAATGCTGCTGAGCTGCCCTGAGTTAGAACGATTTCAAGGCTGACTGTGCAACAGCAGCAAATAAATAAGTGAAGCCAGACCTGATATCACCATCACGCATTTAACACTCTTTCAAGTTATAGAAGCCACCACATGGGCTCAGCTCTTGTACAATAAAGTATTGTACAACCTTTGAGGGTGTGATGCATGTGGGTGGGTGAATATCAGAAATTCAGAAGGCTCTTGATTTCAGCAGAGGTAATTTCACCTATTGCATCCTTTGCTAGTGGTGCAGAAGCTTTCCTACCCTTGGCAGCACCAGAGTTGGGAATACTCCCTGTGTCTAGTAATGTTGCATGAAAAATTAAGGATTGAATATAAAAAAAGTCAGGAAAGGGACTTTATACCCCTTGGCATTCCCTCCAATGGGTGACAAATTAGTTTAAAAAGAAGAGCCACGAGAAAAAAGATCAAAACCAGCAACAGGCTGCAACTGACTGGAATTCAGCAAGGCTCAGGGGTAGGAATGAGATTGCTGTAAACTACCTTTGTTGCTCTCTTAATTTAGTGCTGATCTTGTTCCAGTTTAAACTGGAGAATCCTGACGGCTGCTCTGAGTTATAGGGTTTCCCAGCATTCTCAGGAGGTTTTCCTCTTTCTGCTGTTTGTGAAGTGAAAGTCACAGAAGGAAAGTACCTTGTGTCAATCACAGACTGGGATTTCTTTGATGCTGGCATTTACTGAAAATTCTATACTGTTTTAATATTTTACAGCTAACTTATGACAGTGGCAATAGCAATTAAATTAAAGCAAATAAACGGTTTTGATTTAGATGTACCTTATCAATCCCAGTCCTTCCATACATCTCTTAACAATTTTGCTATTGAGCTGCCAGTGACATGATTAAATAAAGGTGGCTGCTAAAAGTCTTTATGCTGACGAATTTGATCCTGAGCCCTTTATTTCTACTCAGCACAAATGCTAAGCAATTAATTCTTACCCATGACTTACGCCACTGGCAATTAAAACAGGGTCTGGCACAAGAATTTTTGAGCATAGAAAAATGCAGTGTCTAACAGTGTGTCACCACATTGTGCTGCTTTTGATCCAATAAAAATAGGAACTACAGAAGTGAAATTGATGACGAAGAGAAAGAATAACAGACATGAATTTCAAGGTTTGTTATCACACTCTCCTGTTGACCTCCGTATTATGTTTTCCTGATAACTTGTTGTCTGCCTGCTCATTGCCCTGCAACAGATAGAGTGCTAATTTGATCATCATTGATACATGCAGATGAAATGCAGCTTTCCCTTTTTGGTGCTATCCTATGCCTTGTTTCAACAATGAAATCTGTTCATTATCCAGTGTCAGGATTATGCTTAATTTGAAAAACCAGTTAAGCATAAAGAAGGGTCCTAAAACCTCTGTGGTTTTAGTTGTGTTCAAAAGGCAGTGATTTTGGTGGGGCTTACAAATGCAGTTCAGTACATTTCAATATCCAGGACATAGTCAGGAAAATGCCAGGATCCAAATGTCATTGATTTGATGCTGCAGTTTGAGTAGCTATGCACCAGCATATTCTCCAGTCATAGCTTTGAGACTTCCGACAACAAGGAAGCTGTGTTGTCTGACTGTTGGCATGAGAAGTGAATTACAGAATTTATCTTTGATGTTACTGGTAATTCCTACAACTAAAATGTTGGGAGTTTTTATTCATTTATTTATTTTCCTTTTTCAAGACCTGGATTTGGTTAAATCACAGGAAACATTGGTTTTTAATTATTTCACAGCATTGTTTGTGGAGACAAGGTGATATGGGAATCACTTCCTTATTTGTGTGGTTGTTTTCTTTTCGGGATGAAAAAAAGCACATTTAATTCACCAAACCCTTGTGAAGAGGTTAACTCTAAAAGAGTTAGTCTTCTGGAATTTCTGCTCGTGTTTCTTAAGGAAATAATTATACTTTACACTTATATAGCACCCTATATGCGAGGAAGTAAAAAAAAGCAAAGAAAAGCAGATTCCAGAGATTTTGACAGAAGAAACCAGAGGAATTCTCATGGGATTCTGAGAGCTGCTGATCAGGGATAGGAAATAAAAAGCGTGAGAAGATATTTTTTCAGTTCTGCATCTTAGCGAAAATAGAAGTTCTCTGGGGGCCTTCTCTGAAACTTGTCACAAAACTGAGATCTAGCCATCCTAGGCTAATGACAGTCATCAATGGAAGTTGATTTTCTTTCAACTGGCAGGTTGAAGAAATAGCTAAAAGCAAGAGTGGAAAGATATATTATTTTTTATTTTTAAATTTTTGGTTTGCTGTTACCTGATGGTGATAATTTTGCAGAAAGTATTCAGTTGATGCTATATGACAGAATTTGCAAGGCCAAACAGTCTGTCATGATTATAATAGTTTCAGGCAAATCTATGAGGTTGCACAAAGAATAAAAACAATTTTTAGGATTCCCACTTAGATGATTAGGAAACTCATGGCATCTTGGAGGTATTACCTCTCTTTTGATCCCATTACAAATGCAATTTCCACATCGTCATAAATTAACATAAGAAAATATTTTCCCTTTCCTAAAGTTTCTAAGTATAATTTCAGAACCCAGTTAATACCTCAGCTTTTACAATAACAATAATTCAAACAATAGGCATTGGAAAATTGGTACCAGATTATTTCAAAACATTTCAGAGTTTGCAAATGCAAAGAAGGGTTTCAGACTTTTTAGGCTTAGTGACTGTTATCACAAGTATAACAAATTTAATTTCCTGAATTAATCATCACTCAAAAATTTACTATTCCTAGAACTATTCTAACTCCACTTATTTTTAAGAGTTTTCACAGTTCAGAAAAGTTTGATAAATAAGTACAATGAGCAATTTGAAGTTGAACATTATTCTGAACCACCTGATTGCAAAGTAGTAATTATGTACAAATGTGTATTTAATTTTAAAATATTTTCTGACAGTCACATTTAATGTCATATAATAGTTAAATTAACACCCTAAGTTTTGTTTATGAGACAATTAAAAAATTTTGAAGTTAAAAGAAATTGATACATTATTTCAGCTATTCTACAACTTGCTGTATATAATAAAAAATATATGGGTCCTTAAAAAGTGTCAAACAGGCTGTACCTGCAAAATACAAAATGCCTGATACTTGATTCTTCCAAGGTTAGCAGTGCCCTGGCTGATGCAAAGCTAAAGTAAGATATTAAATCAGACTGTAGGTTTGGGTTCAGAGCCTTGAAAAAATAAGAACTTTTGTGTGTGGGACATCTGCATCCATATCCAGTGTCACTAAGGAGGACTTTGATCTGTCCCATATACCCAAGGTGGGGTAAATGATCTCTAGTACCGTACTTTTGGGGATCCTGGCTTGTCAGGATAAACACAGATCACGGAAGAAGTAATTTTTGATATGCTTTAATGAATTACCCCCCCCCCCCCCCCCTTTTTCTTGTTTGTACACAAAAGTGAGTGAAACTTGAGTGGGACCCTCCAGGACATTGCCTTATCAGGTATGTGCACCTTCATTCTACAACACTGGAATAAAGCACTGATGCAGACGTCCAGTGAGAGGTAAGGCTTGCTCTCCTCAAAAGCCTTCTAAATGCACACCATTACTTTGCTGTCTTTTTTCATTTTGGGCATTTTAGCAAACTGTCCCTCTTAATTCTTTCTCTTAACTTTTCCTGATACCAAACTCAACCATCAGCAAGAACAGATTATCAGTTAGTCAATGGAATTGGCTTTCAGCTCTGCTGAAGTGCCTAACCTTCTTCTCACCCATTTCTGCTGGGCCTTTTGCACCTCCAGAGGTGTGAGCTGTCATGGGATGGAGAGGCTGACATGATCTTGGGTTTTCCTGATGGTCTGCTGGAGAGAACCAAGCAAGTTTTCACACATGCTATGTCATGCTGATCTGTGTAAGAAATAGATGGTTGTTTAGCCCTCCACCACTGTTGTCTCTTCCAGTTTCTTTGCTCCTGAATCCTATACTTTGGTGGGCTCAGATCCTCAGCCTGCTTGCGTGTGTGTCTTTGTTTCTTTCCATGTTTAACCTCTTTGCATAATAGCATTTTCCTAGAGCTGTGAAGAACGACATTGAGGTTGATGCACAGGTCGCTACCACGCCACCAAAAAATGCAGATCTTAGCATGTTTGTTGTGTTTCTCCATATATAAATGAACTAGTGTTTTGAGAATTGCCATAGCAAAATGGGTTTTGTTGATCTCTGACCTTTATCTTAATGCAAATTATATCCTGTTGATTATGGAAAGCAACATGAAACCTGGAGATGCCTTCTTACCCGGGACTCCAAATAGCAACAATAGAAGAAGGAGCATCAGGACAAATAGATGTACAACAGCAAACAGTAAACAACAACAGTACAACAAAACTCATCCCTTTTTCATGATTTTTTGCTATTCCTTAGAGCACTGTAGGTGCACAAGTTTATCTATCTAAATGTCAGCAGTGCAATGTTTTTGCCTGGCTGTGATTTGGTTGTGAAAAGTCAGGACAAATTACAACCCTGACATCATCAGCTCCCTGAGCCATAGGAGTCGAAGAGAACTTTCTGACATACACATGTTAGAAGGACAAGTGTGGTGAGGAGACACTGAGACAATAGCATGCTGGAGGTTAGTATGCTCTGACTTAGGGATGATAAAACAAATGCAAGTGTTCCTTTTCTATGCAAATGAGGTGGAAATGTGGCCAGTGAACATAACACTGAGCTTCAAAAAAGCAATGAGGTGTTTTAAGGTTTTAGGGGCAGGCAGTGTCTCTTTTCTTCGTACAGGTACCATAGCTCTGAGCATGAGCCCTTCACCTCTGTGACTGTCAGAGAGATGCTTCCTAGGGTTTATTAACTCCCATGAATGTGTGGAATACTGTTAGGTCTTCCCATATTTTTCTGTCATTTCTGCATATCTGTTAAGCCTCCTCACATTTTACTGTCATTTCTGCGTATCTCTTTCACCTCTCCAGAAACACATGGTATTTCAAAACCTGGTGTTTTAGAGCTGGAAGTGTTATGTCAAAATTATTTCATCAGTGCTTCGGCATTGTTACTGGAACCTGTTTCATAAGGCTTGGTGTTTCTGGAATTAATATATGCAATGCAGAAGTTATATAAAGGACTCAGGTGTGAAATCAATAGTGAGAAGCACGGAAGACCTTCAGATGCACACATCTCAAAGGAACCAGGGAAATAATTTTCCAATGTCATCACTGGGTGAATCAAATGTTCACCCAGTGTCTTACTGGAGTCTTAAAGCTGTATGACCTGAGCTCTTCTGATTAGTTACATTGGCTCCAAAAGCACCAAAATCAGCCCCTTTCTTCCTGTTCTCCAGATCATAGGAAGATCTTGCGTCTATCATTTGACTCCCAGATTTAGGAAAGAGATGCCAAATTTTCTGAAACTGACATTGATTTTATAACCGGAACCTACCCAAGAGACTTGTGCAAACTCAAAATCACGCAGAGATATTCTTTTCCTCCATTACAGTCAACTCTTTAGGGCAAGTTTAAAAGAGCATTGTTTTTCCTCCCATCACAGACACAGGAGTTAGCAAGTACGTTCTGCAAGAGCTGAACTCTATCTACCATACATTCACATACAGGACAGACCTTCAAAAGAAATACTGCCTGATAGTAAGGGCTGACTAAAAAAAGCCATTTCTCAGGCATCAGACTAAAGAGAAGAAAAATATAACAGATTCCCTTAAAAAATTTGTCTGGAAATGAACGAAATTTTTAATGGGAATAAATATCTACTGAACCTAAAGATGAAATGAAATTTTTTAGGTACCCTGAATAGAAGAAAAAGGGGACATCAGCTAAAAATTGATTAGAAAAAAACAAACCAAAAAGAAAGAAAACTACACTACAATATCTTTCAAAAACCAGCTGAGTCTCTGACAAAAACCCCTGAATTAGTTAAAAGGAATAATCTGATAAATAATACAATGATGGTACCCAAGGTTATCTGTTCATCAGATTTCTATTGTAAACTATCGTTCTTCTCCTTATACCTCAGCAAATCCTCCCCAATGTTTTAAGCAATTTCTCTCAGCTAAGTGACCTTCCTGCATTTTTTTATGGCCCAGCATTTCCTCATATTTCTATTATAACTTTTTAGTGCACCAGTCTGCAGTTAGAACAGCCAGAGACAGAGAAGCTATTTCCTCCTTTGGAAAAGTACAGGTTTCTTTCTTGTTTTTAGAACTTTTTTTTTTAAACACAAAATTTCAGTGATTTCAGGTCAGAAACAGTGGGTACTTGAATGGCAAATTCAACAGCCAGACTTGTAAAAATGATGCATTTGACGAGGAAATCCATATATTGTTATTTTAAGTGTATATATGTGTAATAATAATAGTAACAACAGCAACTACTAATGAATTACTAAGCATTGTGACATGCATGGCTGTTAATTCCCAGTTGCTTTTACACCATTTGCATGCTCGTTTTATCCATGTTGGAAACACAGTCTGGACTTATAAGGAGGTTGCTGGTTCCAGCCCTGTCTGCCTGGTGGTTTGTATACATGATGATGTGAGCACACCCTACCAAAGAATCTAATAATTTCTTTTCTTCCCCTTGGGGCGACCATTGTCTCTAGCATGTTCTATACAGAATGAGTCATTAATTAAACCTGGATTCTTTGCAGGTGGCCTATTGCAGGGCTGTGGTTTATTCTTGCTTGTTCTGCTCCTGCAAACAATATTTTGGGGGATTTCAGGCGATGTTATTTTTGTGATTTCACATTTTCTTCACTTTTCCTTCTGCTGCAAGTATTCCTCCTCTAAGAGACAGAAAGTGAAAGGCTCAGTTAAGAAAAACACAGCCACCTCCAAAGTGCTAAAACTGCAATAAACCCATCATCTCTAACAACAGCGGCATGAAAAGATAAAAACCAGGCTGCCAAGAATGTAGTAACCACCCATTCACTTTTAAATGCTCTCCACACTTCAATGCACAGACCTAATTACTTTTCTGCATTCCCAAATCCACTTTGCAGGGCTGCAATCAGAAACCTGGTGTTAAAATATTTTAGACTCTAAGGATCAAGACTAATTATGGGCCTAAGCTGCACCTCCTGGTTTCCTTACGAAGCAGCCTACCCCCTCCCCCATCCACTCCACCCCCTTCCCTTCTTTCGGGATGTTTTAAAGCATGCTCCACTAGAAGAAAGGCTGTCCAGTCTCAGCCGGGGGTGAAGTAAAGAGAGAATAAAACAAAAAGCTACTCAGTCCAATTCAGTAAGCTTCAATGAAGCTGGTATATTTAATGTGGGCCCAGGGTTTGCCTACAGAACTGTGACAGAATGCAATATTCTTAACAAAAAAAGATGTGTTTAAAGTCGGGCAAGGCCCCATAAGGCTGTTGTTGGTGTTTAAGCAGTACACCGAGGTATTTAGCTCTAAGGGTTTCTAAACATTCCAGCTGAGAATAAAACCACGGCTTTACAGTAGCTTCTTAAAGGTTTGGGGGGCTGGGAATGTTCCCTCCCCCTTGCATTGAAAAGTCAATAAACAGTAGGAAAGATCATGTCATAACAAGGATGAAGCCACCTATTACAGGGTATAGTGATGGCTAATGGTGCTATCAGAAGGACTAATCCCATATGTTAAATGCTGTAATTATTATAATAATATTATGTTTATAATAATATCCAGGTATGGGGCATTTTTAATTTTGTGCAGCATGAAACTGACCATCCACCCTTCCTGTGGCTGGCACTTGCTAAAATACAGAACTATTAGATAATGACATCAGCATTGCAGGTAGCAGCCAGCACTCCAAGCACGTTTTCTGTTACATGTATTTTATATTTCCTGGCATTTACCAAGCTGCTTTAGGTAATTTTTTCTGGAGCTGCAGTCCTAAAAACTTTCCTTCTTGATAAACCATTATCTGCAAAAGTTGACACAGGAGTTTTTCCTCTGTGAAGTACTTTCAGTTCCACTTATTAAATAACAGTGATAACATCATCATCATCATCATCATCGTCAAGAACAACAACAACAACAAACCGAGACTTTTATTTATTGCAATACAGGTGGTGAGCTGCTTTCAAGGACCTTCATTGGGAAAAAACCCCAAAGAAATATTTAGTTCTCTGATGTCTGACTCTCGTACCTTTAAACAGTTAAGGATAGGCTCAGATTATCGCAAGTCATATACATATGGGCACATAAATGTTTTAAACCCTGATCCCATTTAGGATAATCAAAATTAAATAGGCATCCTCAGCTTCTGATACAAGGGAAACGGTTAAAACCACAGGGCATTGAGAGGCAATAGTTCACATGAGAGTTTAAGAAAAACAATAAGGGAATTAGCAGAAACTATGTGCATTTGCTTACAACCATCAATTAACCTTCCATGTTAGATAGGTAATTTAGTCCACTCACTAGCATCGAATATAAGAGAAAAAGGTGGCCAAAACAATAATTATTTTCATGGAACTCAAAGGCTTAAACCCATAATTCCTAAGAAATAAAAACAGAGTTCTTTTCACAGTATATGCTTCATCTAAAGACTGCAATAAGAGCCAGGCCCTAGCTGTGACCCTTTACACTTCAAGGTGAAAAAGTAGGTTAAAGAAAGTAATGGCAATAATCACAGGGCTTTTCTACATAAAACAGCCTCTGAGTGGAGGTCAAAGATCAAACACTTGGGGCACTACCTGCGTCACACAAAGATCTCTTCCACAATAGAAAAGAAGTACAAGACTGGCAGAAAACAGCAAGAAGACTAATCAAGTCTAAAATTATTAGGAAAAAAGGACAAAAAGGAAACAAAAAAGCGGATTTTTTAAAAGTCGGCATGAGATTAAAAAGAAGTGTGGCCATTCTCAATTTTTTTTAAAAATAAGTCTGAGGATTTCCTGCACTTCACAGAGAGCTTCTACCAGGAATGAATGTTAAATATTTCCATTTCATCTTCATCCCCACCTACCAGCTACATTCTTTTGCACTATCTGAAATAGTCCTTACGTTTCTTTTTGTACCAATTTGGGCACTTTTACAGAGAACTGAAGATATCTGTTCTCTCAGTATTATATTCTTATTTTTAGTTGTTGTTAAAATTTTGGATGATTTTTACACCATAGCAAGTAAGATCCCCATTCTGAACTTGTGTGAGTTACAGGAACAGATCTGACATTAAGAATCATCAAATGAAACACCCTTCTTCTGCCCTCCTTCACTTTGACTGTTTGAGAGTTCAAAGGTAGATCCCCACAATTGCATTCAAGAGCTCTCTGGACTTGCATCTTATCCTGGGGGTGTTTTGTCAAGAATTTCACAATAAAGATATTCCTTATTTTTGACTTGAGAAGATTAAGGCATGAATCTAGTTGCCCAATTAAAATAATTCTTTATTTTACAACCAGTTTTAAGGCTACGTTTTAACGTGTGAACACCACCCTGTTGACTCTACCAGTCAGGTAAAGGCTTTCTGCCTTTCTGAAGGCTGAGTATATGTAAAGATTTTGGTGGAATCAGAACAAACTGCTCAGCAGTGAGAGGATTCAGTGCCAGCAAAGCAGAGGGAACTGCTGCATGAATGCACTTCACGCATGCACAATGAGGTTACTTGCCTGGCTCATTTTTTTGACTTTGGTCTTTGAGTTACAGTTGTCTAGGTATCTATTCATTCCCCCCGACAAACACTGAGACAGAATTGAGATGTTTATTTGCTTTACAAGCTGGGTGGTGGATCCCCACTTCATCCTGAAGTTTTGCTATGAGATATAAAACTGATATGTAAAGAAATTCAAATAATGTGCTGAAATACAGAGAACTGGCCATCAGCCTGATGTGTGTTTTTGCTGAAAAGGTTACCACAACCATTATATTTAGGACATGGCAATGATAAATACAAACCACATGTAGCATTAATTGTCCTGACTTCTCAATAGATAGCAGAATGCAAAATTAAAAAAGGAAAAAATTACCAACATTAATAATTAATAATTTAGTGAGCATTTATTAATAATTTATTTAATTATTACTCAAAATCAATAATTATTATCAATACTTTCTGGCACCAGAGTGTGGCGCTATTTTATGGGAAACTTTAAAAGACAGGTATAATTAATACTTCCCATTCTCAAAAATGAAACAAAATAATAGGTGTATATTGTACAATAACCTCTTTTTTCTTATTTTTTGTTTTCTTCAGTGGTAGTAATGACAAAGGACTTACCTCATTCTTTGCTGCTACTATGGAGCAGTCAAGAGTTCCTTGGATGTCTGAACATTTTATATCATATAATCTAATAATTCACTATAGCATCAGGTCACAGAAGGCTGATTCATCTATCTGACACATCCAACTATCTATAAGGTACATGCTAACCCTTATGCTCATACTGTACAGAGGACATTCTGTAAAAACTGTAGGAAAATATGACTTGACTTTATTTTTTCTAATGGATCGGAGAGGTTGCAGGAGTGGAAGGCAGAAACATAGGTACATTGTTCATCTAATATTTATTATGTTGCATGCTGAACTGTGTCCCCAAGTTTTTAAGATAGACCAAGAGGATCTGAGACATGAAAATGTGTTCATTTTGTTTTTGCAATGCTGCTGTCTAAATTTTCTTCACATATGGCCTTAAATCATCCTCTAATGTATGTCACTACAGATATATCCCTGATTTTTAAATTGCCTTTAATATGTTGAAGTCAAATATTTGCATTCATTGTCAGATATCAGAATTCACTTCTTTGTGATGTAGTTTCAATGAGCAATTATTGTCTGATTGACTCCTTAGGAAAAAAAAATTGTCCCCAACAGTCACTGTGCTAGAACATATAATGATGACTATATTGGCCTATTGTTTAAGATCTTGGTCAACTGGCAGAAGGTCACTGAGCCTCATACTATTGATGTGATCTGACTGAGCATGAAGTTAAAATTATAGTTGCACAATGACAGTGGTGTTCTGAGTTGCAGTGTTTGCAATTAGCCACAATGTGACCTTCCTGTTTCATCCCTTAAAAGAGGAGTTACATTATTGATTATTATTCCTGGCATTGATGTAGTTTATTAGTTTTGTCAGATTTATTTTATATTTAGTTATTTGTCACATGAGGATTATGTGGCAAGTCATGGAGTATGTGCCACACATTTTTTATTGCAGCAGATGTTCCTGAAATAGATGTAAGCATCTCTGCAAAAAAGCAGCCCCTCTGTGCCAAATTCCAGCTTGTGCTAATGTGAGAACCCAGTAGGATGAGAGAAAGAGTATAAAGAACCTTTATCCATTGCTGCTGCAAATGACAGTTTCTGAATTTGGAAAATGTACTACAGATTGCAGTGAGTTGCAAAGAGAGCAGGGGTGGCTGAGGCCAAATCTTGGGTTTGCCACCCTCTCTGCCTTGATATACTCCAGAGCACAACTGGTGTCACTTATTAGTGCAATGCAAACCCTTCCTGAACATAACACACAACATTTTGTTAAAACTGAAAAATATAAAGTACTTTTGTCCAGTATTTATAAACTTCAACAAGTGGCCTCATTTTCCCCCCGTAATGACTTTTTTGGGATGTGTTGAAAGTACCCGACTCTGTGAACTCACATCTCCTACCATATTTCATTCTGTTATTCTCCTGCAAGGTCATGAAAATCTTTCAAAACTACCTTTTATTTTCCCTCTGTATTGAAGATACCACCAAAGCATCTGTAATCAGCCCGCACCAGTTTTTGTCTCTAAACTTAAATAAGAATTTTAGGTAAGTTTGTTCCTAAGAAAGAACCTTGAGAAACTTCAGTAACAACTTTTCCACAAATTAATAATTCACTTAAAATCATTTTAGTATCTGAATTCAACAGAGATCAGTTTTTCTAAACACCAGCCCCTGCCCCTCCAACTTCCCCAATGCTTTTTACATGTCACACTATCAGGTACTTTGTTGAAGCTTAGTTAGTGATTTGTCTCATTTCTTTAGTCCAAGTGAGTCAGTTTTCTTTTCCAAAAGACCTGTCTGGCATGAACTTCTTCTGGTTACTCAATTTGCACACTTTATCGTATCATATATACCTATTTTTTGTAGGATAGATTATGAATCTAAAATCTGTTCTGATGTTTATGTCAAAATAAAAGTAAGGCTGCTTGATTAGGACTGACCTGGGACCCTAGTTTGCTGGGAAGACTAGTAGAACTGGTATGGCTAGTAGTACTGATAGGACTAGTAGCCTGCTGGCTTTGCTATGACCAATTGTGACTGGGGAGATGGAAAAACTACTTTGAACATCAAGGGAGGTTTTAGAGATGAAATGGAGCTCATGACCCTGAGCATGTAATTCGTTTGTCCCCCCCATCCTGTAAGGGAGAGCAGAAGCACAAACTTTTCTAATTTTACATTCAGCTGTGCTCCTGTTTTTCAGATTCTGCTACTTTAGTGTGTACCAGCTTTCTGGCACGTTTTCAACATCTTCTGGGAAATGCTGTCTTTTCTTGCAGTGATTTGAAAGTACTGTCCAGTAGGATATGTTGCTATTTTTAGGATATTTTTAGCCACAGAAAACTTGAGAAACTTGGATCAACAATGTAATTTTCTGGCCCTATCTGGGAATACTGAGCATTCCAAACTGAACCACCACTGTCACTTACTCAAGGTGAGGTACAGAAAAGTTAGGAGATGGACAGTAGGTTTAAACTCCCACACACCATCCACATTTAAGCTTTTAAAAGAATTAGAGCTGATGTTGGATAAGTTTATATTTCATGGAGGTCCAGTCAGGCATAGCAGGCTGAAAAGGGAAGGCAAGGTGATTGTAAAATACAAAGTAAGAGGGGTAAACAGAGCAGGATGTTATACTGGGTAAGTGTGGTTAAGATGTTTCTCCAAGAGTTGGGGAATGGTTCAGAAGAGTTTTTTGTATTCAATTACTTCTGTAGAGCATTTGTGAGTTTTAACAGTTTTAAAATAGGCAACTGGAGAAGCAATGGCAGCCCATGTGTATGCACAGTAGACTCTCTGACAATCAATGATAAACATTCTCCAAAAAGAAAGCATTCCTACAAGAGACCTCACAAGTTGCACTTGCAGCATTACTAATCTCAGCAACAGAGGAAGATATCTTTAGGGCAGAAATTCTGCCAGTGAAACTCATGAGGTAATGAGGTAATAGGCCATGTGTTGTGTGACAAACAAGCTCAGGTTGGAAGGCAGCAATGACACAACCCTCTTTGGCAGCATGGGAGGCAGAGAAATTACATTCCTCCTGTTGTCACTTAAGCTTTTGCATTACTTTACTTGTGTTTGCTAGGATATACACAAGTCTATGCCAATTAAGATGAATAGGTGTTTTCTAAACTGAATAGTAGCATTTTATAATGAGTTTGTTAAGGTTTTTGTGCAAGTTCTTCAGTTGTTGCTGAAGAGTACAGTGCATTTCATTATTGATTGCTAAATTATTTATGTTCAAGTGCACTTCCCACATCTTTCCCTGGTTTATGATATTTTTCTTTTGTCTTTGCAACAACAAGTTCCAGGCAGATGTTTCAGGTCCATTTTGCAGAGATTTGGTATTGCCATGCACAAAAAGCCACCCTTGAAAATGCCTTTCCTCTGCAACCTCTGCGAGACAAAACTTTCAAACTATATTCAGACAAATAATGAAATTCACCTTTTTTTTAATCTCATTTGGACACTTTTGTATGTTTGGATTCAATATCAGTTGGAGTTGCTCAGCAGCTCTGAAAAAGCAGGTAGATTATGGAGCATTGAATTATTGGAATTATAAAAGATCCAAAGAGATGCTTGTAGATTGCTTGGAGAGCCAGCTATAAAATAATTGTTATATTGAAACCTTAAATAAAAAGGGATATTGTGTTAAACACAACAAAGGCAGCAGATTGAAAGAAACCTCCTCTGGTATACAATGCTCCATGAAAATTACTACATCCAGACCCTGGTGGGAATTCACTTTGAGAGCTGAGGAGCTGAGGACAACTTTTTGCAAAGCACCAACACTTGTAACTCTGTGCCACTTAGATTGTTTACAGAAACTGCGTTGTCAAGTGATCCAGTGTGTTACACTGATTCACTGTAAGAAAAAGTAAAGCTCTTCCCAAGCTCATGCATGCTACCATTCTAACTCCCTTTGGAATACTATGGAGCCAGCTCCTTCCAAAGTTGTTAGTAAACAGCAACATTTCCTGAAGCAGGTTTGCCTGTCTAGACAGAAAAAAATTCACTGCCACATGCCACACTGTTTTCTAATTTCAAGACATATGGAGTCCTCTGCTTTGCTGCTTAAGTTAACAACCATGTCAGGCTGCAGCAACAGGCAGCCTCACGGAAATATACGAATCCCATGGTGTAATTAGGATGTCCAAGGTCAGCCCTGAGATCAGCTGTTCTCATGTGGCTTCCATGAGCTCTGAAAGCTGCAGTCCTAAAGGAGCCTGGCCTAAACCTAACCCCTCCTCTGCTGACATGAGAGTGCTCAAGGGTAAATGGCTGTGACAAATAATTCTGTGTCATCTTTACTGATCTGATGCTCTACAAAGGGTATCCAGCCACAGTGGGCTGAGGGTGCCCCTTGTCTCCACTGACATGGGGTGAGAGCAGCAGCAGCAGCATATCCGTACCCTTAGAGTGACTCCTTTCCCAGCCAACCACTTTTGGGTAGTGTGCTGAGCTCCTGGAAAGGTGCTGAAGGACCTGGGCACTCACTCAGCCTAGACTGGAAAGGGTGAGGGAGTTCTGCATTGTGCAACTATTGTTTTTCCCTAATTTTTTTTTTGTTGTTGTTTTTCTGATTAATTATTCATGTCTGATAGTGGACATGACAAAGAACACTGGCCTTTAATTGCATTCAGTTTCTATCTGATCGTTTGTAAGGGAAATGATGGTAGAAGAGGGATACCCTTGTGTTGGAACAATGCATTACAACATAGGCAGGCAGCCATGTGCACAGAGACCTCAGCAGCCTTTTCATTTGCAGTTTTCCAGCTGATTTTCAAGAAGGGTAAATATCACATCCATTGACTTACGGTCTCATGGTTGGCTTTTAAAACTAATTCGCTTACCTGCACACAGGGGCCACTTGCAGATCAAGCACCCATCTTGTATAGTTCATGTGCAACCTTGAGTGCTTCCAGCAAGGTAATTCTCATGCTGGAACGAGCTGTCTAGCACAAGATGCTACACCTGCTTCATTCTGCTAACAAGTTGGCCTCTGCCTCCCGAAGACTGCTTAACTTGACTTATTATACCTTCCCCATCAGCAGAAAGACTAATATCATCACTGGGACAAAGGTGAATTGCCTGGAGACAAACTTAGAATGAATTTTTTGCAGTCCCGTTCCACCAGGCATTCAAACTACTTCATCCTGGGGAGAGAACACCTTTAATGGTCATATGTATATATACTTATAAGGACAGAGCAGACTCTCCCAGCAAATCTGCTCCAGGTGAATGTATCAAATCAGGTAAACCGGAGTAAAGTGTTTTGTTTCTCCTTCCTTTTGGTCACAATCAACACAATCACCCAGATGAAGAGGAGGTATGAAGTGGTCTGGAGATGATGCTCCCCATGACTATTAGCATGTAGGAAGTCAAATGTGCATAGCATGCTGTAATACATGTTAAAGCATGCAGGTATTCAAATTCACATAAAGAAATGGGTTATGTGGGAAGTGCAGGAAGGGTAAGTAAAGAATAGTATGCTTGTATATGGCTTCCAGTCCGGAAAAATAATAATATGTTACCAGTCTGTGTCAATTTTAATTTGAAAAGTTGCTTTGTATTTATAGTTTTCTTGAACCCTAAAGCAAAAGAGGCTCATATTCATTTAAAACCAAGAAACAATTAAAATCCCCAATTACAATTAAAATCTACAATGAGCAACTGCTCTAGGTTTGTTTATTGCACACATAAATAATCATACTTCAATTAACATGTTAGTGTCTATGATCTCTTCCCAGATTAAGGTTGCCTCGAGACTGCTTGGTTTAGCTACTATATGACGTGAATTCCTCTCAGGAAAGTGTGTCTTACACGCTGTTTTTGAAGTAAATTATTTTCTTCTAATATACCTACACAACTGTCACAGGGAATTGCACTGCAGATTTAGTGATGTTAAGTGTCAATTGTAACTTGGTGACAACCATTTTATTGGCTATGCATATTGCTCTGTGAGGACCTACTTCTCAGTATGGAGGCCACCGTATCATTAAAACCCACTGATCCTTCACTGATGACATAATTTGACTGGCAGAGAGAGGAACAGTGAGGGGCTTGTTTCCACCTGCATGGAATCTGCTGTGCGTCAGAGATGAATTTGCCTTCAAGTTAGAAACAGCATAGCAGACTGGTGCCTGTGATTTTGCTTGATTTCTTTTAAGGAGTTTTACTGGAATGGTTACTGAGCAACTGATAGAAATCTGTTTAAATATGTCAAACATATATCCTATGCAACCTGTAAACAATTCAAATATTTTTAGCCACTGATTTATCAGTGAAATACTTTCAGCTTAACTGAGCCACTTTTTTTTCTCTCCCCCACCTCTCCTTTTGTACTCTCATTCATCCAGCCATCCTTTGGTCTGCAAGTCTGCCTCTGCAATAGGCTCAGAGTATTAAATTTTTGTGTTAAAAAAGGGGAAAAAATGTGTTAACATAAACCCAGTGTTTCAACAGATAAAATAAGTCATACAAGCTGTGTAAAAATTTAGAGTAAGAACAGAACCATAATTATACATTCTGAAAATTTTATAATCTGATAATTCAAGTTATGTGTTTTATGCTAATACACAAAGTGGTAACTTCTAACAAATTGTGATTCACACATAAAGAGTAGAGAAATTGAAGGTATATGTAATATACCTTCAATTATACATGTAATAATTATTTTTCACGTTTATATCTTCATATATACATTGTGTACTTATTCTGAGAAAGAGGAAATAGATTCTGAGACTTCCATAGCAAATTTAAATCAATATAGCTGCCTTTCCATTTCCAGTATTTAATTTTTTTTCCCCAGCACAACACTGCAAGGAAGCAAAATATGTTAAAAGAAAGTGTATCCCTTGTAATTTCACCTCATTTCACACCTATTTGGCAGCTTTTCTTAGCCAGTTGGTTTCATTGAAAATGCTGACAATGTTCACTTATTAGAATTGTCCATATGGTAAATTGTGCTTTCCCCTTTAGATTCACTTTATTAACTTTAAATGTAGAAGATAATTTTTTTTAATACAACCAACATTTCTTGATATATACTTTTATCCATCTCCTGCTTTCCAACACTGCTTATTCTACTTTTTTGAACAGTAAACAGCATAAATTATTCAGTCAATTTTAGTCCAGTGGCATCAATAATAGTCTAGCAGACATGCTACTTATGACAAATGCTGTGTGTAAGAGAAATATACGACTGAAGGTTTAATCAGAAGCTCTAAACATTTCAGACCTGCTCAGTTCTGTTCTTGGAAAGAAGCACTGTTTTTTGCTATATCTTCCAAAGCTTTGGGGAAATGTTAATTTTACCTATGAGAATAGGAAGGCCATTTTTACCCACTCCAAGAAAGAGGAAGGTGTTAGTAAAAGAGCACTTTCCTTAGGAAAAATTTCTCCCTCTTGAAAGCTTATGTAATAGGAAAATTTGAATGTTTTAAATGCATCCTATATGATGACCTGTTGGGACTTGTACACTGCCCCTTTTGAAAGCATAAACAGCATGTATGAAAATGTAATTTCTTATGGGATAAAAGTTTTTTAAAGAATTTGATAAAAAAATTACATAAGAAACTCCCCACCTTGAACTGAAACACCCTCCTGTTTTGCTGTGGTTTTAAAATAAGTCCATTAGATTCTTAGCAAAAATTGTCCTTCATCTGATTTAAAATCATGGTTTTATACAGCTTGTGAGAGTTGAATAACTGCTTAATTCAGAACCAAACTCTGGCTTTAAATATTAAATGGAAATTCCCATTGCTTCTGAGGAATTTTTAGCTTTGTTTCTAGCTATTCTGAAAATTACTTTTCGAAGAATATCTGCTTTGCTATTAGGATTGTGTTTTGCATATCACTGCTGTAGAAGCCTGGAGCTTTATGAAATAGCTAGAGTGTACCCACCATGTTCCCAAAATTAGTATTTATATTCTAATATGATGCATTTCTTCAGGGGTTTTATTTCATCATCATCTGAAATGTTGTCTGAGATCCTGGAATAAGGCACTGCTTCCTGGATGGCTATCTGTTGCATAGCCAAGAAAAACACCTTTGAGTCAAATTTATATAAAACAGCCCCCTGATAAAATGATGTCATAACAGAAAGGTAGAAGAGAGTTAAAGATGAACTGGGGTCATCGGCACAGTGCAGAGCTTATGCACGGTTGTGTGAACACAACATAAATTACTAATAATTTTCAAATAAGAGCAGAACATTTAAAACATATAGGCATCCACCAGACAAAAACAATTGAGAAGTGATTGTATAGAGGGGTAAAAGAGCTAATATGTAATTTTAAAAGACATTTTATTTGTTACTTTTATATACTGGCTGAAATGAAGATGCCTGAATAGCGAAGCACCATATGCAGAATTCATATACCCGTTTTTGTTATTTTTGGCCATTCTGGTCAGCACCAAATAAAAAGGAACATAAGTATTGACATCTTAAATCAAAGCTGTGGTCTGCTGAGTCTCAAAGATGCTTTAGTATAAGAAAAAGATGTGCCACTAGACAGAGTGAATAAGTCTGTTACACATTAGTGCTTCTTTGTGCTTCCTGACAGTGGTGATTTGTATAAATGCTTGAGTTTGAGGCAGTGTATTGATTCAACAAACATCTCTGGATTATAAATATTTGGATTATTGGAAGTCTTGTTTGCATGTACCCAGGCGGTCCTTTGTGAGTCTTGCAAGATGCTTGGTCTCAGATGCATTGAAGCTTCAAAGCATCATCACAGAGCAAGAGTTTCCTTTTATTAGTTCACCTTACTAATATTGCAAAAAGAAATTCAGAAGTCGCACAAAGCTGCCATTATAAACCTACTGTCCGACACAAAAGAAAAGCGCACACTTCTCTGCTGAAATGAATTTTAATTAAAAAGCCACCACAAACAAGCAGAAAATTAAATATCTAGGGAGAGACAGGGAGATTCTCTGACACATTTTGGTTCTCAATGAATGCTGCAGCGGGGTTAGAGCACACAATTCTAAGGTTAGAGGAGTGTAAGGGAAAAGTGACATTCCCTCTTGCTTGCATAGTTGGTTGTGCCAAGCCTTATAGCCTATGAATTTCTCCATGATCTGTTTTGGAGAGCAGACCCTTATCCTTTCTTAGTCCTGCAAAAATCACTACTGGAGCAAAGTGCTGCATGAGGGTTTAAACACGAAGGCAGCTGAATAAAGAGCCAGAAGCCTGGATCATGCAGTCTCCACTTTGTAAAACATCCTTTGCACAAAACGATGTTTAAATCCCTCAAGTGTGAGCAACAATGCACATCTCCAGCCAAGCACTGCTTATTCATTTAAATGCAATTTCCCTTCAGCTAAACATCCAGCATGGGGAGGGAAATTGTCAGACTTCAAACTACTGAGATTTGTAACATGAACACTTTGGAAATTTTTTTGTGTTTTGACCTGATTGGAAGTCAGGGAGGAATTTATCTTTCTCAGAGTGCTGTAACTTGGTCTTAAGCATAAAGGATTAAGAGCAGAACTTTTTCTTCTTTTTTTCTTTTTTCTTTTCTTTTAAAATTTTTTTTAAATGGATAAAAGAATAACCTAGAAGATTATTAAATTGTTGTTTGGTCCTCTACATAAAACTAAAAAGCACCAAATCCTAAGTGTACAATAAGAGCCAAACATTTTGGATATGGCCTTCAGACTGTTTCAAAATGTTTGATGGCATTTGAATTGATGGTGATCTCAGAGATTGTGTTCAAAAGTAAAAAATGACAGATGTAAAGAGGCCACAAATTATGTGAAAGGGGTCAGTCCTGATTTATTTAATATATTATGTGTAGACATTTACTCCTGTGTATGGATTGGCAAATGTGAGGTGTTTGAAGGGAAGAAGGCACTACCCAAGTTAGAGTGAAAGCTTAATAAGGTGGCACCTTCTTGATTTTTTTTTTTTAATGTTTTCCTGTTTGTTCTTTGGAACTGTTTTGGAAATCACTTCCAAGTAGATGAGTTCATGAAAGTCTAACAACTTCCAACATTAGGAAAGGCCAGGACATAGAAAAACATATAGTGTAGATTCTATGACATCAAACTATCTGCAGGCTTAAAGCAAGCTCAAGAAAGGTCACACCTTTCTCCTGAAAAGGCTTTTAAAAAAATCCACCCCACACCATGCTACCACAAACCGTCACAAAATCCACATCAATCCATTCTGTGTAATGAAAGCAACAATTCACAGTCTGAGATTCTTTGTAGCTTTCTCTTGAAACCTGAAACGAAACTGAACCTACAAAACCAGCTGCTGAGTTGGCATGACAGTTTGAGAAGAGCCAGAAGACCACAATCGTGTATTAGTTCTGCTTTTCACAAATTTGTTCAAGATATAGAATTTCTCCTGATTGTTCAATCATGACTTCAGGTAAGAAAATAGGCTGGTGTTGTTCTTTTTTTTTTTTTTTCCCCTAGAGTTTTTTCTATGAAGTGAGAAACCCAGGTCTTGCTCAGAGCAGTGCAATCTGCGAAAAATCGTATTTGACTGTTTTCCTGTAATAGCCCATTTTCTGGGATGGTTCAAATTCTCTTTTTTTCTAGGCAGCCTTCACTTTTATTTTCTGTGTTATAAGTGAAAAGTGCATAGTTCATTAGAGTCACTAGAAGGGTGCTTTTGCATACTAACACCGATTTTGTTCTTGCTTCAGCTTCCTTTGATATGTTAACACACAATTCTGTTGATATGAGGCACAATCCATGACAGTCTCTTCACCCTGGCAAGCAAACCACTTCTCTTGCAAATCCCACATTTGCCACATTTTTCACTCTTTTCTCAATTACAGCACCTCTCATCCTAGTAGATCCTAAAGCACTTTCCAGATTAACACCCCTTGATGTACAAATGGCTGCATTTCTCATAAAAGTAGCATGAGGTTTTAACTCACTCTCATAACAGGCTTGACAAGGCAACTTTATTCTTTAGCTAATATCTTTAATTGGGCATACACTAGTGGTTAGGGTAGGATTAATTGTGAGCATATGAGCATTTATTTATTTACTGTTTTTTTTCCAAACAGAGAGAAACAGAAGTCTTTGCTATGAGAAAATTCACATAAAAACTTGGCACTTACCTTGAATTTATAAAGCCTAAGAACACTTAAAGGGGGATTACATTACAACAGTGTCTCTTTCAATTAGTGCAAGTTGTGTACATCAGAAAACAGTAGATTTGAATGATAACTGGACAAATAAGAACTTCCATTCAACTCTTGTTGGATGTTAAAGTGCTTGTTAAAAGAAGGTGGAAAAAAATACAAATGTACTACAATAATTAAATTTTATGAAAGAGAAGGACAAACTCCTGAAGGCTGACCTTTTGTTAAAGGTATGCCTGAAATTAGCCTTTTCATTACTGAGAAGAGTTTTCTGTCAAAGCCTCTATACTTGTTTAAGTGCCATGGGGTAGGTCTGTAGGACAGAAGTTCTACACCAACAAGACGAGACCAGTGTGAGACCCCAGTGTCTGAGCAGTGATCAGCAAATGAGATATTAAGTACCCCATTCAGCTGTATTTTGTATATGCATTTGTATGCTCCCATTGGTGGACTGAAGTCATCTGGGAAGAATCAGTGAACTACAAACATGCTGGTACTCATAATAGTGCTTGGCATGAAGAAATGACCAAAGATGGGAATGATGGTAAGACTGGTGATCAGGAAAATTCATAATCATTAATTGATAGAGTGCACAGAGATAAGAGAAGAGCTGTGAGACAAGAACGACAGCTGTGCTGGCTTTTGGAGATTGACAGTGGTAATTTAAGCACCTTCTCTTTGCAAAGCATTTGGAGATTTCCAGTCTACGTATTAGTAGTCTTTTGCTGGAAGATGGCATTCCCTACAGTACAGATATGGGTGAATGCTCCTGGTTTCCTTCAGCATGGGTTTTGTGATGTCATCTTATACTCCTCAAAAAGGTGAGTTAACTTAGGGGCTGCTGTAGTGAATCAGGATTAGTTTATCTACCCTAAACATCTGGCTGACATAGGTGGAACTGTTTTAAGTTCTCAGACAACAACAACCACCAAAATGGAGTGACTCCTGCAGCTACACAGGCATCTGTCTATGTCTTGGCTCTCATTGCATGTAAACCATGAAAATTTCAATCCATGGTATCCTGTAAAAATACTCTTAACAGCAGTGTAAGTTAAGCAAAGAATGCTTTAACTATGCTTAGAAAATACTCCCGTATCTAGTCATAATTAAGTAACAACACTTCCTAAATAATGTACCGAAGAATTCATACATATTTTGTAAATTTGTTCATTAACATTCTCTAGACCAGAACACACAATGCTAGGCCAGGAATACAGATTGCAAAAGGGCAGAAGTCCTGGGATGGAAAAACCTTCAAGGAAAAGCTGTAGGTCTTTCAGTAAACCCCTTCCTTGGCTTCCATTTTCAGAGAGAAAGTGGCAGGGATTTGTGGGGCAAGCATCAGAAACCCTTAGCAGTAAGCTACAAAAACAGAAACAAAACTGATTTATTTCAAGAATGAGACTATCAAACATACCAATGAACCAATGGTGATAAGACTCTCCAGTGCATCTGTTTGCTAATTTAAGGTTATACTCCAGAGCCAAAGAATGGACTGGTGTAAGTCTGGAAGCCCCCAAAATTATTTCTATCAGAATGCCATAGATATACATACCTTGGTCTGAAAACCAATGGGCAAAATTTCTGAATTTTTTGAGATGATCTTTCCCAGTGTATCCCATGCATATCTGTCGCTGTTGAGCCATTAGCGGAGAAAAAGACCCGGATTCTCAGTGTGGCACAAAAAAGAGAGCTTTTATTATTTAATTCCAACTTATATAGATTTGTCAGCGGTCACTCAGATTGGTCAGTCAGAAACCTCCCCCTAGGCCTGATTGGCCAGGCCTGAACTGTCCAAATCTCGGGACACTGTTTTTAATAACATCCAAACTTTATCATTGTTTATAAAACACAGGGAAAAATTCTCACGGGAAAGACCTGTGCTAGCCACACGTATCCTGTCCTAAAAGTGGACATTAAACAATTACATAAAATTAACATTTCTGTTTAAAATCCCTTGACCAAAATAAAGACTATTTAAACAGCTATATGGAAGTACATTTAATAAAGTAATTAAAATTTCTTGGGATTAACAGAACAAAATACTTAGGCTTTCAGAAGAAGTAGGCTGGCATTTTTTATATTTTCCTAAAAAATGGATTTATGTGAGGTTATTCCTCTAAAGGTAGTTTTGGATATGTTCCCTGTATTTTAATAGTCATTCACTTTGCATCAGGTCTGATATGCTCTTTTCTGATGAAACTTGGAAATTTTCTCTTGAGAAATTATGTGTCTTATAAGCAGCAGGGACTAAGCAATTTTAGCTATGGCAGAGTAATAAACATTCTTACCATGGATTCATTGAAAATGCAATGACAAATAATAACTTTGGTAGGTCTATTATAGCACTTATTTAAAAAAAAAAGAAGAATAAAGGAAGGAAAGGGATTAATATTTGAATTGTCTCTATATTTTCATATGAGGAAGAAAATTTATAAACACACATGGATAAAGGTTTAGGAGCAGGACCTGTTAATGTGTTTAAAAGTATTTTAAAAACAACTATGAAACCTAATAACAGTTTGTGCAATTTCTAAAACCCTCTTGCTCATTTTTAGAAATAAAAATACATATATTTTATATACATATGTGAGCAAAGATTAATTTTGTTTTGCTAATTCAATGATTTAGAAATCAACAGTTAATAACACTGATGCTAAAAAAATTATGCATATAAAAGAGTTGTTCTTATCTGTACAGTGAGAACATGATTGACTATATCAAATGTAATACATAAAGTCTTTGCCTGACTGTAGAAATGACATAAATGCAAATCCTGTTCACTGTAAGCAAACAAGAAACCTATTGAAACTGATGCAACTATTTCCCAGAAGAAATGCAAAAAGGATTCGGCCCAGACACATAATTTAAAAATGAGCTGAATCCTGCCTATGCAGGTGCAAAAGGGAAATGGGTACATTAAAATATGGACATCCAGCTTACACTTCACACCTCTTCCATTAAATATTAGAATTTTTGTTTGCCACTTAGGTTTTGTTGGGGGGTGGCAGGCGAGAGAGAATTTAAGAAATGTTTTCACATTGCGCTAGGAACCCTAACCATCTTGTCAGTGAAAGGAAGCAGTAAAATTCCCATGGTCCCTTGTTTCCATCCCTACTGGGATTTCTCAATTGCTAAAAGTCTATGGACCACAGTTTTAGATTTGTTTTCTTCAGCGCGGACTTCTAGTTGATCCCACTTTTAGAACTGATGTGCAGTATTTAGAGCCTGGCACAGAGCCAGCAATATCATAAATTCTTTCTGCTAGCTCTAGCAGAGAGCAGTTCCAGGCTAGGAGCTGTCTTCATGTTAGCACAATTTCTTAAATACTCACAAGATGGAAAAAAGGAAAATAAATGAATTATTTGGGAATGAGTTCGGTAATCAAAGACTGAGAAGTTTTATTGAAACAAGAACAAATTTCTTGTAAACAATTAAAGCCCTTTCATCTTTATGTAAATGCTAAACGGAGAAATGCTGTTGTCTCTAGTCCTTTCTGAAATGCTTGGAGGATACCATGATGAGTATGCTGAACCTTCAGCCCTGAGGGTTACTTTGTGTGGGAGGACACACCTGCCTAAATTTTTGGTGGGAGCCATCCACTCCCACCTGTGGGAGTGGAACATCTGATTTCAGTACATGTTCATTTCTTCAAACTCCAGTTTGGCACCAGAAAAATCACCTACACCCAAAATTTGGTCTTGCTTTTCCCTTCACCTGAAGGCAATGAACAGAAACAAAAACAGTTCTTAGAAGAGAACTATTTTATGGTCAAGTCACTAATTTGGATATCTTCTCCTGTCCGTAGTTTATCTTCTGCGGGTAAATTAGGACCATTACATTAAACTGAATGTATTTTACATTTTTAGGGGACAAAAATAAGACCCTATTTGCTACATTTTCCATGCATATATGCTTGAAAATATAAAAAATAATGGGCTAGTTTTTCACTATACACATGAAATTCACAGATAGCACTGAGTTATTGGTTTCTGAAGGAAATATTATCAGGTCACCATGATACTAAGCAGTATTGCATTTTAGTAGATAATTTCTGAAAAGTGCTTACTTTTGGGAAAAAAAAAAAAAACCAAACTGAAAGGAAAAGCCCTGGCAACAGTTCTGCTGAAAAAAATATTTATATTTATATCAACCCCCTCATCAAGATTCTTCGACACATCACTGCTTAAAATGCAGTCACCTGACAAAACCAGTTCTAATTATTACCCCCTTGGGCTAACATTTTTCAGAGTGACTGGCTAAAGTGCACTCCAGCTCATAATTTTTATCTGTGACAGTGGAAGACATAACCTAGTTTCCTCTAATGCAAAAGTCTCTAATCTAGAGGGCAAGACCCTTTTCCGTATAACACTGAAGGGAGAAAATGCAATTTGAGCACAGGGAAATTGCCCACATAGTTTGATAGTTCTACTGTTCTCATTTTTTTCCCCAGGATTAAACGTCTTGTTTTATTTTATGCTAAATTATGACCTGTCTTGGACTTGTGTATATTCTTCATCGTATACTGGGAATTTTATACTGTAAAAACAAAGGGACTCAGAAATGTAGTCTAGTTTTCTTATTCACATTTTAACCATTAAAATTTCCAGATTTCCTCACTGAGGATATCCCTCACTAAGGGCTAAGGATGTTTTTTTCTTAATAGATCGTCCTTGCTTCAGCAAGTGGCACTTGCAAACAATAAGCTTCATTCACCTCTGGGTTAATCCAATTGTGTATCAGCACAATGTGATTGATTTCATATTGGTGTAATGCAGTAGTGAATCAGGCTCCAAGGTTTGAAAACAGAGCACTACATTAAAATCCACATTTGTATCCTGACACACTGGGGAGCAGACTTTCAGATGGGATTCATCCCAATGCTGTTTTCTTGCAGCAGATTTTCCAGCACCAAAAATAAAATAATAGTAATAAAAAAAATCATCCACAGTTTTGTGCTCATGAACACCACAGGGAACAAAAATTAGAAAGTCTCTTGGATAGCGAACTCCCTGAATTATACATGGACCTACCTGAATTATACATGCAATTGAGTAGTTAGATGCTTAACTACTAATATTTGCAATAGAGGGTACCTGTCAAAATCTGGGCCTCGATGTGCAAACTCAACTGCTAACAGCCTCTCAGCTGAGATGAGCAGATTTACCGGTGTGCACAGAGGGGGCTGCCTCACTCCAATTAGCACCACCCAAATGGTACAGCATTCCCTCCCCCTGACATCAGGGACAGTACTGCATCTGTCCCCAGCTGAGCCTGACCAGAAGGATTCCTGGCAATATTCGGAGAAATGAATTAACCTTTTTTTTCTTTTTTTTGGTTGAGTTCACATAGGCAGTGGCTGAATAACACATTGCCCTCTACCTTATAAAGCCACAAATGCTGAAGAGTTTCAAAGTAGTGAGACTGGAATGCTGGAACAGTTGCTTTTTGTGCTGTGTTTTTATTAACATTTTTTTTTTCCTCCCAGCCTAAGAACAACCTTTTGCTTTGTAGCTTGACAGCTGCTGCTTAACACGTTTTTTTCCAGCTGGCAGGGCAGTAGGGTGAGCATGTTTGTGGTTAGTATGCATTGCTTTTGTGAGCAGTGAGGGCACAAGTTCCCTCCTGGAAATGCACGTCAGCCTCACAACTTGTACATCTTCCATCACTTTGAGGACTACCTAGAAATACTGGTGGTAAAAATACAGTCCAAATAAAGGATAATCTAAGCTATCTTCTGTTAGAAAACCCACTGCTGAAATGATTATGTTAGTCCACATTCTTCTTTAAGCTAGACTCCATTTTTTTTTAATACCAATGCTCGACAGAGTTTTCAGTAAATTATAGTACTTTGTGCTGGTGAGTCAGTGCTGGATGAATGGTCTCCTTTGCCTTTTTTTGAGGACAGAGAATGAGTGAATGTGAGCAGGGCAAACAGGAGCCTGAGGCCATAATAACCCAGAAAGCCTAAATCTATGAAAATCACTTGGCTTCAGATTCTGGGCAGAGAGCTTTTTGGTTTTTTTTGGTATACGTTCTTCTCTGCATATGCGCATCTATTTGCAGATTCTCATCCTGCACTGGCACAGAAGATCACAGCATTATTTAGCATCCATGCTACAGGTTGACATTGTGAAGGCAACAATGGCTCTGAAGGGTGACTTTGGTTGCCTAACTGGGGCTTCACAGGACATGGTACATGATATAGTAGCTACTGCATGAGACCATATAAAACGTAGGATACTTGGTGGGTAGATTCTTGCTTAAATGAGGTTACCTTTTGTAATCAGAAGAGGCAGCTGAGATGTTGAGTACTAAAGCCTGAGTTTAGCTAAGCAGTGCAATGACAGTAAAGTGGCATCTCCCCAGATATTACACATTATTAGAAGGTTTCTTTGTACTTGTGTAGTTAGTGAAGCAAGCAGGCAGAGATAAAGCAAACTATTTATTTTCTACCATCAAGTTTCACAGCAGTAGCAATTAATATCTAAATTTCCTTGTTTTCTACTTTTTTTTTCCTGCCTATGAGAACTTGAGCTCACAAAACATCAGAAGAATCCTAAGGGATTTCCAAGGAAACTTCTATTCTGAAACAAGCCCATAAAAATTAAACATATCTTATACTTACACTGCAGTCAGGCGTATCAGGGATCCTTACTTCTGGCCATGGTGGACGCCTGCATAGGTGAAAGAGCTTTTGATGTCACCCTGAACCATCATCCTTAGGCATCCAGCTCAGACAACTGCTTGTCAGCCTGCCCAGGGGCAGGAGAAGCCCAATTCCTCGCCGATGCTGTAGGAGACACATGATTAATAGCTTTTAGTCAGTCCTGGTGAGTGGGATTATAGTCAATGAGAAAGGCTTAACACCCGTTCACCAAGACATCTGTCCTCCGGTAGCTAGGTTTCATAATAGTCTATCCTTTGATATAGATTAACTGATGGCTTGTCCTTCAATGTGGCACAGCATAGATACTGAAAGATCCTTCATAGTACTGGTGTTTAAATTCAGACTGACAAATGAGCTGTGACCACTACCTGAGGGAATAATTGTACAGCAGCTCTTATGCAGCCAATGAATTGGCAAGGCAAGAGCTTCCTATGGGCAGGTCACTCAAATAACCTCTGTTGAAACCCAATCTCTGAGCAACAAAGGGCTGAAACCTGCCCAAACTCCTGGGAAGAGCCACCCCAGAGGCCAAAGAGGCAAATTCTGTAATGTAGAACACAGCATGGAAAACATCAAGGAATGCACATAAAGAGGAAGAGATCCATAATCAGCAAATGGTACTTGAGGGTATTTCTGGTGGTTCTTGGAAAGGACAGTGAACAGCATTTGAACCTTCTTGAGGTGAACCCCACTCCTTTGCAAAGAATGCCTACAAGCATGAGCCTGCAGTATTCTCACCTTCTGATTCCCTGTGTTTGGGCACTGCCGCACACTCGCATAGTGCCACAGACTCTCGTCACTCCCCAGTCCCATGGGAGAGGTGTTGCTGGTCTTTCTGAAGACCTGCTATTTGAAGCTTGGTGCTTCTCTGACATGATGTTGTCTCCGTCATGGAGGAGGACAGTTGAACAGTCCAGACCTTGGCTTCGTGTAAATAATTTGTTAGACCAGAACAATCTTGGCACATATACAGTATTTTATCAGAGAGCAGCTCATTTATCAGGATGGTGAAAAAAACCCAGTCCTTTTTTAAATTTTGTTTTTGTGAGAGCTCTGTAGGCCAGAAAGGAAGAAGCTTTTATAATAATTTGGGCTACAAGTAGTTTGTTAGAGTAGCTGGGATGATGAAGTGTTTTTGAACCAAGCCTTGATGAGGTGTGGTTTAATGATTGCAGAGGGGAGAAATGGGGAAAGGCAAATCAGCTGAAGTCAGTGGGAGATCTGCAGTTCATGAAAGCTAGGATTTCATCACAAGTCTGCTGCTGACAGCAGCATTGATGAACATCTAAAAACCACTGTAGTATTATGTCATTGTTTAGTTGCAAATGGAGTATGTCTGTGCCTTGGGAGTAATTCACTATATCACCAAAAGAACTTATTAATCTAAGTTTTTCATGTGTCTGCAAGGCAGACCCAGATATTTGAAAAGGAAAAACAATACATTTGAACACCTACTGGAGGATACAAAATCCCTGTGTTTTCCTATGGAATTCTTCATTTTAACTGCACTGTTTCTGAGTCATAGCTTTGGTTTAGTAATATTCAGCCTGCTACATAATGAATTTCACTGTTACAAATTTTCATATTCAAGAGCGGAAAACTGTAAGGAACTGAAAGAGGAAGGCAGTAACAGTTTATAGACACCGTAGTGCAAAATGGTCATATTTCTGCAGTAGAGTTACAGATTTCATTGCCCTTCTTTTAACAATTTACCTGCTTTCTTTAAATATAAACTACATGCATGAATAAAATAACCCCATATATGTTTCATTTAGGTGTTTGCTGCCCACGTGCTCATGAAGGAACTGGAAAGGTTCAGGAAGACAGGGCACAAATGTGCATTAAGCCTGACTTCTTCCAAAAGTAAGCAGTAGTAAAATAAAGAGAAGACACATGCCTAGTTAAGAAGAATATGATATAAACTTTTACTCACCTACATAAGCCTTATTTAGGAGTGCAGTGTGAATAACATCACACTTGCATACTTGCATACAGATTGCATGAAATACTTCAGAGTTGATTCCCACAACAATCTTGTGAACTGTGGTTTTTTTATTTGAGCAACCCAAACATCCCCATCAAACAAACCCAAACAGGATTCAAAAAATGCAAGGTTCCAACACTTTCCCCCAGGATCAGAGGACCACTGAGCATTCTCGTTCAATTTAAACAAAGTGAATGGCAGTTAGTGTACCCTCCCCTAATGGGCACCCCCACTGGGGACATTGTTCGGGCACCACCACGGACACGTCCCAAGTGCAGCTGGATGTGTAAACAAGGACATAATCCGCCTGAAAGAATACTCATGTTTGGCAGAGCTCTCTGTGTTGTTAATGTATTGTGCCAAAGCAATAACAAAGCCATCATTTTAAAGTTTATTTGCAAGATTTTATTAATTAAGAAATTTTCCAGGAATTACTTCTGAAGGATGGACCTTTCAGAAAGTCACCATTTGGGGAAAGATTTCCAGGTGACATTTTTTATTTATCTGTAGCCCGTTGCTCAAAATAAATCACAATTTAATCTGAGTTCATTTGAGACAGAAAACACGTTGCTGTTATACAATGTAAGGGAGCCTTCTGGGTTTTTATTTTGAATTTTGTCAATTTCTTGCAAGACCAATCAGCCTTGGAGTTACATTTCTTCATTAGGCTGGAGATAATCAAGGTGCTGTACCTTGGCTTATTAGCAATGAATTCAAAACATGAGCAGTTATAAATTCCATATAGTCATCCCACTCATTCACAAACCATATTTCTGAATTTGGTACTCCAAGGAATGAAAGTAGCTTGGCAATTTTTTCAGTTTTATTGGTGGATAGTCTGGATTTTTAAAGTTTTTCTGGCGTTTTTTGGACAGTCATAAAAATGGCAGAATAATGTGGCAGGAAAATATGACATTTTGAAAATCAGATTTCCATGAACCTTCAGTCTGACAGAATCAATGGTCTGAGGTAAAACTGTATCCAGAAGTACTAGCAAGATTTGTTATGGATATGACTAATCAAAACCAAATGCTAAACCTTTTTTTTTTTTTTTTTACAAAAATCTTAGAAATTATGGAGGAAAGTTTTCTAGCTATATTACATAAGAAAGAAGGCCAGACCACAACATGGAAAAGTATGCTTGGTTAACTTCATCATTTCATATCTTCATGATAATAAATATTCACAGCACTTATACTGAAAAAGTAATATTTTTCATAGTCAGTGTTAGAATAATTTCTTGTGGGTTTAAAAAAAAAATTCAAATTTTCTTTCTTTTAAAGTTACACCATATGTTCAATATATTTTGGTGGTTCCAAAAAGAAGTATGGGTAAATTGTTTATGTGTTCTGTAGTTCAGCTCCACTTAAAAATCATTGTTAGCCCTATATTTTCAAGTAAACTTTTGGCCATTTGCAATGCTGCTAAACTGGGCAGTGCCACAGACATTTCTGGATGCTGGATCTCTGGATATCCCAGATAAATTATTACTATGCATGCACAGAATAGATGTGAATACACAGAAAAAACTCAGTGTGCTTCTGCTGCATGTAGGCCATTGGCTTGTCCTGTCCCATGAGGAACTCACCGCACAGGTTTGGCTCGGCTGAGCATGTTTGGCAGGTCTCAGGGCTCTGCATTGCTATATGTGTGCCCTCCAGCTGCAACACCTCAGTTTATCACTTTGATACCTGTTGAGCTCAACAGCTGTGTGTTTAAGCTGTTTTTCAAGGGAAGTTTAACTGGAAACCCTTATCTGCCATATCAACCTAATCAGAATTAAGAATTGATTAAAAAGTGTATTTTGGTCTTGCTTGACCCTGATTCCTTTGCTGGAGCAGTTGAGGTCCTGCTAATGTTGCTGCATATTTACCATTCCACTCTGTCTCTACAAATCTGTGTTGTGGAAAAGACTGCTGCATAAGGTGTCATTTACTTTAAAAGTGTTTTATACCTCACACACTGCAGTTGCTGACTACATTGATATTTTCAAAGGAAAGTTCAAAATTCACTGCAGCCCATGCTTTCAGACCTGTCAAGGAAGGGCTTTCAACCTTACAGCCTGTGGTCAGGCAAAGTAAAACTAGAGCAAAGCCTTTAATTTCTCTCAGATGTGATACCTCTTTCTTGGTGCTAAGATGCATACTGCAGTTGGGAAGGCTGAGCCTCAAGTTAGGTATTTAGATTGACTTGATTTTTACAACTGTCAAATCTGCAATTTGAGTGGCTGCCAGCTGACCTTCTTTCTTCTGGATTAAACCCAAAGAGCCACGTAAAAGAATTTTCTTTTGCCTAGGATGTTTTATTCATTTTGGAGATCAAGGGATTGAAAATATTGTTATCACTGACCACAAAATATAGACGTCCTTTTGTCACAGCCATTTTTGTTCTGTTGTGGCCGTGAGAGGTTTATTATCAAATATTTGTGACAGATGTCCTTTATATGATATTCAGCTCAAGGAGAAGGCACTGGCTTAATATCAAATAAAGACATCTCTGTCATCTCAGATGTTGTTGGCTTTGAGTCCCCAGTATAATAATAATAGTAATAATAATAATAGCAATAAAAAATATTATCATTTTAAACCAAAGAGTTTATTATTTTCCACATCCCTGACAGTTTTTGTTCTATTTCTTCTTTCTCAGTGATCATTAAGCCACCTTCATAACATCACAAACTCCTAACACAATTCTATAATTACGTATTAATTATCTCAATGCTGAAAAATACTTCCATCTTGGCCAAAGAACTGAAAACAATGGTTCAGCTGACAGTGACATGTCATTCTGGATCAATACCTTGAGAGAAGTTGAGCCATGAGTGAAGCACAGCACAGTACTGCAGCTACCTGCAAGCGTAGGCCATGATCTCTGAATTCCTGCATCAAACTGACCCTCCTCTACTTTTGAGTTGGTAAACATGATGTCACAAAATTAAATAGGGCAGAAACAAAAAAAAAACCACCAAACCAAAACAAAACTAAAAAACCCAAAAAAACTCCACCAAAACCAAAAGCAAACACCAGACCAGAAAATGTATGTTTGGAAGGTCTATGTTCTAATATCTTCCACCTGGAAAAGCCAAAACTTAGTAAAGAGAGGAAGATTTAAATTAAAAATGTGCCTTTTATTCCCCTCAGAAAATAATTGGTGAACCACAAATTTACACTTCTTATCATGAGGTATTACAGAAACCAGGGAAAAATAGATACTCAATTTCTACAGCTAGTCTTTTTTACCAATGTAATTTCTTCATGCATGTGATGAGGGCTGTGGCCTGTCTGACTTGGATCTCTGGAGCAGACTACTTGCAGATGCTACATATAAGACTGCATTGACTATTAAGTGAATATGTACATGTTCTTCCTCCCTGACCCCCCAGCTCCATGCAAGAAACAAGGATTTAAAACTTATCTTTCTGTCTTCTGTAAAAGCAGTAGAAGGGTCACACATAACCATTAGAACCATGCCAAATTTCAGAAATAATAGATGCCTTTTATTGCTTTATGTTGGTACAACAGAAGTGAAGCAGTTAAATAATTTTGTCTTCTGTTGAAACAATACATAACCCCTTCATTATTACACACAGCTTTCATGCATACTATTATTTGAGGATATAGTGATTTATCCAGCTGGTTACTTATATAATCTTGAGGTTTAAATTTATATAGTAGGAGTTTTAGTGTACTTATGATGCACAGTAAAATGTATTTAAAAAGTAACTTGTGCAATATACTATACATTTCTTTCATACACAGAAACTTAAGAAATGATCCAGATTTTCTGTTCAGAACTTCAAAAATAAGTGAAAACATAAGACATTGCCAAAATCCCTAATTTCCTGTAGAGACGACTTACATTGTGAAACATTTTAGTTCCACATGAAAAAAGACTTTTGGAGGACCGCTTTAGCTGAAAGGAAATAGTACAGGAGATTGACCTGGTTTCTATAGATGAAAACCAAAGGAGTGTTAATCTAGGTGCTTGATTAATTGTTTGACAGCTCAGCCCTTTCTCTCAAATTCCTTGGAAAAGCCTTTGGTATCATCTGGTGTAATGATGGACAGTTGTTAGATGACCTATATTTCCATAAGTACTATGTTAGAAAATTGGACGATTTTACAGCAGTTGAATTAATTTTAAAACCCTTTGTTACTGTAGTTTACACATACCATTCCTCTGTATGCTCCTAATCTGAAAAAAATCTCTGGAGTACCATTGTACACACAAGTAATATTCTCCAAATCACTAAAGAATTCCGAGTCTATAAACACTTACCTTTGGACCATATGTAAAGCTCAAAGATCTCTAGCTCCAGAGATGCTTAAAGGTTTGGTTCAGGATGAAGCCCCAGGTGGGAGTCCTCACTGAGGTATTCCCTTCTCTGCCTTGTGAATGGAGAGAAAAAACGATAAAGTAGCATGGATTACCCAGGTGTTAAACTATCTGTAGCAGTGTGTTATTATTGGTTCTGTACTTTCCCCCGTCCCCCTTTCCCCATATGGATTATGATCTAGAAGTTTCTCCTTTGTTTTCCCTAGTTCTGTATGTTATTGGTTCTTTTGAATTTGTACCCCCCACTGCCGTGAATCTATTGGCTTGTACCCATGTCCTTCTTCCCTCAGACTTTCCCTGGCTGGCTCTTTGGAGCTAACCACTCCCCTTTTCCCTTCCCTCTTAATCCCCTGCAACGCTGCTCTCGGGGTTCACAGCCTCTGGGGTTCCAGCTCCTTCATCTGTCCTCTGTCTCCCATCCCTCTTCGCCATCCCTGGACCCTCACCTGAAGACCTAATAAATTCCCTGGAAACCACAGGCTGCGTTCCTACATTTCTTCAATCCACCTAGTTTCCCAACGAGCTTCTGTTCCCCGAGCTCCACGCTCCTCCTGCGTGCTCTCCCACCCTGGCGCTGCCCAGTGCACGCTCTGGTACAGCCGACTGCCTTTCTGTGTGGCGTTGGGGCTTTTGGCTGCTTTCCGGGGACGCAACATCACAACTATCTACACACTGTTTTGAGAATGAACAATCAAATCCTGCCAGGAGAGAAGTTTTTGCTCTGCTAAAGACTTATTTATAACTGATCACTTGGGGAGCGTAGAAGCATTGAAACCTAGAGTCTATCAGCTCTTGATTAGATACATGGAATTTATCTAAAGCACAAAGATTGCTTAGAAGCAGCAGAGCAGATATCCTGCTTTTGCAGCAATGCAGCTCCTTGAAACTAGCCAGGCTTCATGGTATAGTCTAGAACAGCACATGGTCCACAGAAGAAAACAAAATTCATCCTTAAATTGTACGGTTTTTCAGCCAATGGCTCTTCTAATGAATTTCAGTAACAGATGTGAGAAAAAGAGAGAAATGACCCCTTCACATTTAAATTCAAGGTATGAAAATACTGAGTCAGCAAAAATGCTGTTATTAAACTGCTGGCATGTCATACTTGCTGGTGAAAAAATCTGCTGGTATGTTGAGAATTCCTTCTGCATGGTGGACTAAGATTTCTCTCACATTTCACTGAAGTCCAGGTTATATATCTGTGACTTTCACGTCCAAGCAGAGATATCTGTGAGGGTGTGGAGTGGTAGCTTTTGCCATATTCTGAAGAGCAAGTGAAAGAGCACAAGCAGTAGACCCTGAAAACCCCATTTAGCAGCCTCAGTGAAGGAAATGGTTGGAGAGGTGCTTGAAAAATCTGTGACAAATAATCTATGATCCTCTGAAGTAAGTTGTGCAAATTACATTGGTTTAATTTTGGAAACTGTTAAAAGTAGTCAACAATTAGTACAGTCAGTCTGGGACTTTGATGTGCCTTAATTTTGAGTGGGATGAGCAGTTGAAGAGAACTGGGCACACAGTTCATAGTCTTTCCTGGAGCTGTTACAACATAAGGATTGGGAATAGAAATGAGATTGTTTTATATGGTGTTTTAGCCCTCCTAAAGCCTCCATCCATGCCTTTCCTGTGTTATCTCAACACACCAAAAGTTAGGCCTGTGGTGGTTTTGATTGGCCCAAGACAACAGTAAAGTATTTTTAACACCTGGGAGAAATTTGGACTCCTCAGAAGCTGTTGTGGTAGGCCTGGGGAGGTGTCTGAGGGGTGGGGAGTGGCACAAAGGTGGCTCCTGTGTGTCCTGAGTGCAAGTTCTGGAAGTTTTTACATCAAGTCCAGCAGAGCCAATCTCTGCTGGCTCTGAAGGTGATGGACATGCTGCCGGCCAAGTTTGGGCCAATTGGAGGTGCTGGTTACACCTCTGTGAAAACATATTTAAGAAGAAATCAAAAAAGAGGAGGCATGCACTTCTTTCACTTCTTTGTAGTTGGAGGAGGAGGAGGTGGAAGTGAAAATATGTGAAGGGAGAACAGCATGGAGATTGCCAAGGTCAGTGAAGAAGTGGGGGGAAGGGGTGCTCCAGTGCTCCAGGTGCCAGAGCTGAAAACTTTTCTGCTAGCCGTGGGGAAAACTATGGGGGAGCAAGAAGTTTCTCCTGCAGCCCATGGAGTCCATAAGGATGCAGAAATCCACCCACAGCTCACTCCAGAGGAGTAGGTGGATGCCTGGAAAAGACTGTGAAACAGTGGGAGTCTCATCTAAGAGTTAAAACTGCAAAAGGCCTTGACTGGGAGAGAAAGGCCTTGCTCCTGGTATGGAAGCAGCCTGGCGTCGGCTCAGGAGAGTCTGCACAGCACCCTATGGACAAAAAGACTCACAAAGCTGCAGAATTCAGGCGGGATGTTGCTCCTGAGATTGGACCCACACCAAAGAAGTTCCTAGAGGACTGTCTTTCGTGGGAAAAGACCCCATGGCTAAGTAGAGACCCCTTCTCCTTGATTGGACTGACCAGAGAATCCCTCAACCTGCCCCCTGTCTGTGTTGCTGGTTTGGAAAGAGTGAAGGGGGGGGGGGGGTGAGTGCAGAGACTGCTTCTTAAGGGGGTGGGGGTGAGAGCAGAAAAACTGTCTGGAGAGAGAGAGAAACAAGTAGAGATAAAGAGTATTTGTAGTAGAAGAATTGTGGTGATGAATAAATTTGAGAATGTGCTCTGTGGACTGAAAAGAGACCCCACACCCTGCCTCCCTACCTGGCTTGTGGATTGTAAAGGAGGAAAGGGGGTGAATACTATAGGTTCATAAGAGGGAGGGGGGAGTGAACAAAAACTGTATGAAAAGTTTATTTTTACCTTGCATTTATCCTCCAACTCTGTTAGGTAATTAAAACACTTTTTGCAACTTTAAGCTTGAAGCCTGCTTGCCCTTTTTCTTTTTCGTGTGTCCTCCTGGCAATGTCCTATCTAAAACCTTTGACAAGGCCTTTTCTGATTAATCAGGGATAAACAATTTACTCTCTCAATTAATAAGCATCAAAAGTCCTGAAACTGAAGGCCTGAAAGCAACAAGATAAGTAAATTGTGCTGTCAAATCCCCACCAGAATTCTCTCTTTCTTTCTTTATCTTTTTCTTTCTTTCTTTTCTTTCTTTTCTTTCTTTTCTTTCTTTTCTTTCTTTTCTTTCTTTTCTTTCTTTTCTTTCTTTTCTTTCTCTTCTTTCTCTTCTTTCTCTTCTTTCTCTTCTTTCTCTTCTTTCTCTTCTTTCTCTTTCTCTTCTTTCTCTTCTTTCTTTTCTTTTCTTTCTTTTCTTTCTTTTCTTTTCTTTCTTTTCTTTCTTTTCTTTCTTTCTTTCTTTCTTATTACTTACTTTATTATACTTACTGTGTTATCAGTATGTGCTATTTGCACACTAGATGTGAAACAACAGAAAACATGCACATGGGCATGAGAAAAGTTCATAATTTACACTTTTTAGCTTAGAGGTTTCCATGTTGAAGGTATGTGGGTGCAAACAAACTTGACATTTTAAGTAAGCATTTTTTTTCTGAGTTTTTAGCCCCAAACAATAGTCTTTAGTCTTAACCTTTGATACCTGATATATAAATAACCTGGGAGATCTGTCCCTCCAAGAGATGTCAATTTAAATTTCCTCCACAAGCCCACCATTTGCATTTCCCCATCAAAGTGTTTTAGGGCTGCTATCTTGCTACTGCTTTAGAATTTATCAGTATTATGAGTGGTTCCTTGTAGAATATTTTCCTTTTGCCATTTCTCTATTTTGAAAGATGAAATCATGACTTATATTTTCCCCTGAAAACTGGGGAACATATTCCACTAATTGCTACCACCCCATAAGTTATGGTTTATGCCACACTGGACTTATATTGCTCAATGGTAAAAGTAAAAACTTTTTATAATAAATATTGAGTAGATAATAAAATAATCATATACTTTTCTTAAGAGTTATAATATTGACTTCACAAAAGTCAAATGAAATATCGCCATGAATACACACTCTGGAATAGATTTTCAATACTTGAATGGTATTGTCATATAGAGAAATAATTTATTTCACCAGGATATTTCCAAGTAAACAGAAGAATGAAGAAAATATAGGGAGAAAAAAGGGAAGAAATTAGGTATGGAGAGTTAATTAAATTGCTGGGTTTTTATTTTAGCTAAGTAACCCACAGTACTGTGGTTAGTTTCATTCTTTCCTTCAACCTTTTTTATCCAAAGCCATGTATCTGAATGAAAACAAAATTATGAACTTGTTTTACTAAAACTGATCAGTATCCAGCTAAAACTTCTCCTCTCCTCTCCTCTCTCTCTATGATGGTTATTATAAGATTTCCACAGGAATTCATAGCCATGAAGCAAGAATTTTATGTAAGGTTGTGAGAAATGCAAATAAGAGCTGCAACCTAGCTGCCTCACGCTGCAACAGTTGAAACACTGTTAGCAAAGGTAGAAAATTTTATGGAGCATCTCCTGTAAGGTAGGTATTTTTATTTCTGCTATTTCTGTGCCCTGTTTACATTTTTTACTGTGTATATATTGATTCTGTCTGAGTATCTAAGTGTAAAGGGAATCAAAACATTAGCTTCAAGTCCAAAACCTTGCTAGTATCACAATTGCTCATGTGCAATAATGTTGAATTTGTAAATTATTGTAAATGAGACCATAAGCATTAGCTCTTTTTAAAAAAAATTTTTTGCCTGAACCTGCTGTACTTTAATGTCATTGCTGCATACCCAAATCTACCATTCAGGCATTAGCATTGTTTTCATGTGGAAGGTGACAATGAGGCACGGGCCTCCTCTTGCTTTTATATGCATTATAGATGAAGAATGTGTCAAAGCTTCTCAGTCTCCATTGTCTCTGATCTGTATTTGAGAGATAGCACAACATGTGAGAGAGTACACAATAACTTCTCCAAGGACTTTGCCATCCTCCTTGATAGTGCACATTTTCAGAAAAGAATCCCAAACCAAAACAACAAGAAGAAAAATCGCCAGTTCTGCCTGGCAAACAAAGACTGTGGTGGCTAACAGGGGGCAATTATACACTAATGGAGTATGTCCATTTCTCATCTTCCTTTAAGACACTATTCAGAGTCTTGAATAAAAATACTCCATCTGGGAACACACACATCTTGTAATTATCAGCTGATTGATACTTCTGCCTGTATCCTAAAACATTAGCTCAAAGAATTTTCAGCCTCTGCACTATATCAGCAACACCTTGCCCAATGGATTTAAAAGAAATGTTCAGAAGGCTTTTCTATTTAAGTTACTTATTAATTTAATTCCTGTTAAAAGGTAACCCAGACCTATTCCTGTTGCACTAAATGTCTTCTCTACTTATGATAAATTCCATCTGTATTAACACACCTGTGTGAGAGAAACAACATGCAGCAGTCTACAGATGTTAAATAAAGTGTAAAAGGAAGTGTTTCAGTGGGCTTTTTCTTCATGATCTTAACAGCTCTATGCTCTTTCTAGATAGATACTCCATGCCAGCTGAATGCTTCATGGCTGAACACTGTTTCTGCAAGAGAGGCCTTTTTCTAGTCTGTTTTTTAAATATATACATACTCCTATATTATTTATTTGACCTTTTGGTAAGTTGCTGACATCATGTAGTGTCAAGGATTTTTTTCCCGGAAGTGTCAAGGATCTGATTCTGCTTCCTATCTCAAGAAGGGAGCCGAAGACGGTCTCAAACTCCCAGTCTGTGAGAAATAAGGTTCAGAATTTTTATAAAACACCTGATCATCATCAAAAAAATTTGGTGAGGCCTCTTGGTCAGCATAACTGAAGCAAATCCTGATTAGATAAAGGTGTATAGCTCTCAGATAGGCTAGACATGCAAATATATGAAACGTAGATTCTGTAGTGGAGTAGCTGTCTGTAAAGACCAACAGGCGAATCTCACACTTACAAAGACTTAGTTTAATTTAAGAGGTTTCTGATGTAGACTATAATTTGAATTTTGTCTCAAGGCACCTTGTATTTTAACCCTATACTGACCTTGATTTTTTACTTTTCTTCAGCATCATGTCTGGATAGCCTGTCTTCAGGATTTTATCCAAAAATTTGCAAGACAGCAGAAGTTCTTCCTTCTAGTAAAGTTCAGGGAGTGAATGCTGTATTTTTTATTAATGAACAAAATAATAATCAGCTAGCTTAAAAATCTCACAGGTATGGGAGGACTGCCATTCTCCCACGGCCATTGTAAGTCCTTGAGAATGTGAACTTGTATTATGAAAGATATAAAATATATTGAATATAATTCCATTATAAATCATGGCAACTTCTCTTGAAATAGCGCACGGCCAATCATAATGCAAAAAATTGTTTTTAAGGAGCTCTGTTCCTCTCTAAGCTTCAGAAAATGCTCACAGAAAATAGCAAACTTTTGTAAAGGAGAGAACAAGTAGTAAACAAAATCAGGAAGTGAAGGAAATACTTTCCCTTCTTCTTAGTATAATTTTTAGAAATAACTGCATACTTGGCGTGATATAGCAACCAAAAAAAAATTAGTGTAAAATCTATTTTGTAGGAACAATTTTTCATATTTGGCATTTATGAACTATTGTGCATCTACAAGTAAGACCTGGAAACGGATTTATTGTAGAAAATTTGTTTCAAGTCAACTCATATAATTTGGGAGTTTGAGTTTTCATAAATTCTTATTAATATTTGTCTCAGACTCTAAGTAAAAGTGAACAATTATAGGAAAAATTGTATTCAGCCTTTCTCTGAGGGGTTTCATATCCAGAAAGGTGAGATTCTCCAATAAATATGGAAAAAATTAACTATAAGATCAAACTTTCAAATTGCCTATTAAACTGTGAAATTAGAAGTTTTGGAATGGACATATTCAGCTCATATTTTTGCAATTAACTCTACAAATCTCTACAAATTTGCCTGTAATGTGCTATGCAACAAAAAGAAAATCAAAAGTTTTTCTGAGGAAGAACAGGCTAAGGTATTAAAGCACATCAGACAGCTGATTTTTCCTCAGAAAGATGAGAATTGAGATTCATTACTCATCTCCAGTTCCCATGTTTACCATCAATGTGCAATTTACATGAAAAAGCTAGTAATTCAAAGCTTAGTCTTACTTCTCTACCATGAAGAGTATATCTTATACATCTCTTTTTCCTGTTTATCTGTCTTGTAAATATTGAAGTCTATGGGTGGACATAGATGTTAAGTGAATGTTAACTTCTATCTTACCATTAACTCTCTTATTTTTGACAATTCTGATTCCTGTTGTCATATAAAGAAGTTTGATGATTCTGAATTCCTGCTACTACATCAGGAATCACCAAACCAGGACAAGGGCAGATTTCCTTCACCACATATTCATGAGGGAAAAATACAGGAAAAGGGTGGGAGGAGAAATTGTCTGAATGTTCTTGTGAGACCATGATTTGAATGCTCAATGATGACAAAAATGGCTCTTCATCTTCAATAAAAACATTTGCTTTTTCAGAGTTGTTGAATACTCAGATGTTTAAACTCACATCAGTAGGAGCTGAAAGAAACCTTTCAAAGTCAATACCATAAGAGTACAATACCCTCTAGAGGAATGGAAAGCAACATGCATAACTACAGTATTCTTGTGTTTTGCTCTGAACACATATTTCTTTTTAAAATTTATTTCTGAACTAATGTAATAACTAATAGTGACCGAAATACATTATATTACACTAAATACCTTACCCGCCCCTCCTTTTCTACTTAACTTGTGAAAAATGGCAGAGATTCTTTTGCACTGGAAATACTAGATGGTGATTTTCTAAACTACCCATGACCCCTTTATTCTCCCAGCATTTAGTTCATTCCTTTTTTATGGGCTTAGCTTTCTTGCTACTACTCAAAGTCTCTATATGACCAGCTTGGACTTCTAAGATTGGTATCCTCCTCTCCCGTGAAAAAAAATAACCTGTCGTTTCAGAACTGTAACTTTATACCTCCAAGCTCCATTACCTTTTCCACCGATATTTTTCTTAACCCAAAGAGTGATTTCTCTTGAGACATATGAAACTGCACAATCACAGCCAACATAAAGACAGAGGCACACTTCTTCCACAAAAATACTGTCTGATTTTTTCAATCTTCTCCATCTTTTCATATGGCCTATTTTTCCTGCCTTGTAATTCTTTTGCTTTACATGTTTTGCAGAGCGCTTAAATATCTTCTACACAGCTGAGTCTGAATTCTTCTTGTCCAGCAAGTGGTAAGAGAGAAGATTTTCCAACAGATCTGTGCTCCTGCACAGATACTAACAGGAATTTCATTGAGGCTATAAGTCCTTGATGGTTTTCTACAATACATTAACTTTTGCTTGACACAGGTTCTGTTCCTGGCAGTAGTAGACTTACCTGGCTAAGGATTACCTCCTCGAGGATAGTTTTGAATTTACAGCACTTACAAAACATGTGAAAATACATGCAGAGTTCAAACTCAACATTCTGGAGATGCAGCTCTTCTGCATCTCTTCTATACCTCCTTCCACAGGCTTATTATCTCTGAGGACATAGTCTAGTATAGTGTCTGAATTAATTTATTGTTTAGCATATATAAATACAGTCTAATGTTCTGTGGTATTACGTTGGCTAAGGAAGAATTTTACTACCTATAATCCTGCAATATTTACTAATACCTTTAACATGATATGGGGAAAAGGATTATGTGAATCCACATTTGAAAAGACTAGGCCAGACATTTAAAGAGCAGAAAAGAGAAAGTCCAAGAATCTGATGAGGCAGAAGACTGATATGAATATTATTTGTATAGGGTTGGATATAGATTAAATGTTGTGTTACCAAGACAGTAGTTGTTCACCTTTATTTTTAAAAAAAAAGGGAGAGAAGAAGGAGTTCTTTGAAAGACCAATGCACAGATTCGGTAATTGATTTTTCGCAGGAAAAAAAATCACATTTTCTATCTTTAGGCTATTTGTCAAACTTCTTTCATCTAAATTCCTAAATGTTGAGGCGTATCAGGAGAACATTTATTCAATTGGTGACTATGAGTACAATTGACACTAATATAGGTGTTTGTAATTTATTTATTATAATAAACAGCAGCAAAGGAAGTATTGTAAGCAATTCTTAGGAGACAAAAGGACTAATTTCAGGGTGATAGGGTACATGCAAACCAATGTTTATTGGCTTGGGATGCTTTTTCCAATTTGCGATTATGTTGATGTATATTTGATTGTGGCATAACTCTTGAGCTATTCTCAAGGTTTCTTGGCAGTTCAAAGTAATGGAAACATCAGAAATTTCCTCAGAAGTGAAAAAATGTGTCTTTTATAATTAATGGTGCACAAAAATACTGGTTTTGATATTTACTCCTTCATCCCAACTGCCAAAAGAAGGCACTATTGAATGAAAAATTTCAGTTAGTGCAGTTTTTTAAACTTCAGTAGAGTTGAACATGTAAGAAAAACATAATTCAGCTCTCTTTCTTCTCAAGGACAAATTAATAATTTTTAGAAATGAGTCCTGAAATGTCAAGATAGTAGTAAAAGCCTGTTGAGTTTTGGGCAAGATTTCGTTGCTGAAGCCCATATAACTTCAGCAAGAGTAAATGGCTGACACTAATAATATACTGAAGATTCCTTTCCAGATCAGCTGAGGTGCAATTAATGTTAGTTCCATTTCCTTCCTTCTCTTGTCAGGAGAATGGAAAGGAGGGACAACAGCCTGAATCCTCAGTCTTTCTTGCCCCTGCTCCCAACACAGTGTTACAGGTGTGTTGGAAAACGTTCAGCTCGTTTTTAGTGGTTGTTACAACCACAAAATTAAACAGGTATTATAGGTTTGCTGCTTCACCTCAGTGGCCCAGCTGGTACATCTCTACTAGAACAGGACCATCTCTGGCTGCGCACTTGTAGCCTGATATGTGGATTTTATCATCTTTTTTTGGTGCTCAGGAGTGTTTCAGGATTTCAGGATTATTATGGACTAAAATGATCTGAGTAAATACCTTTGTGAAAGATAGCTGACAATAAATCTCAGGTGTGTTTGTACATACCAAAGGCTGATCTCTGTTACTTCTCCCATTCCAATGTGCCAGAGGAGAGTTGGTCAAGGCAGTAGCTTCAGTCTGGAGCTCTTACAGGGGCAGGAGTAGAAAAAACTGGCATGTCTGATGGGATGACCTTCTTCTTCCAATGCAGAAGAGCCATGGTGACCATTGGGAAATGCAAAGAAAGAAAATTTCTAGTCAGTTCGATCTGTCTCATGGGTACATTCAGCAAAGTTTAAATTCAAAATATGTTCTTGTTATGGTGCCTGTGTTGCAGATGTCTGTATGTTCATCCATTTTAGTTTAAAATAGAAGTCAAAGTTTCCTAACAAAGATTTGAATAAAATGAAACCAGAAGCTAAATATTGACTAATATTTTATCATGTAATGTTTTCCATGTGATAGAGATTTGAAGTTTTCAGCTTAAATGCTTTTAGGAGTTAAACTTGTGCCCTAAGTTTCAGCTCAGTGCACAGAACAAGTAAATGCTGAAAATCAGGCTTTGCAATGGGTAACCCAAGCTATCCTTAACTACCTACACCTCTGTAATGTCCTATACTAGCTATGCAACTGTGTAAATAGACTTAAAGAAGTAATCTGTCCTTTTAGCTAGTAACATCAAAATGAGACCTTTTTCTTCACTTTGCCTGGACCTCTAACCTTTAAAGGTGAGTTAGACAGCTGCATAAAACCTGATCTCATTTTCTGCCCCTGGCAAGATTTTTTCAAGTTCATCTTCTTTTTTTCCCCCTTCTCTCAAAATCTGATGAAAAATGAAATGTCATGAAAACAGGCTCTGAGGCTAAAAACCCTCTGTCTGTCTCTGTGACAGATGTCAGTTTGAAAGGTTTCAGGTCACCTGTCAGAACTATGTCAGTATGATCCATACAAACATCTACTCAACCTCTAACACTAACATTGAGTTCTGCTTTTTAAAATACCCCTTGAAAAAGAATCAAATGATTTCAAGTCACTGCCTTTTCCCCTTTCTTTTAACTCTGATTAATGAGACAAACTCTCAGGCAAGGAAAAAAAAAAAAAAAGAAGAAAAAGGGGTGGGGGAAAGGAAAAAAAGAGCCTTTAAAAAGGACAGTTTGACCTTTTTGTGCCCCTGGCAGTGAACCAATCAGCATTCTCATAATCCAAACACAGATGCCTGGAGCTAAACAAATCCTATACTTGTGAACAAGAATTCAGTTTGCTGTCAAAATACAATGATGAGCAGCAAAGTGCTGCTCTTAAGAAAAATATCCTGAAATAAATTAAAATGTTTTCCATTAATAAAGGGAGTAACATGAGTAATGTCATAAATCACTAATAATATCATTTGGAAACAAATATGTTGATATATTTATTTGTATTTATTTACATGTGTATATTTAAACCACAGTACCTCATCTCTATATGAGACATAACCATATAATATTTTATGACACCAAAACCACTGCTCTTCTAATGCTGCAATACAGTACTTTATAATGATTAATTACCAGGCTTGCATGTTATTTTGTTCCTTGCTTAGTGTCATAATGTTTGCATTATTTCTTACATGCATGATCTGCCCTTTTAAAGTTTAAGCCTCTGTTTTGTTAAAAAAATAATTACAGTATTAAAGAGAAGATCCCAGCTGCATGGCAGTTTTCATCAGCGTGTTGTTTTAATAGTCTATGAGATAAACATGATTAGAGCTTTCTGCCAATTTCTATTTTCAGATGTCCCACATAGATCCTATCAAGTAGATTCTTGATGTTGATGGGCATATTTTTGGATATTACTTAAAAGTCTGTAATATCACTTTTAGGCTCCAATATAACTGTGGGAAAAAAAGATCTGGACATGACACTGATACACCACAGATGCACCAGATGCAAATTTAAATGTAACCACAGAGTAATTCAGTTGTATTATATTTGTCAGGGCTAAATATGTGATTTACTTCATGCATGAAACTGGTGAGAAAGAATAGGTATTCACTTTTTGCTGTGTTACTGTGGAACACTCTCCTCACATGTAGAATCTGCTTTTTAACATTTTTCTAATAGGTGTTTGTGTGCTGTTGCTCACTAAATGTCCATAATCTTTCCTTTTCTCATATGTGCCTATAGCAAATGTGGAAACAAACGTCATCAAAGTTCAGGTCCTTTTTTTTTTTCTTTTAAATCCTTAATGATTGCAGTATGCTGCTCACTGGTAGTTAGTTTCATTAACATTAAAGCTGAGTCTTTTGACAGGAAAACAGTCAGGTTGATATCAAAGGGTTACAGCTCTTACAAAACAAGTATCAACTTCATTTTGGGCCATCCTAAAAAACTTGGGAACAATTGGAGACAGAATCATCCACAGAAAACTATCAGTATTGTTTAGATGAAGACAGCCACAAACATCCTGAAATATTTAACTGTATCTAATCTCTTAATGACTTGTGTTTACACTGGTTTTTTACTGTAATGTCAATTTCTTCTTTTTTTATTTTTTAATCTTCCTGTTGAACATTATTGTTTAATACAATCATAGAATGGAAACAAAGAAATTTATGTCTCATATTAGACTGCAAGGTGGACAGGATGAATATTTCAAAGCCTTGATGGCATGGATAGTTACACTGAAAACCTGCCACCTGCACAATTTTCCTGGTCATGGTGGACATGACTCAGACTGGACCAGGATGCAACACATTCTAAAATACTTACTGTTGCAACTCCAAGTCCACCCTGCAAATGAGGGCAAACCTCTTCAAAAAAGCAATATTCCTTGTGTCTGAAGAATTGTAAGCAATAATTACAGATATTTCCTTTCCAGTCTTCTCATAACTTCAAGGTTTGCAAATAAATCTGGAAGATATAAATTTTTTCTTGCACCAAAAATCTTATTAATGCTATGGGTTAAATACTTAGAATGTTTAAACAGATGATAAACCATTTAACATAACTTCCTTGCCTGTAGTTATTTTCAGCATTTATTTTGTGACACTCTGTTCCTCAGATTTAAACTGTGAACTAAAAGGTATACACAGTCCTTATCACACAGGAAGGCCTTTTAGAATCTAATAAATTAATTACATTTCTAAAGAAGTCTTTCACTTGCTTCTCTCCCTCAGCATTGACAACTACATTGGGCCAGTCAGCCAGATACTGAAAGGGCATTATTGCAGATAACAATAAGAAATGTCGAAGCAGTTATTGGTGTCACACTGGAATAGCATATTAACATTGCCACAAACAGTCTTTCCCTTGTAAGAATAGTGCTTTGATGTTCAAACCCCTAGCAAGACTATTAGGGAACAAGCAAAATGACAAAACCCAAAAAAAACCCCAAATGAAACCCAACCAACCAACCAACCAACCAAAACAGAAGGGAGGGTAAAAACAGCAATGATTGTGAAGATAGATTTTCCAGCTGAAATTAAGAATTCTGAGCAGACTAAAATTAATTACTCTGTAGTTGCAAGCAGGCAGCAGATTTATGGTAAATGACAGAATGTTTGCAAATTTTCCTGACTACTTGATTAGAAAATGCACCAAGTACAGACATCAGTCGAGTATGCACTATTTAAGTGGTCGGTGTCTGGTGGCAGTCTGGAAGCCGCAATCGTTGTGGTTGCCTGTAGGAAAATTCGCACTTTCTGGGAGAAATTCTTTCACCTTTGTGTGCCCACAGCACTGATCTCTCCTCATGGCAGCTTAGGATACACTGGAACTTTGTGACCTGGAAAATGTGGGACAACTGACACAAGGTGACCCCCTGAATGCTGGGGTAGGCCCAATTAATTTAAAATTTTGCTTGGCCTTGTCTCTTCCAATTTTCTAAATCCTCTGGAAAAATGATTAATGTGTACACTGCCAAAGCGAAAATATTTTTGACCCTATTAAAGTCGACCAAGGGTAAACCTAGTGTAGGCTGGCATTGTATCAAACTAGCTTTATTAAATTTGATTTGAGGTTTGTATGAGGAAGGGACAGACAAGGACATTATTTTGCACAGCAACTCCTTTTAAATGAAAATACTGGGAGGAATACAAAGTACTGGTGTACTTTGGTACACAGCTGTATTTAACCTAGCAGAATTTTACCAGAAAAGTGATTATTTTTGAGAAAGCTTAGTATTTCTTCACTGTGAAAAGCACATTGTCCATTACATGATGAGCATTTTTTCCCTTGAAGTGAAAAGAGATTCAGATCTTGCTTTACTTCTTGCCTTTTCAGATTTTTATCCCCCAAATTATTCTTGTCTTGCCAACTCCAGCAGCTGGTAGAAGGGTTTGAGGAGATGATGTACAGCAGATGTAGGCACCTCAGACATAGAAAGTGCTATTTTCAACACTTTTCCCACTTTCTACAGCACTCCTTTTTGTTGTTGTTTTTGTCAGTGAAGTGCTTCAAAGTTCTGCACAAAACAAAAATCACTATGTTTCTCAACACTTATCCTGGTACATTAATGATCTTCAAATACAAGACCCTGTTCTTAGCTCCCAGGAATCTTTTAAGGCTGCAAGAGGAATAAAGTCCGGATGTGATCCCTCACTGCAATTACTGTAGCTTAAAAGAAATAAAAAATAAAGAGCTGGAATTAAGAGGACTTTGCATTTTTTGAATTGAAAAGAGTGATAGCTGCTCTGTTTTTCAGCCCCCTAAAACCTAACAGAGGATTTCAGACACCTCCTTGATACTTCTTGGCCTGTTTATGTGCCCTGTTGGAAAGTTTGGCTAGTTCAACACAACTGGTCACAAGTTTGTCAGCTCCCAGTCCACTCTTGCCTAGTTCCAGCTTTGAAACTGCAACTGCATTAATTTAAGTTAATGTGAATATTTGTAGGGAAGGCCTACTAACTCTGATATAAGATCTCTAAAATGACTCTTGTTTGCCCAGCAGCTGGATGGACATATGTGCAGGAGCCATTGGACACCTTGGGCTGCTGGTTTTGGGGTACAATTTAAGGCTAAGATAACACATTAAATGGCCCATCAGAGGAATTTTCTGCTTTGTATCAGCTGACAATAAATCACAAAAAAATCCCATTAAATGTAGTGGTACAGCTAATGCAGAGGAGAACATTCAAAGCTTTTAGTGCTTTTCAGCAATATAAGTCTCATAATTACAAAGTGTTCTGTACTGACAACATGAAATAATTCTTCATCCACTCAAGCAAGAACTAAAGCAGAAACTGCATAGCCCAGACAGCCTTACTGGGAGTGAAACAGCAACTACAGTGAAAAAATAATCAAACTACTGTCTTTGAGAGGATGGACAAACTGATGCACATGTATGACAGACTTGTTTTGGTAAGACGTGAGCTCACTGGAGACCACCAACCAGCTGTCAGCAGATCAACATTAAATGATTTTGATGAAATGACTGAAATTTTGCTTGCATCAAACTTGATACACTAGAATGAAGAGTCCCCTGAATGTCCTTACTGAACTTCCTCCAAACGCAAGTTTGGCATCCTCAGAGAGCATTCCATCATATCTAGATGTAGTGTAAATATAAGTATACATTTACATACATATAAATACATATATATATGCATAAAGTTTTTAATTTGTATGAATTGTTTTTATCTACACTAGTTTTTAACTGCTTGTCTAGAGTAAGAGAGACTTCTTGTCCTCCAGGCCTGTCAGTTCCGCCAGATACATCAGTAAAAGATAAAAATTAGGCATGATATGCAAAGCTTGGGTCTGACTATCAAAGATGATATTTTCCAAAAGTCAGAACTTGTATACAGGTCTCATCCATTTATAGTGAAGGAATCATTAATATAAGCAGATCTCGAAATGTCTACTTACTGTCATACATTTGAATTGTCTGAAACTAAGGACAGTGTAAGCTCGATGTGAAAGACCTTAGATGTACACACGTGAAAGAGAAACATGATGGTAGCTCATCCAAATCTAATAAATGAAATGGCTTTCATTTTTAAGGATTGTTAAAATGAAAAATACATATGTAGGAGTGCATCACTGCTATACTTGAATTATTTCATAGTTTGCCTGTGAGTAGACTTGGTAACTTCTGTAAGTCAGTTTTTACAGCATATAGCAGACTGCCTACAGCATTTTTGACAACAGCATTAGATCCAAGTATTAAAAAAACCCCTTCATTATTCTAAGCCACTTTTAATACTGAAACTTCAAAGATGGGTTCACCAAAGGCTGAGAGGACTCATAAAGTGAGCAGGTCTAATTTGCTGAAGAGATACAGACAATTTCCAAAATGACAAAACAAATCAGTTATTTTTATACAGTTCTATTTCACCTGCATGCTTTATCTATTTATAAGACATCTATCATTTTGTACTTAACGGTGAAGCATTTTGAGTCAAATTCTCATTAAATTTCTCCCTTGCTAAATAGAAACACAGATACCTGTAATCTGGTTCAACCAAATATTTTACTTATCTGCAACATAAACTTCTGATTAGAGGGCAATATCTGTGGTTGAAATTTTGCAAATACTACCCTTTAGATACCTCAAAAGCATCTTTTTTCAGGTTCTCTGGATTGCTTCTAGGGCTCCCACACCTGTGCCCTGTGCCACCACCTTGTTATTTTACTTTTCCTTTCACACTTTTCTGGAGAAGTCAGCTCTTTTGGTGACAATTATCCATACAAATGAGAACTGTTCTTTCCTGCCAGGCTGTTTGGGTGTTGTTAAACCCTACATGCTTCATTACCTGTCCACTTTCAGAGACTGTGGGATAAATAAATAATGGAGGGATCTAATATCCTATAAAGGGAATACGAACAATATCTGTGTACAGAGCAGGATACCTATTTTCATTTGAAAGCTGTGTATTGTTGAACATCAGAGAAGGAGGCTTTGTGTTAAACTGACAAAACACTACAGGAACTGCAAACATAATAAGCTGTTTTCTGGTGTAAATGGAAAATGAAGGATCAGGTCAGAGATTAGTTATAGTACTGAAGCTCCTTGTCTTACAGATTCAGGCCCAGTCTGCTGATAATTACAGACTCCACATCATTATCCTTAAGGAGAAAATGTGGATATGCTCTGTCAAAGCTATAGGGGATATTTGTGGGAGGACTGTTTATGATTTATGTGGATACAAGGGTCACAAAATAGGTACACGTTGACTTTAGCTTAGATGTCTGTGTGCTGATTTACTTCAACAAACAGGAGAGATGGTCAGTCACTAATAAGATGAATGCATCCAAAATGTGCTGCATCATGACTTCTTTTGCTCTACATTTCTCCACAAACTTCACTGGAGCTGGTACTCAAAATATTTTGATTTCAAAGCTTCTTTAAGCTTCAGACTAGGTATTTTCTGGTTTTAGTCTCTCTTCATAGTTCTCCATTTTCTGCACCAGGCACCTCTGATTCTTGACTGCATAAAGTTTTCTTGTTTAAACCAAAATCTAGGAGATTCCTATTTCCCTTAGGATGAGACAACCAGGATCCTCTCACTCGTCAAGATAAATGTTATATTCACATGTAGCCTTGTAATGACTGTGATTATCAAAAACCTTATTGGACCAGATCTGTACCATTAATAGCTCTCTATGTTTCTGCATGGACTGTAACTTCTGCTAGAATTTGGGCAGGCTCCACTTCGGAGTGTGTTAAGTGCAAGCACTAGACTGGCGGTTTTTTGATGACTATAGACAGTAAAGGGAGGAGAGCAGCTGAGTATCAGTTTACAGATAAAACAGAGTAATTTTAATGGAAAAAGGTAGTAACAGCTCATTTGGCACCTGGCTAAATGCAGAGGCTTTAGTTGCTGGATAAGATATTAGAGATGGGTCTGTTCATGGATAGCCAACCATATTTATTGCTGAAGTGGGAATGCATTCACAGTTCATGCTGACAGCTGCTGTGGGGCGAGGCGAGATCTTCAGGAGAGATAATGAGGAGTAGATTGATAGTGCCTCTGTGTTGAAAGGCCTGACAAAGACTAGTACAATCTTGAGTTCAGTCCAGCTTAGCCCTTTTATTAGTTTTCAATGACGACCAGACATGGTGTTTCCCAAGGAAATTGTATCTATAGGGTAGATGAGTGGAATAACTGCAGATAATTTTCTCTTTTATAACTACAGACACTTATATTTCTGTGTTAACTAGAACAACAATACTGTAGCTGGAATTGTAGATTTTGTGTTTTATCTTGTGTAATGTTGAAAAGTTTTTTAGCTAAGGATTCTGCAGAGGCAAAACCTGCACAAACTGGTGACCAATTAGTATCGTAATTCCCATATTTCCAAAATTAAGTATAAAGGTTGAAGTGATTAGTAGCAATTTCCTGTACTTGGCACAGTAGAAATTAAGTCTTTCATAACATCACAGCTCCTAAGTGATTGAGGATTACCTTTTATGCAACAATTCCTCCTAGATCTTACTGTGCTATTGAAGTTGCATGGTTCAGTCAAGACAGGAATTAGATTCTCTGCATCCCAGAGATCCAATTGCAATTACAGCATCTTTATAAGTCTCACCATGATAATGAATCTGATTGGTTCTGGCTCAGTACAAGTTGCTGAGGGACTCACTATCTGGGACAGAAAGTTACTTACGACAAGTATCTACTCTACAGCTTAACTCAAATGGAAGCAATCTGGTTGGAGTACTTTCCCTTTCTATATTTCTCTGTTTCTTTATTTCAGTGTGATGACCCTTCCAGTTTAGTATTTTGTGTATTGTGTGGGCAAGCAGGCATACTGATCGTTATTAAAGTGTACATTTTTATGGTGTTTTCAGTTCACGGCAGAATTGTGACAACTTCAGGGTCAACAGCTTTTCACCCTTAGCTATTGCTTAGAACCTTTCCCACTAAACTACTATCCACACATTTTAATCATCCAAAGATAACTCAAATGATCTGTAGAATTTAATATCTGAAAGCTTTGTATTTATTTTTGAGATACTGCACCACACCAGCACACTTCTATCATGTCATATTTTGTCACACAAACTTACAGTGAGAAGAAATTTAACAGGAAGTGACATGGTTTAAGTGATGCACTGACATGTATAATTTAAAGACTATAATCTTATTGGAAACAGACACCTGCAATTATTTCAGATATTGGGAATTCAAAATTAAACTTCTTAAAGCCAGAAGGAACTTATGATGTGCATTAAGCTCATGAACTGGTGAATTTATCTGTTTATCTAGAAGAACAGCACAGTTAGAGCTACTAAATGTCTTCCAAGAACTTCTCTGATGAATACCATTGTTGTTGCTTTGATTAGTCTATAAAAGACTTAGAAATTAATATTTCTTCATGTCCTATTCTATCCATGAAGACAGAGCTTGATTTAAAAGCAGTTTTAAAAGGGGATATCTTTGTCTTCCCTTCTCTTAATATTTTCTGTTAACTCAATATCCAAATTGGTGGCTAGATTAATGTAGGAAATTAGAGTTACTTTGTATGGTGCTATGTTGGTGAGTGTATTGGATACCAAGCAGAGATACTATTTCATGGATATGACCAGAAGTCATAAATCTGTATGAGCAATTTTGCGAACATATGATATCGCATCTCACAAATACCTCTTAAAAAACCAATTTTAATGCAACAAAATATGCAGGCTTTGACATATGCCTACCTATTTTCTGGATTATTTTTCTGTAGTTACATAATTGTAATCTGAAGTTTAGTATTTTGATCATCTCCAATAGTGGGGTAATACTGTTTTGTTTAGCTGTGCCCTACCATCAAAGCCCTAAATCAGCCAGGAGCTTGAGTCCTGCATACTAATAGTAATGAATGCAGTGGTTGCAAGGTTGAAGAAATGTTTATTTTCTGTCTATTCAAATGATTCAACACATGGAGGCTATAAATACCTTTGCACCTATTTGCTTAAAAGAAAGTAAGAAAAGCTGCTGGAACATCTTTGAAACATACATAATACGAAAAACATAAAAGAAGGGTATCAGCAGCAGAATTCAATCCTACTGTGACACCAGTAGTTTCCACTGTAAGTTTACATTTACTAATTTTATGGCTAATTCATCACTGATTAAATGCTTGCCTATATTTATTTACAGTTTGTGTATTATTTTCCACTGGATTAGAGAAAATTAATCAAAAAGAGTCTATAGACAGACACTTAAAGCAGAGATTAGGATCTTTATTTAAATCTAATCATCATGTGGTAGTTAATGCATAGGGTTCTGTAAAAACTTTTGTCTTTTTCCTCTAAGTGTAAACCCTTCTTTTCCTGAGACCATGCATGTTGACAGGAAAAAATAAGAAAAGTAAAACTTGGAGTGTGCCCTGGCAATGAGAAAATACTCTGGTATCAAGTTATCACATGTACTAAGGAAGCCCAAAATTATAGTGTAGATACACAAAAAGCATAACAAACTCTGGTATATCTCAGGTAGACTGAACAGGTCAAGGACACAAATCCAGGTAATCACTGTACTGCAAAGTGGATGTACTGTTGCCAGGATTCCCCCTTTCCGAACACAGACAGCTTCACTTAAAAACTGCTGGAAAATGCCTTTCCCTGACACTGGAAATATATATATCTGTATTTCTCAAAAAGCACTTAAGCATAAGCAGTCTGTCTGATGCTCCCCAACTTGACAAATATTCATTTTTCTGCATCCTCTCATTTCTGGGACTGTTTGATTAGGCAATCTTTATTTTTTTTTTTTCCCCTGGTTAGACTACTTCTATCAGACGATAATGGGGTTTGAATTGCGAGGCTGGCCAACCTACTACAACATACTTGCTTAATTTTCCCTGAAGAGTTTGGCAGTCCTGAAAGACATGTTCAGTGTAAACGAACAACTGAGAATGTAATTAAGAGGCATGTTAAACTATAAAAAAGGGGTAGTAACCACAGTATGCTTTCATCAATTAAAGCACTTTCTAATATCAGCCAATTACATCAACCTCCTCTGGCCCTTATATTTCTTAGGCTTTGTGTAACTGCTCCCTTTATCTCTAATGGGATCCTTATAATGCTGACCATGTGGCTTTAGAAGAACACCAAAATGCTAATCTAATCCCCAGTGTTGCCCAAAGGCATTACATGGGCCCTGACATGGATCCAAGATTGGTGGCACCCTAATTCAAATAAAAGCAAGAATTAGGGTTGATCAGGTGTCTCGATGACAACAGTACAATGAGTGATTGGGGGAAGGTGGGGGCAGGTTGGGGAGGGGGAGATGGCAGCAGCAAACGATCAGGCACATTTCAAAAGTAATTGGTCTCCAGGGAGGGTGTGGGTTGCTTCCTAGACCACTTCTACAGAGCCCTTTGCACCTTGCCAGCTGGAGGGAAAGTGCAGCCACTTCCAGAGAATAGCAGTGGGGCTAATGGAATTGCACAGAGAAAATGAAGGGCCAGCAGCCCAAAACCGAAGGAGTCGATTAAAATGGGACTTCCTTCCAGATTTTTCTTTTTATTCTTCTTTTTTCTTTTTTTAATTTAAATTTGGTCTTATCATTATGCTGACTTCACACAGAGCTAGATTAAATGCAAAAACTTAGAATCCCTAAAACAGCTAGTTTAAAGTCACAGAGATACTCTGCCATGCCTGTCTTGTGGCGTATGTAGCATGAAATGAAATAAATTAAAAGCCGTATTAATGATTTTCAGTATTTTTGTGTGATTTTTTTTCTTTCTCTAAACATTGACATTTTTGAAGAACTTTCATACTGTGGATTTTGAGGCATTCTCCAGTTGTATGTCAACACCATCAGCCCTATTTTGCACAAAGGGGAAAGATGCCAAGAGCTGCTGTTTTGAGCTCAAAGATACTGGATGCAACCTCCAAAAATTACACATTGTGTCCTCACCCCACTGATTTCACCTAAGCATTAATAAAGAAATTAAATCTTTGCTGCAGTTCTAAATGGATAAAATGAATCTGCAGTGGAATAACAAACCAGACAACCCAGGAAATATTTCAGTTCATTTTAGCTGTTAGAAACTCCCCAGTAATTCTCTATCAGACTGGTCCTGGCTTCTTGGTCTGCCAAGCCAGGTGCCAGCAAGTCTCTGACTGTAGCTTGTAACATACTCAGGCATCATTAAGCTTTTCCAAGGTGGCTAAAACACAGCATTTATTTCATGGAATTTGATACTTTCTTGCAAGGCCTTTCTCTCTGTTGTGTCTGAGGCAGTTTGTCTGATCCAATCTGAGATTTTGGGCATTAGGGCAGAAAATTTCATGTCTTATTGGGAAGGTGACTGTAAGATTTTCCTTCAGAAAACTGTAAGAGGACCCCAAGTTTTTGTTGCTTCATCCGGTATGTTTTTATGGCTTTGCAAGTGACAGAAACATGCAACAGGTGATTTAGTGCTGACTTTTTCTTTTCATCTGCTGGAAAGATGTAGAAAGATATTATGGTCCATTAGAAGATAGGGCTTGCTCATAGACTAGATCAACTTCTACAAAATAATTTCTGAGTGAGTAGCAGAAATACATTTACATACTTAATTTTTGTCATTAAGCTTCTTTTTTTTTCCTTTAACAATACAATTCTTCAGTTATTTCACTTCAACTTTTCCATGGAAGAATCACAAGGTTGTACTATGTTAATTCACCTGGAAAGCTATAGCGCAATGCAGAAAATTTCTAGAAGCTGTAAGTTTTGTGTGTTCTTGCTTATGACCTGTCCTGTGGAAAAACAACCTACTCATTGTTAGAATAACCCTGTTTTGTGGCCTGGGAACACATTTGACTCTTACCAAAATATTTCAGCCTTACAGTCCAATTTATTGAATACTCATCTTTGTGTCCCATGTTATTCTGATGAAGATTTAAATAAAAAGTTGTCTACTGTAGTTTTTATCTCCTCGCTGAAAGAAAATTGTATTATGGCTGCCACTAGGCTGTACCTTTATTAACCCTGATGATAGGGCAGATTATATCCAGACACATTGTCACCGTCTTATGTTGACAGGAACAATGGAGACAGAGAGACTTTGAATGAAAGGAATAAGTTTATGGTGAGAGACAATGCCACAGTGGCTTCCATTCTTATGCAAGTTAGTGGACTCTCCGTTCATGCAGGGCAGAATCCCAAGCTACATCATTGTTTGTTTCCTGCCTTTCTCAGGAGATGGCATTCAAAACAGAGGCACACTGGAGACACCTCCTTCCCTGGTAAAGAACGCCTCTCCCTTTGCATGGACTCTTTAGGTGGAGCATTAATGGGCACATCCTGCTGTTTTGCTTCTGTCCTCTGCTGAAGACACTTGCTAGTTGTTGGAAATATATTCTCTTAATTCTGGAGTGTAACAACTCAATATATTTTTAACTGCTTTATGGATCGCACAGCAGACTATAACTAGTATTCTCAAAAAGACAAGAAATTTTCATTTTCAATCAGCTTCTCCACAAGATTTTTCACATATCCAGCCTTCACACCACTAATTTCATTTTAGACCTGCAATCATATCACACATCCGTTTGCCTGCTGTGCTAACGTGTTTTCACATGCTTATCCTTTATTTATATGGCAAGAGAGGCAAGACTCCTAACAACAATCATTCCTGTGTTTTGCTAAAGGTTTGAGGCGGGACATTGGTTCTACATTACAAAATGTAAAGAGGAAAATGTTTAGATGAAAAATGAGCAGAGAAGAAAGCAATTAAGAGAAAATTTAAAAGAATTGATCAACTGTTTTTGCAGGTTCATTGGTATTAGCTCAAGTGTAGACCCTCTTCTACACCGTTGATATTAGCTCAAGTGTAGACCTTCCTTGTACTGAATTGGAAAAATCTCCTGTGTGTCACCACCTTTCTCAGCTGAAACAAAATTAATCCAGAAGAGAATTGGGAATGACAAGATTTTTTTCCTCCAAGTTTTATTGTTAATTAAAAAACCAATTACTATAAATTTCTAATTACTTTATAAGTACAATTTAGCCTGTACCTGTTCCTCAGCAAATTAGGGAGAAAATACTTGAAACAGCTCATTAAGCAGAATTACTCTTACCCAACATCTATTCACACTTTTTCTTAACAGTCTTTCTGAGTAACACCTCTGTGAAATGTTATATGTCTTTTAAGGTGTTTTACAGCAATTGAGAATGTTCAACAATTTCCAAGATCCAATATTGGAGCAAGATTGGGCTATGAGGCAGTGTTGGAAAGACCTTCAAATATGCTTATTATAAGAGATGGCTCAAGGAAAGTGGCTGCATAACATGTTGAGAAGTTCAGTAAGAAGGAGATAATCACTTCAGAAATACAACAGACAGCCTTGAGAGACAAAGGCCAAACACCATGAATACAGAGAGGAGAGAATGGGCAAAAACTTGACACAGCCTTTGAGAGGAAGTTAAGAGTAAGTCTGTGATCTGTGGCACAGTGAACAGAAAATCATCCAGGAATTAACCAGGTGAAAAAGCAAAAAAGGATTGGTGATTTTTGGCAGCAAATACACAAGCATCAGGATTTTGCCCCCAGTGGTGCTGAGTTTTTTGCAGAAGTATTTGGAATTAATTCCAAGCAATCAGAAGCAAACAGAAAAGCAGTGACCTTATTAGAGGAATTCAGCAACAAAATACCAAAACAACAGAGCAATGAATGGTGATTTTCAGTGACTAATATAGAGTTCAGAAATAAGATAATTTTTTGATAACTGTTCTCAAACATTTCAAACATATGAACAGAGAATATGTGCCAAAGTGAACTTTAATGTGACATTAAGAAAACATATTGCTATTTAGACATGGTTCAAAATAAAAAAAGGAAAAAAACCCAAAGAAACAAACAGAAGGAAGCTTCCTGACCAAGGTGCCTTAGAGTCTTGAGTGCTTTTCAAAGAGAAACAGAAGAGTCCCATTGATTTAGGTACTGGACTTTAGCTAAAGGGCAAAGCAATAGCTAGTAAAGCATATAGGCCACCCTGCTCAGGACTTCTAATGATCTCATATTCTTTCCCAAATGTCAATGGTGTAATTCTTTGTTTCACAGCCTGAAATCCTTGGATTACTCTCACCTATAATGAAGGCAACTGACGTGAAATAGAAAAAAAAGTAGGAAAATTTCACAATGGTATTGGGGGTGGGCGTGGAGTGTTACTACTTCCAACTCCGCTTAACACAATTTAAGGTCCACTTTATTTTTTTTCAGTCTAATTAATTGGTCCCTTCCTGACATACAGAGATTCTATAAACATTAATTAGTTGAGTTAATACTAGGGCTTCTTCCCCACTCCCCAAGAGCAAGTGCAGAACCAAGAATTTTTTGCATTTGGAACAACCAGCCCAGGGCCTTTACATTTTACTTTTAAATAAAACTTTTAAATCTGAAATACAGTTTTTTAGGTTTAAATTCTATTATTTTTTAGCATTGGATCAGTTACAGTTTGATGTCAAAACCCTGGCTGAATCTTACTTTGAATATTCAATTGCTATTTAGCAATTATTTACTGTCAGTATCCATATTTCATATTGTAGTTAAGGCATGACAATGCCAAGGTGTAACATCCATTTTACAGTTTATTAGCAAATGCTTTTTAAAAATCAAAACAACGGGGGGAAAAAAGCTCACTTTCCTTGGAATACCTAGAATTGAATTTTTTGTCACCTGAATTCTTAGTTACCATATCGTTCAAGACTCTAAAACATGTGCTATGAATTTTTTCTGAGCATTTAAAACCACTTTTATATTTCTGTGGCCCCACTCCCCATACAGATTTCCATACACTTTGGGAGTAGAAGGAGTCTTTGAAAACTGAAAGGTCAGTTTTGGCTTGTAAAGTGTATAGTTTGATTACCCCAATTTGCTGTTTGCATATGAAATTCACTTAACCATTTGTGCTGTGCTTTGTTTTGTACTTAGATTCAGCACATGGAAATAGTTATGATACTTATGTAAAATAAAATCGACAAAACTTTTCCTGAAATGACCAGTTTTAGAGTTTCTCAAGTAACTAATAAGAACAAAATCACATATTGAATGATATTCTTAGACAACTATATTTTAATTGGTTCCTGTGCACCATCATGTTTTCCAAGATGGCAGTACCACAAAGCAATATTAGTATCTATTCAAAGCAAAGCAGATCACAGCTGGCAGGTAGATTTTATTAAAGAAGAAGTAAATTAAGCCACAAGGGATAAAACTGAATAGGTTGAAGGCTGACTGAACCCTGAGTATTATCCACTTTCCTATGTTAAATTTGTCTGGCTTGCAACTTTAACTAGGTTGTCCTTGAAAACTGTAAAATGAGGCACTATGTTTGTTGTGGAGGACCTTTCTTCCAGAAGGCATTAATGGCACCAGAATTCATCTGGACTTTTTGTTTCTGCAAGGATCCCACTTCACTGATTCACCCTTCTGTGTTGCACAGAAAGTGTTGAGTTTTCATCCCAGTAACATTTCCATGAGTTGAAATTAACTCCCTAAAATCTACAGATCTACCTTGACTGCATGTTCGCCTCAAATATTTTCTTTTTTCTATGCAATCAGCTGGCTTAATAAAAGCATGGTTTTTCCCTAAAAACCCTTCTCCACCTTGCAGCCTGTGTAGGCAGTGAAGTTGGGTTGAATTTAGTTTAAATCATTACCGATGAGAAAGCATTATCATCTGATAAACAGCGGTCTGTGAGTTTTGCTAAAAAGAATAATTTATAACCTCTGAGATGCAACTAAGCTTTGATGACACATATGTTCTGAGAAGGATCCAGCATCCTTCTGTGCCAGTATGGCATTGTGATGCCCCTGGTCGTGTTCTCTACTAGTCAGAAACCAGACAAAGGAGCTGAATCAGAAGAAAGCTTTATCTCTGGTAGATTCTGATTAATTTACACATATACACTTCTGCATGCATCTCTCTTTCTGAGCTACAGTCCCCAGAAAGCTTATGAAGAAATAATTAAAATTGAGGTGATGCAACATCTGCTCATTTAATGAAATTGAAACATTTTTTGTGAAAGTGCATGGACTTAATGGATATTTTTTAAGAAGACATAACTCCCATCACTATGACCAGTTTTTTGTTTAATCTTAAATTATGTAAGAATAAAAAAAACCAAACCACGTTTGATTTAATGTGTAGTCAGGTAGCAAATATAAAACTCTTGTGATCTCTGCAAGTGATATTACAATTATCATTTTGTTTGGCCTTGCTGAGTGCATATACTTAAGAGCAATGTGAGACTTAGAGAAAGGTCAGAAAGATTGTAAAAATTAGACAAAGATCGTGGAATACTTGCATCTAAAAAGAAGCATTTAAAAAAATATTTAGTAATTTATTTTTAAAGTAAATTCTTGAGGTTATCATAATGAGGATTATTAAATTATGTCTAATCACATTTTCGTTTTCTTAAACTTGAAAGCACTTCGTGCGCATTTCATTATTTCCCTGCAGACAGGAAGCCCATTTGAAAGATTTGTCTTCCAGTTGTGCAGCTCTCCTACAACGCAGAAGTGCAGAGAGAAACACTTATTAAAAAAAAAAAAAAGTATAAATGAGTGGAAATTGCTGGGCAGCTTCAGGGACAGCTCTGATGTCTTTTACAATATCTCAATTAATCTTTGCAATTAATTGACTGCATTTAAAGTTTTCACTGTCCTCTTAACTTTCAGGTTGTGAGGATAGAAATGTTTTATGTAGAAGCTGACCTACTTTATTTCATTTTTCATGCATATTTTAGCACAGGAAAGTTAGAGGCATCCTAATATATGACTGTGATTATGATGTGGTTGTATTTGTGTAGTTTCAATGCAGATAAACCTTTTCTCGTGTTCTGCTTGAACCAGTTGCCTTCAATAAGAACTGAAGTGACCTCTTTCTTTCAGAAACCATTTATTACAGTTGCAAGACCTACATATTTTGTTTCCATATGCACTGCTGCTAGTTATTGAAATATGCCGGCAGCAGGCTGTTTTCCTTTAGCTGTGGTGTAGCCAAATACAAAAACTAGCACTGCTAAAAATTCATTGAATCCGCAAACAACCTTTAATAAAACTGGACAATAAGGGTGTGCATTGACTTAAAGCTCTGGAAGAAACCCTTGAAGGTGTAATAATGTTCTAGATGTAGCAGTATGAGAACACAAAGAAATTGAGTGAGACGCGTAAGGTAAGGAGAAGTGATATTTTTAGTATCCAACTTATAAAAGTTGGAGCAAACATTTCTGAAAGGCTTGCGGATTCCAAAACTTAGTCATTTTATCTGCCTATCTGCCTGACATGTCTAGCTTTCCATGTCTGAAAGTTTCCTGTTTTACAAGGGTATGAGTTGTCCTGAGAAGAAATATTTTGTCTCTTTCTAAACTTTCCCTTTTTTTGACTCTTAAAAAAGTTTAAAAGAGTAAATTACATAAATGACGGTGATATTGTAAGTATAAGCCTGAGAAACAGTCTGTGAGTTTATTACCTCAGCTTTTACTTTCTCAGGTTCTCATCTTTTATTTCCCACACAACTAACACACCAGCTTCTGCCCAAACTCAATCTTGACTGCAGGCATCATTCTGGAGATGATTATCTAATTTATCTAGATTAAATGCTAGGAAGAGATTCTTCTGTGTGAGGGTGGTAACTGGCACAAGTTACACTGAGCAGCTCTAGATGCCCCATGAAAATGTTCAAGACCAGGTGGGATGGGGCTCTGGGCAACCTGGTCTAATGAAAGGTCTCCCTGCTCATGGCCAGAGGGCTGGAACAAAATGATCTTTGAGATCCCTTTCAAGTCAAGCCATTCTATGATTCTATATCAGATCTTTCCTTCTCTGTATATCTCTGAAGCACTAGAACCTGAGAAATTATTCAACGTGTCTAAATTAAAAAGGCCCACTATTGAGATAATTCTTTTGTTGATCTCTGCTGTTTCTGCTATGCCATTTCCATGTTACAGTGAACAGATATTGACAGAGGTTCTAGGAAAACAGACAAGCTAGGGAAAAAAAGGCTTGATTTAATTAAGAAAAAAAAATGGTAAGAATATTCTCCTTGTAGTATGGGTTTGCCAACAGCATTTTTCTTCACTATACATTCTGCTGCAATCTCATCGCACGTATGCAACAGTTTGCTGGGGTTTGAAACTGATTTTGCTAATCAACTCTAATCTTTATTTCACTGATGTGAAACTCAAAATAAATCATCAGGTTACCAAAGTTCTCTCTTTCACAGAATTCAGTGCTAGTCTTCTAAGCATCTGACCGTTTTGAGGATTGAATATGGTTGTATTTGGTCTGCAATGTCTGATTACATATTCTTATTATCTGGAAGTTGGAGTAAAATAATTATTTTCCCAGTGTGTCTGTCATCTCAAACTATGGCTCTTGCAACCTTGGAATAAAATAATTTCCAGAGTTTTTTGACATAAAATGTGATATCTCTATAAAGTGATCTATTTGCCAAAAGGTGTGCTTTTGATTGTATATAAACTTTGAAATTATATGGGTCTCGTGTTGCTTTAATAATTTCCATCTTCTAGTAGGAGGGAGAGCTTCCCCAAAAAACTCTGATTTTCCATTTTAGTTTGTTCGAATAGAATGCTCAGCAGGGCAAAAAGCAATTGTGAAGGACAATCAATATTGGAAAGGTGGTGCTTATTTCATGCACATGTAATAGAGGCTGATGCCATTTTAAAGGATTTTGGTGCTTCCAATTAAACGAAATATTATAAAACTAGAAATAAATTAATTAAATAGACAGAGGGATTAGAAAATATTCAGAATTAGAAAAACCATGAAACCAAGGCCCAAAATATATGAGGGTCACCTGAAGTAAAAACATTTAATCTCTACACTGTGTTATTACTTCTTTCCCAGGTCTTTCTGGAGCAAGTGTACCTATAAGAAAAGCAATAGGCACAAATAATAATCATGTTGCCAGTAAGTTGAGGTATCACACCTAGGATTAGCCATGGCTTAGCAGAAGGACAAGGTCATTGCCAGTGGTCTCCACTTACTACTGATATCACCACCTCTTCTAAAGTGTCAAATGACGACAAGCTTTAGAAGGCTAAATCAAACAACAGCGACTTCTAGATGGGCTAGTAGTAACTGAGTGACACTGAGTCTGAGAATTTGACATGTTTTGGTGTGACAAGTTCACAATGAAGATGACTCTCATTTCCAATATAAGCTATTTATGATTAGAATTGCACCTATAGACTGTGCTGTAAAATTCCTGACCCTGATGAGACAAAAGCTTTAAATAAAGTTAATGGGAAATTCCCAGGTATATTTGGGATAATTAATAATTGTTATTATGTTACATTTTCAGTAGCTTTTGTTTCACGTTTTAGACTCCTAGCTAAATTTATAGTGTTCCTTTAACTAATGGGGATTTGTGGTGCTAACCTGTCAAAGGGCTGTATGGTTTGGTTCTTAGCAATGAGATGCAGTGACTGGAGAGAAACACTGTAACCACAGGGCTCCCAAGATGAATGTTATTTGTTCACTCTGTAACATAAATTGATTCCTGGTTCCCCGATAAACAAAAAATTACTTGATAATTCTTTTTTGGGGGCAGTGAAGGTGGAACAGGAGAAAAAGGAGAGTTTGCATGCAATATGCAGTTTCTCAAGTAAAAATCACAGGTTTCCCTACAATTTGGTTCAAAATGCTTAAAGAGACTTCAGGGTATTCTACCAGTAAATCACAGAGCAATTAATTTCTTCATGCAATTGTATTCATTTCCTCTTGTTCATTAAGCTCATTAATTACTTGTTCTTACTGCCCTTAACTTTTAGGATGTGGAAAGAGGTTGATGCAATTCAGTCCTTTGTTAGGGTCATTCCTTTATCCTGGCAAAATCCTGGCATGAGTGCCCTGTACTCCTGTTTGGTGTGGCCCATGACTGGGTATCAACCCAGGAACACACCACTGAATGGGTGAGATATCCCAGCCAGTGTGGAATGCAGCTAGGCTGTAGTGATCTCTGTGAACTGCAGTCTTGGAAACTGAGTTCACTTTTGGAATGGCATGATCTGAAAATTTTGAAGGAATTTTTCCTACAGGAAGTTTTCTGAAGGAAATGTGAGAGCACAACTCTGGGGATTCTGCAGGGTCATGGTTTAGGAATGGTACTCCCCAGTTTATTGTTCCCACTGAAACATCCCAGATCATGCACTGCTCACTCACTTTCCCCCCTCCCACCCTATTGGGATTGAGAGGAGAATTGGAAGAATGAAAAAGTAGAGATCGTGGGTTGAGATAAGAACAGTTTACTGGAAACAGCAATAAAATAAGAAAAACTAACTGTAACCTCAATAGTAACAGCAGATTGTACAAGACAAGCAAATGATTCACCTGTAATTGCTCTCACCATGAGGAATCTAGTGCTACCCGTCCCACAACAAACCGGGAAAATGTCCCTACCACCCTTTGCATGATGTGAGTTGGTATAGAATAACTCCAGGGTCAGGCTGAGTCCCTCCTGGCTGCTGAAAAAGTTAACCCTGTCCTGGCCAGGACCAGGAGAGGCAGCAAATTTAGCAAACTCTGTCTTGTAACTTGCAATTGCTTGAAGAAAAATATACAACAGAAAAAGCAACATTTGAAGCTGCTTTTCTTTGAAAAACTGAAGTTTTCTTAGCAAACTGAAGTTTATGAAAGCAGTATAAAGACTTTATATATCTCAAAAATTGTAAAGAGTGGTCATTTCCTGGCAGTCCTTCAGAAAAAAATCTCAGTGCTGATCCCCATTCCTATTCTCAAGCCATTGCCTTTCTGCAGTGAATAAAGTGCCTTAAACCCCCCTGCATTTAACAAAATGTCAGGCTGCATTTCTTGCAAAGGCTTAAACTGAAGGGTGAAACAGTATTCTCATCGTCTACTTAGTCCTTTGGTATAAATAGCTTTTGATAATCTGTTACCTTGGTTTTCTTATTTCTCATGTGAATAATTTTCTTATAAAAAGGGTCCAATATGAGTACAATATTGCAGAAGACACACGGAGAATACTAGGTAAAAAGACTGTCTTCAAACATGCACTGACTTATTTAATAGGATTGATTGGTTGTGATTTAAATTTTAAAAAATCCACCCACCCAACCCACCAAAATGCTGATATGTTTCCATTCTGTTTCAGAAGTTGATTTTACAAGTGAGTCTTTTTGTGCCCTATAAAAACAAGGGCTTTTGAAGACAAATCTTGATGCTGAAGTTGACAGAAGTCTCATTTTGGTATTTCTAAGAGTGAGCAAGAGAAAGACCCAATTTACAGCAAGAAATGATAACATGCCAGTTCTATTAATTATACTATTATTACTGTCTATTAGACACAGTCATTCAGAAGAAGTAGCTGATAGTAGATTTATGTACTAGGACTACAGCCTGTCACCAGAAAAGTAGTCTCTTGGGCAGGGCAGGGTGTTTATAATCTCATGCAATACTTAAAGCTGCACCTGTAACTATCTATTGCAGAAGTCCAATGTAGTAAATTGAAACTGTGTTTTGCTATGGTGTCCAATATCCATATTATCAAAAATTCAACTCTTTTGAGATTGAGTTTTCACGTAGCTTTTCACTTGAACTATTTTGGTGAATGACTCAGCACTCAAACCTGGACAAAAACATGCAGAAAACGAAAACCCCAAACCCCTAAACCAGAGTTTCAGTCTGAGTTTCTGCACTCTTGATGGTGATCCTGTGTGACTCAGGTTCCTTTTGTTTTTGGGAACTCACAGTTGTTCTCCTTCCAGGGTAGTTTTTATAGTCATGAGCTGGGCTGAGATGTAGCTGAGAGCAACAATATTTCCCAAACATAGCCACAGAGAGAGAGGAAAATGTGGGGGTGTTTAGTTGCATTTTTTGCTTCTCTACTTTCAGATAGTTTACTAATCATATGTATTGTGAATTTACTGTGCTGTTAGCAGATTCCTTGGGGGACTGTTTTGTTTCTCATCATCTGAGTTACTCATGTTTTACAACACAAAGTTGAGTCTTTCTATGTTTTTTCAAGGCAAGAGAGTGTGCTTTGCATTTATTCATTTTCTTTTTGCCCCCATAAGGCTTCCCATGAGCTCTAAAATTACCAGTCCTGACTGAAGTGGCTCTAGGTCTGTGCTCATCTCAAACCAAACAAGATGGTGTTTGCAGGAAGCTAGCAACCTGGAGGTACTCATTTTGAAGACACCTATTTTCTGCCTTTCTTGGAGATTTTCTGACCTCAGGTAACTTCTTTCCCAGGACACATTGTATTCTGACATCACTGAAATCATTCTAATTTGTCATGAAAATAGATGTCTGATCCATGAGATTTTAGAAGATTCATCTGCCCTCAATTCTCCCTAGTTCTTGCATTTTTTGTCTTTCCTTTGAAGTCATACAGATTGTGTATGCTTTGTTGTACATTAGATTTGTACATTTGATTTCATTAGATTTGATTCCCTAACACCAGTTGCTACCCACCCAAAAACTTGCATGTTGAACTTTGCACAACAAATGAGTAGCTACCAAACTAGATGAGAACATCTTGTTTCCCTCAGAAAAATATCAACAGATTCAGGGCAATATTTGTCCTCAATAGCAGTAGGCTTCAATCTCATCTAACGGTGGCACTGATGTTTACTTAATATCCCTTCAAGTACTCAGACTAATAAAGTGCAAGGTAAAAGCTGCTGTAGGTTGCCATCTAACTGAAACTCAACAATCCATATAAATGATTAAAATATTTATATTAACTCCACTGTGTTTAAGTACCTTTTAAAGTGTCTGTATAGGATTTATGTGCAGTCTCTCTGTTGTGGAGGTTGGAAAAATATCCACTTCCCACTACAGCACGATCGTTAGTTTAACAGCTCATTGACCACCACTGCTTCTGTAAAACCTGAACTGCTGCCCTCCTTCTTACATTAAATAATAAACAGATTCTGCTGTTCAGTCTTCATCATGGTGAAAATGGATCACAATGATACAAAGCTCAAGCTACCCTCTTAGCCGCCTTGCGAGAGTTTTAACCAGGAATGAGAGAACTCTTCGTTTTTTTGGCTTTGGGTGCAAGCTTAGATTTTATTGTCAAATTTAATCCAAAGCCACCTTGAAGGAGTTTCTTATGAGTTTCTGCATTTTTTTTTCTATTTAATAACTTGGACATTACACTGCTGCAATTATTGAACGATGAGGAGGAACCAAAAAGCACCAGAGACAGAGAAATTAGATTCTTCCCGTTCAAACTGTGCTTTGAAACTGAAAACAAATTTAAAAGTAATTTGAATTAACAAGCTAAAACTTGCAGAGGACAGGCACTTTTCTATCCAAAGTGTGTAACCACCACATTATGAAAAGACAGGCTAGGATGTACACTGGTGCACAGCAATTCAAGTGTAATAGGTAAACTTTTCCTTTTTTTGAGTGTGGGTTTTTTTGTTATACATTTCTTTTAAATGATTTTAGAGCAGTTAGATTCTGTCCTTGTGGAAAGGGCACAATTTTCTCATCTTTTTTCATCTGGGTTTATGTAAGCTGACATTTGCCATGCCATTTGTCTCACTCTTAGCTATTTAGAGGTGCTTGCCCAAAGAATCCTTTTGGGAACTGGCTTTCTAGACTCAGGGCTGATGTTGCTTTCTGGGTGAAACCTTCTAACCTCTTCAAAGAAAAGACAGATTTGACCCCAAAGCCCTTATTTATAACAACTAGTCACAAGGTGACCATCCTGTATGACCTGTGGAATATACTACACACTATTTTTAGACAGCACAGAATGTACTCAAGGTCAATCAAGGACACAGTCCATGATTAACAAAGAATTCTTGCAGAATTATTGTTCAATATTAAGCCGCACAAATAGTCCCAAAGAAAAGAAAATCAAGAGAAGGTAGATAAAGGTTTGACTAGTCTCTGAGCTGTTCTTGGCCATCTTGAGTTAGTGACTTTTCCACTCTAAAAAGAAAAGAAAGCAATTAATTATAATGTAAAGGTTAAATGGAATGTCTTGGTTTTTTGCTTGTGAACATGTGTGCATATACATATAAACTTACATATTCTATCTTGTAATACTGTAATTCTATACAAATATGCTTTTTCAATCTTTAATGCTCCACAGAAAAGGGTCATTCATATCCATGAACTGAATACTAACATGATTTAAGCAAAAAAATACACACCACAGATCAGTGGCCTAAATGTAAATTGAGCACAAATGTATAAATTAATGCACATTTCTTCATTAATGCACATTTCTTCATTAATGCACATTTTCTTCAATGCACATTGAAGAAAAAGAACGAAAAAAGAAAAGCTTTTTACTTTGCCACACCAAATTTGAACAGATTGTCTGTAAATAGTTCATAAGAACACGTGTAACAGAAAAAAAGACTTAGGTATCTGTGAACAGGACAGAGAATCAGAACCAATTTCAATATTTAAACATGGCCTACTCCTGACTTTAGCAAATCACTTAATGAAATTCAAATATCTTAAGAATTGAATTACTGTTAAACAAAAGTTGTAGAGGAATTTAAGTATTCAAAATTGTTTAGGAACCTTTTTTTTCTCACTGAGATTTTAACAATTACAGTACATTTTTAGCTATTAGGAGTATTAAGAAATAATTTGATGATCAAATATAGTGCCACATGGTTATTTCATTCAACAAAGAAAAACTGTAGTCATTAACAAAAGATTTTTTTATAGTGAATTATTAGAGTAGGACATGACAAAATTCATGCTGTTATTCACTATAATAATAGTTTATTATATAGCTCTCTAGCTGAGTTTGCTACAGTTGCTAAACTCACTATGCTTTTCCATAGTCTTGTGAAACTGTACAATTTTTTTCTTTTATCTGACTTTTTAACTTTTGTTTAGATCTGGAGAAAGTCTGAAATGCTGGGCAGGCAGGTAAATACTTTTGTCATGAAGGATAATAACACTTTGTGTTCATTTGAGAGTTTTAATATTTCCATTTTAAACATCAACTTTCAAGAATTTAAACTCACTAATAGAATACAGTCATTTTACTTAAATTTGGCATCAGGATCCCAAACAAAGAAACTTTTTTCTTTTTATATAAGGAGATATAAATGCACACTCTATACAAATGATATATAACATACACATAATGCTATAGGTGAAAAGTATTGTTTTTAAGTAGAAGAAACTCCTAAGATAAAAGCATATTTTAGAGATCTACCTAAAAGTTTTTAACGTACTTATTTTCTAATATCTCTCTCCACACGCATACTTCCAATTTGTGACTATTATCAGTTATTCTTGCCTCAGCTGTAAAAGCTTTTTCCAGGAATGTTCAGTCATATTGTGCTATGCTTCCAGCAGGTCTCACTAGTTGAATATGGTCAGCTCTGTGCTTTTTACAGCCAAGGGAAAATAATGGAGCTGATCCAAATTTCTTCTGAATCAATATTACGCTCAGTGGTGTTCTAGAAGTGAAGCTATTCTTTTTAAGGAGATCAAACAAGATCCTGATTGCTCCTGCCTTAAGAAATCCTTGATATGTTTTGGAAATTGAAGACTGGCTTAAAGCCAGATTAAAATTCGGAGATAGCTTTCTGTTATTTTAAATTTTCCTTATGATATTAGTTAGCCCTGATGCTCTGCCCTAAGGCTTTGATAATGTCGTGTTCATAGGAATGTTGTTATTCACCCTTAGGGAAATCTCTAATGTTGTTTTTTGACCCTCTCAGCACTAGTGTTTTGTTGGTTTGTTTATTTAGGATTTTCATTGTATATTTCCTTTTCTTAGAATTGTGACCTACTGAGAGGTAACTAAGCACCACCTTAAAAATTTAAATGAAGTGGCACATTTTTAGAAGGTTTTTTTTTTCCCCAAAGAATTTTAACTCTTACAATTTAATCCCTTTATATGAGTAACCCTCCAGAATACAGGTATCTCTGAAAAGCTGGCAATATTTAGAGATACTGAGTTTAAAAAAATAGTGTTGTTTCACATTCCTTATTTTTTTATAGTTTCCAAATAGCTATTTAAATCTTACCCCCAAAAACTATTCCATATATCAGTGGTGCAGTATGATTAGGAGTGTCATACATAGTCTCAAAAAAGGATAACAGTGAGAAAATGCTCATGCAGGAGATGAGAAATTATAAGAAGAGTTCAGAAAAGCTTAGTGAGGATAATCCAAGTTTTAGTTATCTGATTAAAGAGAAGGTAACTTGGGATTTTTTGTTTCTGTCTGTCTGAAGAAAATACAGCAACATTCAATGAAATCAACAAGATTCGAAGAAAACCATCTAATGGAGTAAAAATCTGTGTGAGCATCAAAATTGGCCAAAGCAATGGTTAAGAACCTGAAGATATTTTTTAAAATCTGGAATTTCTTATACTTGAGTCAGGGACCACCATGAAAGGTGAGTTTGTTGGTAAGTTCTTTCATCATCTTCACTTAAATTGTTCAATGAGTGATGTCACTTTGAGGGACAGAAAACAGGGCTAAATAAACCTCTTGTGTAATCTGGTATAACAACAACTACATTCTCTTGCTGGAAACTCTGTGTCATGATAACAGAGTTTTCCAAAATTATGTTTTATTGTAATAGTTTCCTTGGAGTAGTAGGAATAGAACAAACATGCTATTTGAAGCCAGAACTTTGCTTTACATGATAAATACATATCAACTCAATTAAAATCAGTTCTCTGTTATTATTTCAGTTGCCATTATATATTAGCATTTTTTACCAAAGATGAAATAGCCCGCATCAGTTCTTTAAAAGTACTAGTAGTACCAGTATTACTAGTACCAGAAAATTCTCCACCAGAGTTATATGAAATACATCCTAGAAATAGTTAAACAATTCTGTTTACACTGAGGAGCAGGAGAGGCAAATATTTCACAGAGGGTATTAATTTCTACAAATTATTTTATTCACTATTTTTGGAGGGGTGAGGAATAAGAAATGACAATTTCTTAACAGATCATTCTAAATGCACAAAGTGAAAACAGAATTATCCCTATTTTATGTAAAAGACACTCTAAATTTCTTGGAAAATAGTTGATTCATACAAAAATATGTCCCTTAGAAGAGGGCCAAGGTTTTGGTATGATGTGCTTCTTGATAGCACACAGTGCAAATCTAAGGTGCAAATGGAAAGTTTTAACTTATGCTTTTCCTCTGTTCAATTTGGGAAGAAGAAATATCTGTTATGTGTACAGGGACAGTACTGTCACATGCAATCTCAGATGAACTAAAAGAGAAACGTCCTATCATAGAACAAACCATGAGACTATTTTTGCATACCACTGAGCTGTTCATTTTGTAATTTCACTGAGTTAATGCTACTGAATATATTACAAGCCTCAACTTCTTGAAGGATCAGACTCTTGAGTGCCAAAAACATACGTTTACTGAGCACTTTTTACAACATATCTTTGAGTGACAATGAAGTGGAAAAAAAACAATCACAGCCAAAAGTTTTATTTTGCATATGATTCAAAGGAACTGCTAATGAGCTACACCATTTATCTTCAGAGGAAGGAGAAGGAAGAGAAGGAGAAGGAGAAGGAGAAGGAGAAGGAGAAGGAGAAGGAGAAGGAGAAGGAGAAGGAGAAGGAGAAGGAGAAGGAGAAGAAGGACAACGAAGAAGTGGCAAATAAAATTATGAAACATCTTTGCCAGCTTCTTCAAACTATTTTAGAAAAATGCAGGCAAAGGTTAAATGCCTTAAAATTTTTGACATTTGCCCTTTTATCCCAAGGAAATTTTTCCAACAGGCTTTTTTTTGTGTCTTTAAAGTTATTTGTCAAATATGCAATGGAAGAAAAGCCCCATGATGAACTTGAGATATGGCAAAGCCTTAGTAACTGGAGTATGTGCTATTTTTAAAAGAGTTTGTGGACTCAGAGCCCTGTGCTGTGGTTTTCAGCTATAAGCTGGCTGTGTTACTCTATGTTTTCTTTAAGTGTGATTTCATCGAGGTCTGTGTTCTGTCTGGGTGATGTATCTCAGTGCAAACAGCTCACTGTTAGCCATTATGTACCTATTAGCACTGATTGCTTTCTGATAGCGCTTCACCAGTTGGTTTCACTCACTTTGACAGGTTTGGTGCTTTGTTTAACCTTTAAACTAGTGGGGCAATAGCACTGCTGACAGAATTGGAGAAATAATTAAGGAAAACTTAGTCAAGGCATAAGAAAACAATTGTAACAAGGCAGATCCTTCTGGTGAGTTTGAATTGTCAGTTGATATGCAGGAAAAGGACGGGGCAGACATGTGGCCAGAGCACAGTACAGCATAAGTATAGCTATTTCCCATGTAATCTGCAAGAATCCAGTTTAAAGAAATTATTACTGCTTTACTAATTTTATTTTTTCTCTCTGTAGGTGCATACTGTTCTAGGCCAGGCAATCATTTTTTTGCCGTGTTTTTAAATGAATGTAGAACAGCAGTGAGAGTACTTGCAGGTTAGGGAGCATTTCCGTTTTGATGTGTAAGGGAAAAAGAAAATCTAAGTATTTTAAAATATTGTCTGTATTTAAAAAAAGCCACAGAATCACAGAATAAGCTGAGTTGGAAGGGACCTACAAGGAACACTGAGTCCAACTCCAAGCATTGCACAGCACGATCTTCAAGAGCCACACTGCATACCCAAGAGTATTGTCCAAACGCATCCTGAAATCTGTCAGGCTTAGTGCTGTGACCACTTCCATGGGGAGCCTGTTCCAACCACCCTCAGGGTGAAGAATCTTTTCCTAATATCCAACCTAAACCTCCCCTGAACACAACTTCAGGCCATTCCTTTGGGTCCTGCCAGTGGCCACCAGAGAGAAGAGCTCAGTGCCTGCCCCTCCTCTTCACCTCACGAGGAAGTTGTAACTGCAATGAAGTGTCTGCTCAGTCTCCTCCAGACTGAACAGACCAAGTGACCTCAGCCATACCTCACAAGGCTAAAGGACCCTCAAGGACCTTCACTCTCTTTCTTGCCTTCCTCTGGCAACAATTTAAAAAGCTGCCTTCTTCTTTAACAGTTTAGTACGTTTTTTATATTATGGTGTCCAAAACTGCACACCATGATCAAGTTGAGGCTGCCCCAGCCCAGAGCAGAGCGGGACAACCCCCTCCCTTGCCTGGCTGGTGATGCTGTGCCTGATGCCCCCCAGGACACACTTGGCTATCAGGGCACTGCTGACTCCTGTTCAACTTGCCATTGACCAGGACTCCCAGGTCCCTTTCCATGTCACTGCTCTCCAGCCTCTCATTCCCCAGACTATCCATACATCCAGAGCTGCCCCATTCCACATGCAGAATCTAGCACTTTCCCTCATTGAACTTAATATGGTTGGTGATTGCCCAGTGCTCTAATTTGCTGAGGTCTCTCTGCAGGGCCTCTCTGCCTTTGAGGGAGTCAATAGCTCCTCCCAGATTTATATAATCTGTGAACTTTCTCAGTATCCCTTCCAGTCCTGTGTTCCAGTCATTTATGAAACTGCTGAAGAGCACAGGGCCTGTGGAACCCCCTGGTGACAGGTCACCAGTCTGATGTCACACCATTCACTATCGCCCTTTTTGTCTGACCCATGAGCCAGTAGTTCACCCATCCCATGGTGTGTTTATCCAGCTGTGTGCTGGACATTTTGTCCATAAGGATACAATGAGAGACTGAATTGAAAGCTTTTTTTAAATTCACAAAGATTACATCAACTTGCTTCCCTTGATCAGCTAGGTGGGTTATCTGGTCATAAAAGGAAATCAGGTTTGATAAGCAGGACTTCCCTCTCATGAAGCTGTGCTTGCTGTAACCAATGACTGCATTGTCTTTCAGGTGTTTTTCAGTACCTCCCTGAATGATCTTCTCCATAACTTCACCAGGCACTGAAGTAAGACTAACAGGCCTGCAGTTTCTGGGGTCCTCCTTCTCACTGTTCTTGAAAACTGGGAGAATGTTTGCCAGTTTCCAGTCAGCTGGGACTTTTTCTGATTGCCAAGACCAGTCAAAAATCATCTAGAGAAGTTTTGCTATGACATCAGCTAGCTCTGACGATTCTTGGATGAATCCCATCAGCCCCCGCAGATTTATAGGGATCCAGCTGGAGCAGCAGATACCACAGTTTCAGGGTCGACTGGGACCTGAATTCTTGCATTCCAGACTGGGACCTGAATTCCAGCTCGGGGTACTGAGATCTCCTTTATCCATCACCAATGCTGAAGACAGAGACAAAAAAATGCATTAAACACCTCTCTCTTGTCCCTGTCCTTGTTTGAGGTGACCATCCCCATCCTGTAATGGGCTGAGATTATTTTTACACTGCCTTTTGCCATTAATGTATTTGAATAACCCCCTTTTGTTGTCCGTCACAGTTCTGGCTGACTTCAACTCCAGCTGAGCTTTGGCCACACAAATATTCTCCCTACAGTGGAAGCAGCATCCCCATATTCCTCTCATGTCACCTGACTTTGCTTCCACTGAGCATAACCCTCCTTTTTTGCCTTATTTCCAAGAGAAGATTCCTGTTCTCTGCCCCATGTGACTGACCTCCAACATTTGGGAACTGCTGCTCCTGTGCCCTTAGGAGGTGATGTTTAAAAAGTGACCAACACCAATGGACCTCAGCACCTGCAAAAATGTTTTCCCAGGGAATCTTACTAATTCCCTGAGCATCCTGATGTCTGCTCTCCTCATGTCCAGAGCTGAGGTTTTTCTGGTGCTTTTCCTCTTCTCAACAGAGATTTTAAACTTGATCACTTTGTGGTCACTGTGGCCAAGATGGATTCCAATCTCCACGTGGCTTATGAGATTCTCTCTTTAATGAGAGAACTCTGACACTTCCAGAGTCAGCTCCTTAGGACCTTTTCCATAAAGCTGTTATCCAGGTTTCTTAGGAATCTTCTTGCCTAGGTTGTACCACCTGTGTGATGCTCCCAGTTAATTTCTGTCAAGTTGAAGTTCCCCATATGAACATGGGCAGGTGACTTGGAAATATCCCTTAGTTTTGCAAAGAACAGTTCGTTGGTGTCATCATTCTGGCCAGAAGGTCTACAGTAGACTCCTGTGATGACATCCTCAGTGTTTGTTTGCCCCTTGATGCTTACTCATAGGCTCTAAAGTGTGTCATTGCCAGCTGTGAGCTCCATACATTCTATCCCTTCTATTACGTACAGTGCCACCCTCAGCCTCTTCTGTCCAGCCTGTCCCTCCTGAAGGGCCTGGAACAGTCCAACAGGACCCATACTACCAGGTTTCACTTTTCTCAATATTACATCTCTGGGATTCAGTGGAAGCCTTGAGCTCCTCTTGTTTGCTCCTGGTATTGTGCGCATTAGTGTAGAAACATTTCATGCGTGGTATATTGTAGCCAACACCTCCTAAAGTGGATTGAGAGATCCCATTAGGTTCCTCAAGGTCCTCTGGCACACCATCCCATTGCTCTTCACTGGTGAGGGTGGTTTTGTCCCTTTGCCCCTTCCAAGCTAGTTAAAAGCTCTGCCAACAAGCCCTACCATCTCCTGGGCTAGAGCTCTTTTCCCCCCTTGAGATATAGGTACATCCTGTCAGGTGTCAGTAGAACACATGTGGAGTAGGTCCTCCCATGGTCAACAAACCCCAAATTCTTCCACTGACACCAGCCTCAGAGCTATGCAGACCTAATGGATCTGCCTATTCCTTTTGATATTAGCTGTTATTACTGGCAGAATTGAGGGAATCACTACTTGTACTCCTCTCTATCAATCATCCCAGAGCCCTGAAACGTCTTCTGATTGCCCTTCCACTTCTATTTGTTATTTTGTTGCTGCCAGTTTGAACAACCAATAGCAGATAGTAATCAGAGAGCCTTACTAGGCTGGAGAGTTTTACAGTAATGTCCTTTATCCAGACCCCTGGGAGACAGCAGACTTCTCTGTGGGTTGGATGCAGTCTGCATAGCAGGCCCTCATTCTCCTCAGACAGGAGTCTCCTACTACAACTACCCTTCTTTTTCGCTTAACAGAGGAGGTGTTGATGTGGGTTCATGGTGCTTCAAGTCACTTCTTCTCCCTGGGGCTGTTTAAATCACTCTGGGTTGCTCCTGGAACTGCCCCCTCCTCACCTGGTTGGCTACTGAGGGCTTCGGGTCCTGAAGTGCTGTTCCGGTCAGTGCTGAACTCGGAAACCATCACGTGCAGCTCAGTCTTACCCCTGCACTTTCCTTCAGTCATGGCTGCATAAGCCTGGCCCACTGAGTACTTTTCCACAAAACTTTTCACCTTTCCAATTGATGTTTGACAGTGTTTGGTCACTCCTACTGAACTTTTACAGGAAACCAAGGTATGAAGTCCCAAGCAGGAATGAATTAAAGTTGAATTAATTTGTTTTTAATACGCAGATAACACGTAAGAAGCATCTTCTAAATTTCTGCAGCTAGTAGATTGCTGTAAAATCATAAAAAACCTCACTTTGCACCAAGCTGCAAATTGCATCAGCTGTGAAGTTGCATCCTGAATAGAAGGAAGAGCTGGAGCTCTTGAAAGAGAAACAAGCAGGAGGGAACCTGATATGCCAGCTTTCTAGTGGCTGTCTAGACACCCAGCTTCAATTTGTTGCTGCTTGGGGGAGCAAAACTCTCAGTGTTGGGAGATGCTGCCTTCCCAAGAGATAATTGTTGTTGGGGCAGGAAAATCCTTGTGGTCCTCTGGCTCTTGAGACATGGCATGTCAGACCCTCAGTGGGGCTTCCCTCCTTTAGCTGGTCCTTGCCCAGTTCTAGGCCATGTTCTCTCTCTTTCTCCCAGCCCTTCATGAACAAGCAGGACAACAATCATGGCTCAGAGCTTGGGTAGCATGAAAAGTAATTACCCTGACTGTATCAGACTTTTACTCTTCACACATTTGGTGTTTTCCTCTCTTAAATTCATGAACTTTCTTTTCTTTTTTGTTTGTTTGTTTTGTTTTCAGGAGTACTGAGCTCTGCCACAGCAGGAGAAAAAAATCGGAAGGGGAAAATATGACCTTTAACCCACAGAAACAATGAGGTCATTCACACACCCACCTACTTTAACGATGGCCATCCACTTTCAATCTAGCCAAATTCTGAAAATGAGCTTTCATGTTTCCTCTCTTCTCTTTCACGGAGGATGATTCAACGTTTTTTGGAAGAAATATAGTGCTTCATTTTATGATCAGTACAATTTTCACAGAAATGAAAAGGCAGAGTGAAGAGACAGACTGCTTAAAAGGCTGCCTGGTATTCTGCAAGTATAACAACTTCGAAAAGACATTGTCTTTGTAGCTGGCACAAGATAGGCAACCTCCAGCAAAAGCTTTTCTGGAATTTTTCTTGTGACAATTTTTTAAAACTTTCTCGAGTTTAAATAAATCATTTAAGAATAGAATTGCTCATAGTCTCTGTGTTTCTCTGTAAGTCAAAACTAGCATTCAGCTGTGGATCTTGGAAAACATGCTTCATTGCTGCATACAGATCATTAAAATCTAAATAATATTCCAATACAATAGCCACAATAGTCTTTATGATCATTAATATTTGAAGAGTTTGTAAGTCATTAAAATATAATGCATTCATTATTTTCCTCAGGTTGACTAGTGCATTACATGATGTGATGTATTTATAATTTATATCACTCCTTGTTTGAGTTGTACTTACTTTGGCTGTGATAATAACAAAAATAGGCTACTTGTCCTTTTTTGTCAGATGTAAGATACTGACATCAAGCAAGTACCACAGTTGTCCCTTAATTAAGTGTGATAACCAGTCTAATTTAGTGTCCTTTTGTCATTCATTTATCATTACTTTCACTGCTCATAGTACTATTTCTTATGCTAATTGTCAAATATAATACTCCTAAACTACATAAATGTGGAAATACTTCCCAGCAAAACAGTTCAGCTTTCTTACAGCTTATTTTAAAAATACATTGTTGATTTCATGGGTAACAAATGTCTAAAGTAATGCAAATTTATCTCTGGCCAGGTAAACTGTGAATTTTGTGGGTTCTACCCTTTAATAGCTTCAGTAGTCAGAAAGGTAAAGAGAAGGCAGATATTAATGACAAGATAAGTTCCATACCGCAAAAAGAGAGTAATCCTGAGCTCCGCTGCCATTGTTTTACCACATACAATTTTTTTTTAAGAGTATGTGGAAACTGGATAATCTCTTGACACCACATTTTTTCACCTCTGTGCATTAAGGTCTCTTGACAAATACAACATCACATAAAGGAAATGAGAATGTTTCCCATACTACAGTATGCGAATTTAAAATAATCTTATTATAAAGTGTACAACATGCTCGACACCTCAAGAGGGTGGGCTTATAATGAGGGTAGGCATAAAGATATCAAGAATTGTGTTAATTAGAGGATTATAGTGCAGTTCTTGTAACAAAAAGCTGGAATATGGAGAAACTGTATGAGGCTGTTCTAAAGAGAGGCTTATTATTAAAAATGCAGGTTCCATTGCTTGTGGTGAAAATAAAAGTATTTATTTTGAGCAGATCAGCAGTACAGCAGGAATAAATGGAATTGGGTCATTATATGTAAATTGAAATCTAACTGCAAGGGTAGAGCACTTAGACATGAATTCATAAAACGCAGACCAAATGAATTGGTTAGAGATCAGCAGCCATATGAATTCTCAGTAAATGTCTCTCACCCCATTGACACTTTTTTCAGTACTCCATATGCTAGATTGCAAACTACAGATTTAGCCCTTTTGCCCAAAGGCATCTGAACCTGTGAAAAGCCTAGCTGAAGCAGTGTCTATTGTTCATTGACAACTTGTCAATTTACTTCGAGGCAAAATAACTCATAAACATGATAAGTAAGGCAGATAAAACAAGAATTCTTTCACACTTTGTAACTTTACTGCAAAAATGCCTTGTTTTTCATAAATGTGTGAAATCTCCCCTCAGAATTGTGTCTGTGCATTGAACTTTAAAACTGTGTGGAAACCACACATGCATCTCACAATCTCGGTTTATAATAAGATTAATGTTAAATATTAAAGATGTATTAAAAGTGATAAAATGAAAGATATTCAAAGGTTGAACAACATTCTTGTATCACTAGCTGATAATGATATCACTAGCTGAGTTAATAAAAGTTCATTTTAGGGAAAAAAACACCAAAAGGCAAATGTTTGATTACCCGTCTCTAAACTGACATATTTCTTTAATGGTTATTATATAAATCTTTCCACTTCTGGAACCATATAAAACTCCTTTAATACAGAGACAGTGGCAAAGAGCATTAAATAGAAATCAATGACTTACCAATTTAAAATATGTTCATACAAATATCTTCCTAGTGCTCAATAAAAATGATGATATTTTTCATAAAAGATACTTAAATGATTAATTTTTTATACATTGCCATACAGACAATTTTGCAATCACACACTCAGGGTTTAGTTGACTGCACATTCACACACACAAGTTATTCACAAGGAAAATTTTGGAACAAGTTGCCAAAAAGCAGCTATAGAAATGATTTTATTGCACATGCCATTAGGCTGAGACCATGTTTATAGTGCTAAAAATATTGCTTTTATTTCCTCAAAGATAACTAGCAGTTGCCTCTTCTCCATTTGTTAATTTCCTTACTCTTTCTTGACATGTCCTAAGTCTGTAATTCCATGGGAACACAGACAGATGGTCTTTCCTGTGTGTAGGTGTGCTTGCTCCAGCACACTCTAGTTTTGACCTCTGATGTGGTGTTTCCACAACACAAGGAATGGGTGTTTTAAGATACTAGGGCTAAAAATTGAAAAGGAATGCTTAATTTTGGGGTAGATTACTGTTTGGTCATTGGTGCACCCAGCCAGGTGCACTGGGACATGTCACCCTGCTGAGGAGGCCCAGAGCTCCCAAAAGCCTCCAGAAAGTCATTGACAGGTCAGACCTAGTAGAGAGGTTGCTCTCTTCTTGTGGCTGATGGCAAGGCCCATCTCTACTCCAAAAATTTCCCCATTAGTTAGATAAGCTGTGAAATGGAGCCATTGGGGAGTGGTTACTTTCCAAATTTGGTTGCTTTTGGCAAGAGTGGGTGGATCTTTGGATGAGGGCAGAAAAGTTAGGACCTGTTTCTGGGTGAATTAGTGGTTTATGAGTAGCAAGAGACCATGAATGAAAATGTGATTTCTTTTTCTTGTTTTCTGGTTATAATTGTCTGTGACAATGAAGAATGTTGAGCCTCAAACTTTTATTTTGAGTAAGGAATTAGAGGTAACAAACATTAAAATTGCAAACAAATATTAGTGACATATTTTCTCTTAACCCAATCATAACAAAGATTCCAAGTTTAAAAAAATTGCTTTATTTATATTTTATTAATATTAGATGATTCTTTGCTACATATAATTAGAAGAAAAAAGGGAAAGAGAATTGTGAATGCATCATCAGCTATTGATTCAAAACTGAAACTCACTTTCTGTTTACACACCCTTTCAGATTTTTATTACACATTCATTTTAACCAGTTACAACTGTAATTATAATTTACACAGCATAGTTACTAATTTGTTTTCAATTTTATCTGTGGGTGTTAGAAATAATTTGTCATAGTTTTTCAATGAACTTCACTACTATGGGAATAATGGAAGAGAGATGTGCTGTACAGATGCATGGCCACCACTACACTAAGGAGAGAAAATTACAACCCAAGACTATTCGGGTTTAATTTTTCTGCGGCAGACAACTTAGTTACACTCCCCAAACAGTACAGATATAACCAAATCACAGTAATGAAACAGCTATTTTCTTACTCCATCTTTCCCAATTACCTTTCTATGCAAATTATTAGTGCACTAATTGAACTAGTGCATTATAAGACACTTTGCAGAGTCCACAGTTCTTAATATATTATGAGTGAGACTCAAGATATTACTGCTTAATATATTATGTGTGAGACTCTTTAGTCACCTTATCAGTTAAAATAGTTTAAATACACTTGTGGCAATACCTTTACTTATTTATTTTTGAAATTTACTCTTTCCCCCTACTCTGTTAACCTTCCTTTCAGTCATGTCAATTTGCAGAGTCTCTGGTGCTGCATTCTCTGTATTCAAACTAAAGGCAGCCTTCATGGTTGCAAAGAAGTGAACGCCCTGAATGAATACCTGGAGAAGAGCATATTTGCAGAGTTATAAGCTGTTTTGAAATGGTGATTAATGAGAAATAGGAGCCTGCATTAATAGTTGCAAAAAATCCTTAATGCAGTGACTAGGTTCACAGACGTGACGCTATAAACACCACACAGGTGGGAAAGGGACCTGTGACCTTCCATTCGAGCAAGGCTGTTCACCAGCTGATGTTATTCTCTGCTGATTCTCATCTTGCAGAGCCACTAACAAGCACAAGGGAATGCTTTGCAGGCTCTCCCAAAAGCCCCTCTTGTCTGATCTCCAGCTGGTGTAAATCCTCCAGACCCTTTGCAGCCAGTGCAACCCTGAGACATTACTGAAGCTGAGAGTAACACCTCTCTGATTCTGGTGACTTTGGAGGCCATGCAGTGGAATGCATGGCACAGGTGAAGGTTGTACACTAGATGTAGTAGTGAAATAACTACAGCAGCATTCCAGGTGTTTGGTGTTTGTTTTGTGCTTCTTTCACTGGCATCCCTACAAGAACTAATGTAAATAACAAAGCAATTCTGATGTACTGTGATGAGTTCTACAGGTGGGTCTCTCCCCCCACTCCCAAAAGTGTCCTGACTCATAGATGTGATAGAATTGAGAATCTGAATAAAATCTTCAGTAACCGAAGAACTGGGAATATAGCATTGCTTTCCTCCAGTGCACGAAAAAAAGTGAAAATAGGGCCTTCAGTGAATGTGTAGTTCATAATTGCTCCAGGTAAAATTTAGTGGAGTTAGCATAGTACAGCCATCGCCCAACATCTAAAGGCTGTATTGTAGTTTGGTATTTGAATCAGGGACCAATCCTAATTTCACAATATTTTCTATGTCTTTATTTTCTGCTAAGGTATGCTTTTATGCTGAATTTCAAAATAAAAATTGCATCCACATAGCTCCATTTTTTTTTATAAAATATTTTTTGAACAGCACATAGCAGATTAAAAGGGCTTAGCTGTGTTGATTAACTATCCAAATGTTTAATCAATATGGCAATAGCTAGATGCAGCCTATCTGTGAAAGACCTTGGTGAAGTCCCACTTGCCTTATTTCCCACCCCCAAGTGAGACATCAGTGAATAACTACATGTCCCATGCATATCAATGCAGAGGAGCTTAGACAAACACAACACTAATGAAAAATAGTGGGTCACCTTGTCAAAATATGTTAAATGCCCCTTAAGGTTTTTTAAATTTTGTTTTATTTTTTATATTATTAAGGAAAAAAATGACAGCAGACTGACCTTGTGATATCATACTGCCTTTTGGAAAGGAAATACTACTCAGTCTGCAACCTGCTCATTGATGCATGGGTCAAAAATCCATTCCTACCAAATTATAAAATACACATTTTCATGTGTTGATACAACCCATGGTAAATGCCTGACAAAGTGTAAAACAATTGTACTCTTTAGTACAGAACACATTTGCTGACACTTATTTGGAAAATATATGTAGTGGCCTCTGAGTGATTCATAAGCAAGGGATGCAGATGCCAGGGTGTGCTGGATGTTAATGCACCGCAAAGTCAGGGAAAGTTCATCTTGTGACCACGGCTCCTGGACTCGCTCCAAGAATATGCCATTTGCGGAGATGGCATTAACTGCAAGAGGGCTGTTGTGGGATTTGGATTCCTGCCCTTGTATTTATCTACTCACAATGTCATTAACACCTACATTGATCCCGAACTGCTGCTGGTGCCAAGGTTGTTTTGTTTGCTGGTGTCACAAATCACAAACCAGAGAAAATGGTTCTGACAGAGATAACAGCTCTGCAGCTTTGCATTGGTAGAAACGAGCCATAGGAGTCCTCCATACCTGGTAGTAATGTGCTATAATGGTTTTGCTTTGCTATTATTTAGAAGCATTAGCTTTGCTTTGGCAAAATTAGTATTAGGATGGCTGTAATATGATTTGCACTGGGATTGTCACAGTGCGTCTTCGGGAAGTTGGGGAATTTTCTCCGTTTTGTTGCTAAGACACTAACGACCAGATACTTAAGAGACAAAAGATGTAGCCGAGGTAGGGCGGAGGGAAGGGAAGACCTGGCCGCTGATAACCCTCTGGTTCCTGGGGTACCGGAGGAGACCGCCGAGCTTCCACAAATAGGTTTCTCTGCGACGGCTGGAGCCCACCATCTGCATTTCTGCCTTACTGGGTGAGCTTCCGTTTTGTAAGAACAGCCGTTTGAAACTGGGACTTTTATATACACCAAATTTGACTGGGGAGGAGCTTTACCATCCCCTCAGGTGCCTCAGGGAAAGCCGGGGCCCTTTCCCCTACAGAACAGTCCGGCTGCCACTCCCTGCTTTCCTGCCGCTGACTTGGATTGCTTTTCTGCTACACTGTGGCCCTGCATCCCCCGCCTGCCCGGACACACGGCGGCTTCTGCCACAGCTGCAGAGTTCCTGCCACCTTTGCTGGCTAGCCCGGGTGAGCCAGCCCCTGTTGCTCCAGGTCACTGCTCTGAGCTTCCTGCTGGGCACCTTCCTGCTGCCCAGCCCGGCCGCCATTACCATCCACGTGAGACAGGAGCTGACCTCACGCCACAGCGCCACCTGCAGCTGCTTGGGAGTCATCACATCTGCCCTGCCCGGCTGGGAGCTCAACAGCGCCCCTGCTGGCTGTGACTGTAACTGCACCAAAGGGAAGGGTGTCTGGCAGCCCAGAGCAAGCTGCCACCAGGTTTCTGGGTTTTGTTTGTTGTTGCTACTTCGTTATAGATACTAGCAAAGAACTGTTATTCCTTTTCCCATATATTTGCCTGAAAGCCCTTGATTTCAAAGTTATAATAATTCAGAGGGAAGGGGTGTCATATTCTCTATTCTAAGGGGGTTCCCACCTTGGTTAACAGACACCTGTCTTTCAAACCAAGACAGTATCTGTCTATATCTTTCTGGTCTTGGTACGTTGCTGAAGACAATGCTGTAGTTTAAAACTGGCAACAACAAGGAGACATCATTAATTAGTGAAGTATTGCCTTCATCATGAGGCTTGTTTTGAAAGAGAAAGAGAACTACACAGAGTTGTATGCCATTGCTTTAATTTCTGATGTATTATACAGTTAGTTGAATCTCCAATTTAGTGTCACTAATTGCATGTATATAGCTAGATAAATAAATAGGTTGATATTTGTACATATAAATAAATAGGCATGTATAAAATATTTTTTTAATAGTTATGTGTAAGTATAGATACCATATTTGCAAACAACCTCTTATTCTATAGTCCTAATTGCATCAAACACACTAAGAAATCTTACAAGGCCTACTTGTTTTGTGGTTTCACAACCACAACTTGGAGAATCTAAAACAGTACCTAGCAAAAGCATTGCTGCAGTTATAGTAGCTTTCTGGACTAGATTGGTGTGGCACACAGAAGACCAAAGTGGCTAGAGAAGGACCATGCAACAGATCAGTAGCAGAGAAACAAAATTCCTTTCAGCATTGTCTCAATGTAATGTGCAGTGGTACTTATGAGTAGAAGCAAGTGTTCTGTGTCAGCTTCAAACACTAGGAAACACTTATCTATGAAAGTTTTATGAGTAGTAATTAAACAGTCGATTGAGTCTTCAAAGAACCTGAGCCACAGGTAATAGTAGTAGGCACTAAAAAGCCTACTACTTCGTATGGTGTATTATCCTTTTAAACCACTCTATTTGTAGGAATGGAGGGAGATGGTGAGAAGTGTATTTACACCCTCAATGAAAATTCTTAAAAGCATGAAAAATCCTACCTCCACATTACCTTCAAGAGAAGGGTAAAGTATTTGTTTTGGGTGGGTCTGAAGTCCAGCAGTCCCCAAATCTCTAACCTTTAAACATCAAAAAGAATATTACCAGTTAAGTTTTCTTCCAAATCTGGTGTTTTCCTACCTTCTTTGATCATGAAAGTTCTTGCTAGTCCAAAGAATAATTTTAATCTGGATAGTGATTCCAGTTTATATTTTTTAAGTGAGAATGCATCATGATACAATTCTGTGTTTTAGAGTAACTGAGGAGGCTTCATGGCTGTGAACACTTTCGATTTATTAAAAAAAAAAATAGCAAGGTGTTTTTACAACAAATATCAGAGTAGCATTTCGTCTCAACTTGCAAGCTACACCTGCTGATCTGTCAGGAGTCCTCATGAGCTCAGGAAATGCATTTAGCTTTCTCTGAGGATCTTGGAAATATTTTATGAGCTCAGCTTGTTCAAAATGATCAGGCTCTGACTTTGCTGAATGCATGCAGAGTACAAATTGGCTACTGACAGAAGACAGAAATCTGTAAATACAAATGCAAAGAGGATGAGCTTTATTATTGTTCTCTCAGTGATTTCTAGAAGTTGCTGTTTTGAGTATACTGAATAATCATTCATCTTCTCTCTACATAAATGAAGTATACTTGACACTTTGAGGTTAAATGCTTCCTTGCAGATGAAATGGAAGCTTTTCCTGTGCTTCAATTATCTATGGCATCAGTAGCAATTCACAGTAGGTAGGTGCTCCCATATTGGAGACCAAGCTAATAAAAGTTTGCTTGGAAACAATCCAGTACATGGATATTTGACTGGTGAAAACTATAAAAGAGGATTTGAGTCTCTTCTGTCTCTTCTGTAGGCTGTAAATGTTTCTGAGGAAAAGAAAAAGTGTTCTTTCAAATATTGTGATTACATTTAGTCTGTCACCCACCCCAAACCTAGCTGCCTTGCCAGAGGCATACTCACCCTCTATTTGCAGTTTTGCTGACTTCCTTGAGGTCTCTCATGCTGGTCTGGCACATAGCAGATAAGTGTAAAACCCATCACTGATTTACAAAATGCTCATACATTCAGAGGTTTTTTATTTTGTTGCTTTTATTTGTTTCCTGGTGAGTGAGACCCTCCAGGGTACAGAACTTTACTAAAGTATCACACAGAGGTGCAAAAATAGTACTTAAAATATTGTGTGAACTGTAACAATCATGTATTGCATTGTTACTATAGGACTACAATACACACACAAAAAAGTATTTGAATGTGCTGCAAGGGAGCTCTATTCTCTTTTTTTACTGAAAGAAGACAAGGTGATTGTCTTACTTAATATGCATTAGTGAAGCAAAGTTGCATTTTTTATGCCTTTACTGAGTGCAAGAAAATTATATCAATGGAGTAGGTTTCAAACAAATATCTTTGACAGGTTATTCACAGATGTTCAGGCCCTAGTTAGTCTCACATTCTGGCTATTTCTTGTCTACACCACTGAATAAGCTGCTAGTGGATTCATAAACAGTTTAAAGACATACAAACCTATTCATACACAGGATGACAGGAAAAAGGCCGTTTGTATTCAGGACAACTGGTTCCCCATCTTTGAAACAGGGCTTCGTTCAGTGTGTGACAAATGATAGACTCTGGATAGCTGATTATATGGAAGCTTTGCTTCACTGAAGTAGACATGGTACTGGAAAAGCTGTGAAAAACTGTGAAGTTCATCTGTTCGCTGTGTCATGCTTCCATAGCATAATGCTGCCAACATCTTGTGTGATCTCCACTGTAAGCCACCACTGTTCTGTAAGTTCCCATCTGTGACTTCTCTCTTTCTCAGAGGCTTTGAAAGAGTCAGTGAGGGCAAAAAGATTGCAAAGTGAAGTCTCATCATGGGGCTGGAAGTTGTCCATGCCAATTGAATTGAGTGCAACTGAATGAACAAAAAAGGATCACCTGAGTTAATTGGGATGCCATATTCTGTTAAAAGTACTATCTGTCTGCCTTCGAAAGACATGAGCCTCCTGGTCCAAAGGGAATGCTGTATCAACTTTCTAAGTGTTGCACAAGTACACAGTGCCTGTGCTTACCTTCCCGCGGGATTTTACACAAAAAGGGAATATATGGCCTATAACAGACTTGGAAAATAACCTTTACAAACTGAAGCACATCAACAGTTCTATTTTTCTAATATTGGTCTGTTTCAAGTCTGCAGCTGCAACTTTAGTGTCCTTGGTGAGTCACTGTTCCACAAGAGTGCCTCAAATCCTTCTCAAATAGAACTGACTCTGGAAGATTCAAGTGCTTGTATTCAACCTCACACAGATTTTAATCTGATAAATAGTTTTGGTGGTTCATCATCAGACATTGCCCTCACTGTGAGAGGAATGTCAGTCATACTTGGCAACAGCCCTTCTTCAAAATCTAGTCTGCCTTGGTTTCACCTGACACCAATTTGCCTTTCAGATGTGAGCTGTTTCCGTGCTGTTCCTGTTGCAGTAAGTTGGTAGGATTTACTTGGTTTTCCTTTTGATATTTCAGAAGTAGTGTCTATGAGAACTGGATTTTTCTTCTAACATTTATTCCTCCCTTGTACACCTCTGGTATGGATGCAATAATTTTTTTTCTATTTCGAATTCTCCTGGTCTCATGTAAATATCAAAGTGACATTAGATGATTTTGTAAGGACTTCTGTAGTTGGTTGAAATTTTTTTATTCTTATGTGCCAAAGAATGGTAACAACTTTGCATGGTATATTTCAGTTACTTTCCAGGCTTGATTGAGTCAGAAACATGAAGGATCCTTGTCTTCTGATATTTTGTTACTTCTGCATGACTGTTCTAGTATAGACCAAAAAGTCAAAATGTAGAGAAATATTAGAAAAAAATGCATGCAATTTTTGGATTCTCAAAAAATTCATTCTATAGCTTTTAATCAGGAATTGTGATATCCTTACATGTGAATTCTTGGGAAAAGATGCAGAACCCTTAAATTTAATTAAGCACATTGCACAGAATCAACAAATATGAACAGGTCATTTTGATACAGGGAAATAGCTAGTATTCTTACTGACAAGAAGAGATATAAATAGAAGTACTCATAGATGTAATTTTTTTCTCCTCACAATCAGGACAGACCAGTAATGGAGGACATGCATCAGCAGCATTAGGAGGAAAAAGACAAATCATGGGAACCATGGTATCTCCTGTGTACAGCATATGATTATTGATTCACAGATCAACCACAATAGATCTCAGAAGAATGTCACATATCATTGGAAAATAAATGTAAATTCTGCAAAAAAAAGAGATTAAAGGCAGAGCAAACTTCACCAGAGTGAGGAGGAACATGGATTCAAAGTCTAATTTAGCACTTGTTTTCCAAGCACACTCTGCAGAAAAAATTTGTTTTTGTTTAACAGCATGAAAAACAATACCAGTAGAAGTGATGACAGCACTAAGCAAACAGAACACAAGCCAGGTGACACACATGCAGAAAGGTTAAGTGTCCACAGACATAGTGAGGTTACTAAAAAATATAATATTTAGCCAAAATTGCCCCACAGGGTGTGTGATAACACTTCTTTGCTGTTCTAAGAAGCTCTAATCTTGATAAAAGTACCATTAAGTTTGATGTGAGCTATTAACATACATCAAGGAAGGCTCTTAACTTTTAAACAGGAAGTGAAAACATGCTTGTAGGGCAACATTTTTAATTATTAATGTATTTAACTATGCACTGTGGTAGTTTTGGTGTTTATATTTTAATCTAAGATGTTATAATTGTATATTGACTCAAACTATGCAAACTATTAGGAGGTAAAATTTGATTTCATATTTAGGTCAGTGTCTGCCACACAGCAAAAATAGTAACTTGCCATGGAAATAGCTCCTTATACTTCAGCAAAATGAGTCCTGAGCTTAAGACAGTAGAAGCAAATTCTAAATGTATCTACGTTGCAACAAGCATTTTGTTTGACAGGTATTATTTCATTTATGGTAACTGATCTTTTCTGAAAAATATCCCATTCATTAGATAATCCACAAAATGCATGTTTTATTTTAAAGCTTTTAAAGTATCCACCATGCCCCCACTGCCCCCTCCCCAAACAAAACCCCCACCACATAAAAGAAAAAAAAGAAAGAAAGAAAAATAAGCAATGAGCCCAAGAGAAATCAAGGGTTGATTTCTGGTGGCACAATTCCATAGTCCAATTGTATGTGATCACTGTTTTCTCAGACACTGTTCTCAACTACAAGCGACACTATTTGTATCTCACCGAGATGAAACATTTATGCAGAAAAATAATTTAGGCCACTGCTGTAGAAAATGAATGTTACAGTCTTTGCATGGAAAAAGAGCATGAGATATGATTTCCCACACAAGGCAAGCTCTTCTGCAATATATCAAATCTTTTTTCTCCTGTGTGTGCAAATACACTCTCCTTTGTTATATTACAAGAGGGTGCATAAAAAGAGCCATTCCAAACTCTACTGATTAAAATAAATGTGCTCATAAAGGAGACAGGAGACTAGACTACTGCTTCCCCAGAACAGCAGTAACTTACATACCAACAAGTTATTTTCAAGTTTGACAGAGGAAGTAATCGGCTATCAACAAGGGGTAATTGTCTGAGCAAACTAGTCTTTTCATCTCATACATGCTGTCACATTGGTAAGAAAGAAATATGCTGCTATCAATTCATGAGAAAAAAATTTGAAACATTCCTTTAGAGACTGCTTCTCTCAGCTGTTTGAGAGAACATACACACGGCTTGGAACATATCTAATCTCTACTCTTTTTTTATCACTGAAGAGTATCCTAAAACACCACAAAATTCATAACCTAAGCAGCTTCGGGCTATATTAGAAAGGATCCATTTTAGATTGGAACATAAATTTTAATCTGAGATTTACCTGTGGCTGTCACAGGTACAAGTGGGTTAGCAACAAAATCCTTCAAGAATAAATGAAGGAACTCTTAAGTAAAAGAGACAAAATTATCTGAATTTTATAGCAATATGGGCTGCTTAGAGAGCTAGATGAATATGCACAGACACAGAGCTTCTCTTATATTACAGTTACACAAATATTCATTTGACTGAAATGCTCTTGCCCCAGGGGTGGCAGGGTTTGGAGCACTTGCATGGATGATTTTTTATTGAAGCAATGTGCAAGGTCTTAAATAATTATGTACATTTTCCTGTACATACGTATTTTACTGCATTTTGCCATGTATGACAGATAGAAACATATAAACACAACCGAGAAGAAAGAGTTTCTTTTTTCATAAGAAAAGAAATTTTTTCTTTAAAGTCATATACTAAAAAGCCAGCAACAGTTAATTAAGGAAACCACTAGTGGTGGTAAACTATTAATATCCTGTAAAGTAACAGAAGGGCTAGCTGTTGTGGATAAATAGTAATTTTCTGTAAAGTAGAAAAGAACCTGCTTCTTGCTAGGGAACATTGTCCACTTTTTCTGTTAGCATTATTTTACCTTAAGTATTAAACAGAATTTTACTAACTGTAACAACACATTTCCCTCTCTTTCTGCTCAGCAAAAGAAACTAGTTTTAATCTCCTCCACTCTATCTCTTCCACCTCTTTTTATATGAATTAGCTCCTTTATGCTACCGTGTAGCACTATCAATTTTAGGCCAAATAGCTAAAAATGAATAAGAATAAAGAAAACCTTCCCCAAGTTGAGTCACCCTGAATAATGATCTGGGATGTTCATATTTTGAAACCTGGTAGGATTTCTTGATCAAGACAGTAAACATTGCAAAAAAAAAAAAAAAAAAGATTCAGAACTTGAATTTTCCTAAATTAAAGACTATAAGGCATATGGGAAGATTTCTCTTTTTCTATCCAACACTTATGAACTCTTCCAACAATGAAAAGTGGAAAGGTCTTAAAAGATTTTTGGCAGCAGTCTGGTAAAAGATATAAAGTACTGCCAAGCATAATATGGAAAAAAAAACCATCTCAGATGACAGAAACAATATGCTTTGATTTTTTTCTTGGTTATGATTTTGTATTCCAGTGGTATTTTGACTTCCAAATTAATTGCTGTGATTATTAAATCACAGAAATAAACTTACCTTAACCACAGTGAAAGTAATGAATAAGATCAGCATAGTTGACAATTTTTTTGGTTTCCTTGTGTGTCTGCCTGCAGATATTAACTTGTGGTTGTCAAGGTCTGAAGTTTGGTCTGAAGTTTGAAGAGCTCCTACTGTACCCTAGCATGATTTTATTTCTAAAGCACAGATTTCATCTGGCCAGGGTCTGACCATGCAGTTACTACAAAGTAAATAAAAATCACAAGATTTAATTAAAAACAAAATAGCTCAAAGCAGAGTACATAGCAGACATTTTCCATTCAAAAACTTCAATGCCAGTTCATGTGAGTTTTGTGTACTTTATCAATGGTAATTCCTAACACAGGAATAACACCTCCTATAATGAATTGCTGTGTGGAAGAAAGAAATACATCAACAACACCAGTCCCTAGTCCAGCAATAAAATGTTGCAGATTTCAGAGATAAAAACTTCATAATAAAATATGCTCTGTATGCAAATAATAAGATTACTTTTTGAATTGAAACAAAGATGGAAACTGTTTTCTGAAGTGGAAAACTGGGAGATTAAAATTAAAGAATTGCTTCTATCCTCGACTGAAAGAAAAGAAGGTATTACAAACATCATTCAACTTTTATTAGTGCGTGACAGTAAATGAAAAATGGGACTGTTCACCCTGGGAAGAAAACAGGTGAAATATAGTAGGAGTGAACAGTATCATTTTGTTCTACAATAATCTTGAGACCAAAACAAGGACTGAACTACCTGGACATTCAGCTTGGTTTGAAGAAAGAAATCAGACTGTGTAGACTTCCATAATGAAAAAATTTGTCAGTGGTGATGTCTTCCTATCTCATCCTGCCTCTGGTGAATCCATTACAGCTTTTTTCATGTTACTTTTCATCAACCACATCTCATGTCTCCCAAGAAGAATATTTTTCCATGCCTAACTTTTTGTCACAGATCATTAAATAACACAAAAGACATATGCTCTCATGGCATCAGCTTGTTTAAAAAGAAGCCATTTATGGCAAAAGGATGTGAAATTTCACATCTAGTGAGAGCTCGTGCTCATAAACCTCTGTCCAATAATAGATCAGCTTCCATTCTTGCCAGCAGCTTTCGGAATATCAAGGGATCTTTCCCAAATGCAGTGAGTGTTGGAAGCTCACAATAGTGTGAGAAGCAGACATATTTGCTGTGCCACATTCTCAGAGGTAGCGAAAACTTGCAAAAATGGAAGGGATGCAAAAGCTTTTCCCCACATTTGTTTACACTTTCTGTAAAAGTTTCTAGAAAAGTGCATGAGATGCAATTAAATAATTTTTAACAGTTATGGCTCCTTTTGAAAGACCTGGTCTTCCAAAACATCTGAGTACATGTTAAATATTCCATGGAAGTTAGAATAACAGCCTTTTCCGCTAGTGAGGATGACAGAACAGGGGATACAGATCAACTCAAACATATGCCAGTGGGATTCACAAACCAGTTTTATTTTTGTTGCTTCTCTCATGGTTTAAAATATGACACCAAGTGCTCATAAAATATATGTGTGTGTGTATATTTTTCTGGGACTCTGTCTTGTATTTCTCAGCGTCTGTATTTCCTCTTGATTCACAACTGAACCTCTCAATTCAGATACTAATCTTTTTCACTTCTGAATTGCTCTTTCCTCTGTTTGCAGCTTAATTGAACTTCCTTTATCAATAAGGTGAATACTCAAGGGCAGAGTCTCTGGAGATGCCATCAGGGGTAAGGTCTAGGCTGGCATCATGCTTGCATGAAAAGGTATGCACTGTTGGGACTGATATGAGCTGACACAAACAGGAGTTATTGTATTCCTCATCCTCCTCCTCCTCCTCCTCCTCCTCCTCCTTCTCCTCCTCCTTCTCCTCCTCGTAGGGCACCAGCAATAGGAGCCTCTCTTCCTCTGTCTTTGCCACAAACAAGCCTTGGGTTATTTGTTCATCCCCTTCTCACCAGTGCTGAGACTCACTACTGTGTTGGCTATCTCATGTTGCTCAGTAAAAGACTTAGAAAAGCACAGTTTTATGATTCTGTACTTCTCCCCTTCTCATGTATTTTATCAGTAGGAAAGCAGAGTACATGACACAAAAGGTAAATGAGGTTGTTCTTTATGGTGTCATTTAATCAGTCATTTATTTTTGAGTACTGACTGAGTAGTCACTATATTACTGGCTAAAAAGTCCTCTCATGCAATCACACACTGATTTGACTGTCATACCTTGGCTGTTTAAGGCCATAGCACTTGAAAGCTCTTGAGCAGCATATACATTTAATTTAACAATTTCAGTCCTTGTCAAGATTTTACTTAAAAATTACAGAAACTATCATGAAGGAGCTCAAGAGAGACTGAAGTAAGTATCTGGTTATAATACTGAAAATGGTCCAAAGGAGCATTATAAAATATGAGACCAGTGCACAACACTCCAATTTTGCATTGGTTTTATGCAAATGTGGTCAGATGTAAATTTAAAAAACACATAACTGTACAACAGTTCTAATTACTTATCTAGGTTCTAGCTCATCTCAAAATGTTATATCATTAAGCTTGACTTTAGTTGAAACAATGTAAAATGAGCTAAAGGAGACTACAAACATGACAAGCTCCTATTTATGAATCATGTAATAAATATCTAATAAAAAATATTATCAGTCAGTGGGTTCAAAATTCAATAAAAATAAAAGAGAAAAGTGTGCATTATAAGAAGGACTGTCATGCGTTGAAACACCTTCAGTTAAATGTATGTATAACATACATCACATATAAAAGCTATTAATCCAATTTAGTAACATTCAATGCATTTATCCTAAGAAAAAAGCACTAAATGGAATTTACTGAGATGAATAAAAAGCACAATTACCAATTAGACTTTCTAGATTCCAGTTAGTAAATGAGGCTGTGAAATTGCTTTCTGTTAAAAGAGTATTAATGGCTATGTTAGCACTTGACAAATATTTTATAGTTCAGGCCGTTTCTACATTAGATCCCATTGCATGTCTTCCTGTAAAGTCATTAACCTATACTTGGAATATACTTTTTCTTTAATATAATTTTAAGAGTTTACTGCATTTTGAACATTCATAGTCCTGAAGAGGCTACTGTAAGCTGAAGCTACTCATGCTACCTGTTCCTTACAGGCAGGTTTGTGGTAAAATAGTGCTGAACCATTGTTTCAATGGTGATGAAAAATGCTGCCTTTTGGCAAATGATGCAAACATCTAACTCAAAGAAAATCATACTAGGATACAGCACATTCAATACTGTAAGCATGTGTTTTGTTGTGTCAGTGATGAGAAGTGGTGTGAACTCTGAGTCAAATCCTAGCTTGCAGAATTGTGAAACATTTTTCCACACTAATTCTGGCCTCCCTCCAGGGCTGATATGGCAAAGATGCCTTTGCACATTTGCAAAGGCAAGGGTCTGACTCCCAGCTCCATGCTAGAGGACCTGGCCTGATTAGCGCTACTGCTTCTTCAAATTTGCAAGTAATTCATCTGGTCTCTTGTAATTTTCAATTTCTGTTAGAAAAAAAAGTACCATGGGAACACCTTTTATTAGCCACCTAAATTGGTCATAAATGACTGTGTTTTAGCACTTTTATTTGGAAAATATCTAAAGATTGCAAGTATTTTATGGTGAAAGCAAGACAAAATGTGTTCTTTTAATGGAGGAGTGCAGTAGGCTTGCATTAGCCCTTTAATTTGTTACAATATTTTAAAATACTGAGCATATCCCTTGGAAAAGTATATTAAAAAAAAGTAAAATAAGGCACCCAAAAGTTCTACTTTGCTCAAAACTGCTTTGAATATTTAAGTGAAAGAATGTGGAATTACAATTGGACTGGCTCTTTATGTGTGTATTTAAATAAAATATAGAGAACCTGTAAGAGTAAGTAGTGATAATAAATTTTATAACCTTAGTGACAGTGATAAGCAAAAATAAATTCCTCCTGAATGAGGATTACAAAGTTCTATGAAGTCATACCATATTCAGTGAAATCTGAAGGCTGTATCATCTTAGCCTTTCACATCACGCTGCTCAGGAAAGCCCACTGTTGTGCTTGGGGAAGAGGTTGGATTGTGGCAGACCCATCACACTACAGTGTGTTTTGTTGTGTCCTACACCACACACCTACACACAGTAAAATTTATTTTATACACCTACACACAATAAAATTTGCCATGTTAAAAAGTGATTAAGTTACAAATTATTTTCTCAATTAATCCTGGCCTAATGCAATACAATTCTACATAATCTTCTTGGTTAAGGACTAGATGTAAATCCAACGGAGGAGCACAGCAAACCAGCCAGAAAACCAGGCTGAGAGTGGTTTTTAGCTACATGACAATCTCTGAACAGAACTTGAAGGAAAAGCAAAATCCACTGTAATGTACAGAGTCGTTATTGTTAACAGCAACATAACTCTTCTGTAACAGCAGTAACATTGGTCTCAACTGGGGAAACACGGCAGGAGGTTCATGGAGTGCTCTTCCAGCATGCTGGGGAAATGATCCCTGGTGAACGCCCAAATGCATCTTGAAACATCAGAAGTGCTGCTACTCAGCTCATGTGAAGTATGAGCTACAAATATATTACGAAGATGTATATGCTTAAAGCTGTGGTTATATGAAGCATGTCATCTGTATTGCCCAGAGGAGAAGAATTAAATTGTGCAGTCGTAGTTAGAAGCTGAATAGATGCGCTCGCACTCGGAGCTGAAAGGGGTAAAATGCCATAGCCAGCAGTGGCAAAAGAAACAAGCTTTGGCCTTTCTTGGGCCATTACTATGCCCAGAATAACATTATGAATGGTGATATATAAACCTAATACTACAGGGAAAGCAGGGGCTCCATCTTTCTGCCTTAAAGGATTCTTGTAGCTCTGAAACCTCCATGGCTTGAGCTGACAGAGGCTCCTGGGTGGGAGAAGTGCTCTTTCATTTGTCCCGTGAAATCCCATTCAGGTTCTGCTGTCATATGAATAGCTGATAATTGGTATTTTCTTTCACTCACTTATGTTCCCCAGGAAATTGCAGCAGTCTGCCAACCCAGCCTAAGGCAAGTGGGGTAGAGAGAGGTGTGGTGGCAGCCGCAGGCAACACAGCTGCCCCGTGACAGTCTAGAAGATTACGTATATACGAGGAGCAAATCCCCTTGGGAATGAGGCTACAAAAGGGCTCATATGAGGTACTTCAGTGCCACTGACCAGCTGAGTGGACGGTCACATTTTCTCTTCTTCCAACTGCAGCATTCACCAGCTGACGACTGCAGCAAAACTTCAGGAGTAACAAAGCCCAAGGGTACTTGTTGATATATAAAAGAAAGAAAGATTTTTGTAATAGGGAAGACAAGTTCTGAGTCTGGGGGTCGGGATGGGATGTTCATTTTTTTTTTTTTTTTTTTTTTTTTTACAGCTGAAATAATACAACTATCTCTGAATTTTCTCTTGAAGAAGATACTTTTGTGACAATGTGATTTAAAAAAAATTAAAAGCAATATTTAGAGGAAAGCTGAGCACTTGGAACTTAAGCAACCTGCTGCTTACTACTGTGTATAGAACTTCATAGTCTGTTGTGCCTATGAGAGCAAAAAAAACCATCACTGAATTACTTCAGTGTGGAATTCAAAAAGTTTTCCCTTCATCAGTAAGGAGATATGCTGCACACCCACAAATCCAAATTAAGTTTCATGGGCAGCAAGATGTCTGATCGATCAATTGGAGTTGAAGGGCCAGAACTGTTGGGACAATAACAAGGTTTTTTTAAATAATTAATTGCAAAAGGTAGTGCAGGATGAGGATGGTCACCTCACAAACATGGACACAGACAAGGTGGAGGTGTTTAGTGCTTTCTTTGCTCTATCTTCAATGCTGAGAATGGGCTAGTCCAGCTGGATCCCTGTAAGTCTGTGAGGTTTGATGGGAATGACTGAGAATCCCCAAAAAACTAGGCAATGTCATTGTGAAGCCTCTCACAATGATTTTTGAATGGTCTTGGGAGTCTGGAGAGGTCCCAGCTGAATGGAAGCTGGCTAACATTGTCCCAGTCTTCAAAATAGGCAAGAAGGATGACTCTGGAAACTTCAGGCCTGTCAGTCTTGCTGCAGTGCCTGTAAGAGTTATGCAGAAGGTTATTCTGGGAGGTACTGAAAAACACCTGAAGGACAGAAAACAGAGTCATTGGTCACAGCCAGCACAGTTTGATGAGGGACAAGTCCTGCTTGTCAAAGCTGATTTCCTTTTTTGACAAAGTAACCCACTGTGCTGGTTGTGGCTGCAGTAGAGTTAATTTTCTTCACAGTGGCTGGTATGGACTAAATTCTGTCTTTGTGCTGAACACAGAGTTGACAATATAGAGATGTTTCTGTTATTGCTGAATAGGGCTTACACAGAGCCAAAGCCTTTTCTGCTCTGTGTACTGCCATGCTGGTGAAGAAGTTGGGGGTGCCTGGGAGGCTGGGACAGGTGGCACAACCTGACCAGAGGGATATTGTAGACCATGTGACATCATGCTCAGTATATAAAGTGTGGGGAAGAAGAAAGAAGGAGGGGACATTTGGAGTGACGGTGTTTGTTTTCCCAAGTAACAGTAATATGTGATGGAGCCCTGCTCTCCTGGACATGGCTGAAAACCTGGCTGCCGTGGGACACGGTGAATTAATTCCTTGGTTTTTTTGCTTTTGCTGTTAAATCATCTCTACCTGAACTCATGACTTTTCTGTCTTTTACCCTTTCAATTCTCTCCCTAATCCCACTGGTGGGGGAGGGAGAGAGTGGCTGCATGGGGCTTGGTTGCTGGCTGGGGTGAGCCCATGACCCACTTGTTGATGAAGGGAAGCCAGTTGATGCAATCTTTTGGATTTCAGTAAAGCTTTTGATTATTTCTCTCATACTATTCTTATGGATAAAATATGCAGTGCACAGCTGGATGAACACATAATAGGATGGGTGAGCAACTGGCTCATGGGTTCAGGACAAAGGGTGGCTGTGAAGGGGGTGACATCAGACTGGTGACCTGTCACCAGTGAGGTTCCACAAGGTTCCATCGTTGGCCCTGTGCTCTTCAACATCTTCGTAAATTACTTGGACACAGGAGTGGAAGGGATACCAAATACGTTTGCAATTGGGAGGAGCCCAATCTATCTCCCTTGAAGGAGATAGATTTTGGCAAATTAGAATGCTGAGCAGTGGCCAACCATATGACATTTAACAATGGCAAGAACCAGATTCTGCACCTGGGATGGGGCAACCCTGGGTATATGGAGAGACTGAGGAATGAGAAGCTAAAGAGCAGTGCTATGGAAAGGCACCTGGGGTTCCTGTCAGTGGAAAGCTGAATATGAGTCAGCAGTGCCCTGGCAGCCAGGAGGGCCAAACATGTCCGGGGGGGCTGTCAGATACTGAAATAGTTCGTGCCTCAAACACTGATATAAAGTTCTGCTCATTATCACAAAAACTGTATAAAGAAGCTACAACCAAAGAAGCCCTGGTTCTTCAGCCTGACTGAGACTTTGGACTGAAAATCAAACTGCTGAGATTAGATAAAGGGAAACCTATTGCTCAGTCATCTGAGGCTGAGGGAAAGGAATGCATCCACAAAGGCCAAAGCCACCAGCTGCTATGAGAATCATCCCTGGCTGAGTGTTGGGCTGTGGGAGACCACAGCTCACAGACAGATTGCCCCCCAAACCAAGGGGAGAAGAGGAGGTTTGGGGTGCATGGTGTAGCCTCCGCCAGAGGCAATAAACACCCACCCTCCTTACACAAACTGGCCCAGCTGTGGAACCCCCAACCCCACAGGCAGCATCCACGGGACTCTCACATGAGATGCAGCTGAGGGGGAGTCATAATCCATCAAAGACCCCCCGAGCTCTTGGCCTTGCACTACAGGACTGCATGTGATGCAAGCAGAGTGTGCTGCTAGAGACTGCCCCCCTCCCCTGGGGGGATATGCCTGGACATTGCCACCTGGCCTGAGTGTATATTAACCCACGGCATTCTGTGCCTTCAGGGGGGACCACCACCACCAAGAAGAGCAGCTGGAGAGGATCAACGCAACATCGTTGGGATCCACTGATGGTGATATTTTCTTTATTCTGTCTCAGTCACTCTCCTTCTGTCCCCCCACCTCTTTTCCTACTTCTTCCTTTCTCTCTTCTCTCTCTCTCTCATATTTACTATGAAATAAAACCCATACTATTGACTGGCGTGTGGTCTTGTTTGCATGTTAATTCCGGCAGAGGTATTTCTAAGAACTTAAATAATCAGATTGTAACAGGGGCATCAGGCCCAGAATTACCAGCTGGACAAGGGAGGGGATTGTCCTGCTCTGCTGTGCACTGGGGCAGCCTCACCTCCAGTGCTGGGGGATGTTTTGGGCACCACAACATAAGAAAAATATCAAGCTATTAGAGAGTGTCCAAAGAAGGGAAATGAAGAAGGTGAAGGTCCTTGAGGTGAAGCTGTATGAGGAGTGGCTGAGGTCACTTAGTCTGCTCAGTCTGGAGGAGACTAGAGATACCTCATTGCAGTCTGGAATGTCCTTGTGAAGGCAGGGGGCAGACAGTGATCTCCTCTCTGTGGTGACCAGTAAAAGGACCCAAGGGAATGGTCTGAAGCTTTCTCAGGGGAGGTTCAGGATGGATATTAGAAAAAGGTGGTGGTTGATGATCCTAGCAGGTCCTTTCCAACTGAGAATTTTGTCTGATTTTGTGATTCTGTGATTTCATGCATCATATCTTTCACACGCTTAGCTGAGCATCCTGTCATTTGCAAGACCAACCTATGGGAATTTGTTATTAATATGTGTATTTCAGCATACCTATATTCGAGCACATATAGGTGTAAATAGGGTGATCTTAGAAAACTGGTATCCGTCATGCAAAGCAGTGGAAACAGATTATTCAGTTGACTGGGGCAGTTTATAAGGTAGCTTAACATCAATGAACAGCAATGATATAATGTTATTACAACATGAACACTGAATGATGGAAACGTACAGAAAGCAGTTGACACAAAAAGGCCTAGTGGCATAGTTTGTGCTCAGGCAAAATTTCCACTAATGTTTCCAAAACCAGAGGGAGGCATTGACCTCTTACCACTAGCATAGCTTTCAGGAACAGGACTTGGCCATTAGATAGCATTTTTCATCCCATGAAATCCCATGCTGCTTTCCAAATTATATCTATTTACAGGTAGATAGATAAAACTTTATCTTTGACAAACCTGGTGACCTACAGGGTAAAATGCAGCAGAAACCCTGTGCACCAGTTTAGAAGGGCAGCAGTTACCCTGGATCAACCTGTCACTGTGTCTGCTGAGGACTGCAGAGTTTAATAACTCATTTCTACAAAAAATATTAAAGCAGACCTCCAGGGAACACAGGCATCATCTACTTTTATCCTAAGCCCAGACATGGCATCGCCACACAGGGTTTTTCACCCATTTCTGCTCCAGATCAGCTGTGGGAGGCTGGGTTTTCCTTCAGATTTTGTCACCCAGCTGCTGGGTAGTACAGATATGGTGTTTATGAGGTCTGACATGATATCAACTCAAGGTGACTTTGCAGTGAAAACACTTGTGAAACAGAGTTCCTCCACAGGAAGTCTATGTGCACTCAGGGCAAGATCATGATATACTCTTGCAATTAACATTTTACGCAGCCAAGAGTCTTAATGAAATCAAGAACAGAACCAGTGGCATTAGAGAGCTTTTTAATATGAGCAAGAATATCACCACTTGGCTTTGACATAATTTGTGTTAGATACAGAGAATCTAGTGGATGGCAAACAACAAACAAATCCTGGGATCATATTCACTGGGGGCTGAAAATATTAAATAAAGTCTATACAAGCAACAGTATCTTTCCTGGCTAAGTTTGCTTATGGCATGTCTGATGCACTCTTATGAGTAAAACTCTAGTTCTGAGCTGAGGCCGTATATACTTCTGGGTTACTGAAAAGCCTCAAACCTGGGTTCAAACTGCTGAGAGGCACTTCAACATGCCGCCTTGGCTATTCAAAATGAGATGTGAGAAATCACAAAGCATTACATGGTAAATGCTCCTACAGACAGATACAAATCTATAGCATTTGGATGTAAAAATTAATTTTTTGAATTTTGTCATTATCTCTGGAGAGATTTCTGGTGCGACAATGGTGATTACAGAAGGAATTAAAAATCAATAGCATTCAAAACTATGAAAAAAAAGACTTGATGGTCATTAACTACTAATGAAAGAAGTTCAGCAGGGATGTGATATAGCCAACAACTTGTGTTTTAACATACTGATAATGAATCCCAGCATAGCCATTCAAATCAAAGTCAGTATGCTTTCTTTTGTCCTTATGGAAATTTAAATCAATAATACTGGCACTATCAATATACACCTACAGGTATATCTATGAATATATATTTCTGATTTACAAAATCCCATTGCATTGTTTTACTCTCATTTAATTCAGTTTTTTAACACAGTTATGTGCATCTCTACTTTTCCAATCAATTTATTATGTTAGTATTTTTCATCATTTTAAATCCCTACATTAAGTCAATAATGTTGATTACTTACCGTAAGTGCTGTGAACACCATTCTAATACAGGTTATTTGCAATTTGACATCCTCATCTATATGCATTATTCCACTTGGAAAATTAAATGAAACCCTTGATTCAGAATCTAAAACACTTAGAAGTAATGATCCTCTTTACTGATTTACTGAAGTTGCAGGTTTTAAGCACTATTTAATAGATGAAACAAAAAGCACTATCAGGCAAAAAGGAAGCATTCAAGTTGGTTAAGGAAGGATTCACACTACGTGAATGATAAGAATTTGTTGTGATTTTCATTGTTTCAGATCTCCAACACAGTTACCTAATTCTGTTAACCTTATTAGTTTTCCTACAATTCAGAATATGAATTTAATAAACTCAATATAAGAGAAAATGTAGCACTCAACAACTCAATTATTTTGTTAGAATCCTTTTCCAGTAGTGTTAGATTATTCGTGTGTAGCTGATAATGGCTAAATTTTATTTGAAATTATTAAAATACATGGGAAATGGAACTGGAAGTGCTTGGTTCTGTGCGAACTATAAGCCCAAAGAAATGCAAAAAGTTACTTTCAGCCCTTCACTGGTACTAATACCATTAGGAAAAGCAGTAGCATAGTGATTGAGCACAGTGAGCAACTGAAAGTGAGTTTGACATGACATCTGTGCCCAGATAAGGCCCTGCTGAGGACCACTTAAAAGAGAGGAATCAACTCACAGTGATCACGAGGATAAGAAGATAGAACCATCTGGAGGCCAAGTTGGACCAATTAGTTCTAATATCTGAGGTAGCACAAAATAGGTATTACACTGTACTTTGGGTGACAGTCTGAGGGGAAGACAGGCTGTCAAGAACATGAAGTGTATTTTGCTGTTACACAGAAAATAGTAGTGAATAAAACAAAAACAAAAGCGGATTTTGGAGGGCAGATGATTTTATTTTTTTTGTTTTTTTCCCACTCCTACTAGAATTGAATTTTAAGTCTGGGTTAATGTGGTGCCTTTAAGTGATTCATGTCTATTCAGATGATACTATTTCAAATTCAAATTTATAAGCATAAATTAGGGAAAATTCATTCTCACATATCCACAAACTTTCAAAGATTTTCTCAGCCATTACTACACTGCAGATACTCAGTTTACTTCCTGATCTAAGCCTTCCACTTGAGATTTTAAACATATTATTTATCTCAGAAACATAATGAATTTAGTACTCATTCTTATTAGCATAGAATTAGAATAAATCTGAGGAAAACAATTGAGAGAATTAGAAATATATTACTAACTTTATACAGTTTAATGAGCAGATGCTGAAAGCTTGTTTGATGGCATATTTTTATTCAGAATTATTTTAAGGATTATCTAAAAGCTGTACTGTGGATTATAGAAAAGAGTTATTTCAGTTTAATTTAGCCCTACGAACATGTGAAAGTGTTTCAGACAGGTGAAATATACCAAGGGATGTCTTAAGCTACCACTCCAGGGACTATGAATAAAAAAAAGTCAGTTGCCAAGTGGAGTTGGCATTTTACTAAGTCTGGATATAATTGTACTAGAAATCTTGAGGATACTTTGAAGCAGTCTTAAGAGAAGATATTGCCTACTGGAATTCCTTCTTAGTACAAGTTTCACTGCAATTTATTTTAGTTCATATATTCTTCTGACATAACATCATACTCTTGTTCTGGATATGTATATTCATATCACCAACTGAAATTGTTGAAAGCTACATATCCTTGCTTCTGTGCCAGCTGATTTACTTTATGGTTTATGTCTTGCAATTGAAAAAAAGTAATGAAAACCAGACCAAGATTTTTGTGAAGCACAGGCACTAAGCTGCCAGTCCATTTGAGCTGTCTGCCCATCTGCTCATTTGTCTTTGCTGTTTCTGTCGGACTTCAGCAGTGCTGTTCTGTGGTTTTTCCCTCGTTTGCTGTACCCAGATCCTAACCCATACAAAACAAATTCAGCCCCAGGACCAGCATTAATGCTTCACAGTACCTCAGCAACACATTTATGGGCACTGAGGATTACAGTAAAGGGCTGCCAGAGCATGCAGATTATCTCTTCTGTCTCAGTTGCCTTCCATAAAATAAGGATAAAACATTGAAGTTTTATTACTTTTCAGAAAAAAATCCAGTGTCTACTATCACCCTTTCCCCACCCTCAACTCCGTCTAATTCTGACATCTTTCTATATTAAGTGGTCAACAGGAAACACCACTCTATGAAGTTTCAGTCTCCTTTGTCAAATATCCCTAACTAATGGAAGACTCTATTACTTAGTTATAAGCATACTTGAGCAGACTTCTTTTCCTGCTCTGACCAACTTCTTTATTACAAGACACACTATCTGAATCAGTTCCAATGATTTTCTCCTATTCACTGTTGATCTTCCACTGCCTCTCAGTGGCATAAAGCCAGATGCTATCAAGTGGCAATATTTCGTCAGATGCTTCGCAGACACTAATCAGGTTTACTGTTTGTAAATAAAGTATTCGTTAAATTACATATACAACTGTAATTTATACACTCCACTTACTCCACATGCCGTAGAGAGATTGACACAGTGAATTATGAAGTCAAACCTTAAACTAGAAGAAGCCTATAAAGATTAAGTCATTGTATTCTTTTTCGAACAATTAGTAGCACTACAGTGCTAAGCAGAGATCAATCATAATTGAGGAACTGAGAGAGTGCAATAAACAAATTACTAGTGTTTTCTTTGAAACTTCTTGGTTTACAGACTCTCTGTTATTTAATCCAGAAGCTCAGTAGATTGTAAATTATCCATTAAAGTTGTCACTGGCCCCTTGAAAATGATTTACTTTATGATAAGGGTACAAGAAAGGAAATCTGCCTGGTTGTTTCAGGTGGAATGGGACAATTGCAGCTGATTCAGGATCATCACAGCTGTAATGTCTATATCTTGATGATGGTCAAGTGGTTTAGAGGTTTTTCTTGACATACATCAACATTTGACTTTACCAGCTTAACTATGTGGCACCTGGTGTCCTCTCCATCCTTCAGTACCTATTGTGAAATTCACTGCAAAAAAGAATGAAAGGTCACCAACGGAATTAGCCATTCAACAGAAAGGTGAACTAAGTGGCTAGTTAAAGTACTAGAAAAATTATTTCTTTTCCTTAACTAAACCTGAAGTTTTAAGAATCTCCATAATGGAGACTGCAGTATACCTTGGAAGTAGTCAGGACTGTCTCATTGTGCAGCCACAGCCTGTCTACCAGCCACATTAGATGACATAAGCAGAGTTGAAAGGATCTAGAATCCATCTTGCAGAGCTCACTACAGCTTTGGGAAAAAATTACAAGGGTTTTTCTTTTCCTTCTTTTTTGTTGTTGTTGTGGGTTTATTGTTCGTTTTATTGATTTGTTTTATTTTGCTTCCCTCACCTATCTTGGGTAGTAACGAACAGGAATATAGTTTTTGCAGCAGGACAACTGTCCATGTGCTAGTATACTAGGATATCTGCATACTGCATTGAAGTTTGAACTATAACCATGCACAAAGATAACTATTTAAATGAAAGAGACCTTATTCTTTGCCTATCCACTATCCGAGTGCAATAGCTACAAAGCAGAGTAAATAATGTTTTGGTTCTCTTCTAAATACCCTCACTCAACAGGTGAAAGATGTTAAAGAGACTCTGTTTTGCTTTCACTTCTTTTTATTTAATTTTTATATGTAGGCAGCTGTTAGAGTCCCAGATTGTGGCAATCTCAGTGTGCTATGCAAAGAACTATAAAGAAGCATACAATTGCTGCTCAGAAGAGCTTAAGGACAAAAATCTAAAGGACAAGACCTAGATGAGGCAGCAATATCACAAGTCATAAAGTTTTTGCACTCTTAGAAAATAATGAGAAGCACTACAAACACCACAATATTTAAAACATTGTATGTATATTGCAGTTTTTGAGTTCAAGTTTCCAGAACTTCTCCTGAAAATATAACACCAAACCCTCCATCCTCTTAAAAACCCCAATTTTCTCACCCTCTTAAAAACCCCAAATTTCTTTCAATTAAGAACAGAAATCTTATATTGATTGTGGGTTTGCTCTGTGTGTGTGTAACCATAAAGAAGGCACTAAAAATAAAATAAAATTCCAAGTAATAACAAAAAGTCTAGTCTCCACAAACACTGCCACAATGCCCAGAAAGAAGTAGAATAGGAAGAAAAAGAAATATGACACATCAGGTTATATAAAGGAAAAAAACGCACAAATGCATTTACATAGCTGGTTTTTTTTCTAGAATCTGCCAAAATTTCTTCACTGCCAGAATTTATAGAGATCCAGAGTGACATAGCTACAAGAAGGGCAACTATAGTGGGGAACTACAGTAATATGTTACCAGCATTTATTTTTCTGCTTTGTCCAAAACTCATAGAAATTACCTTGTCCTAGAAGTCATATGGCTATTAGGATCATTATTAACTGACCCTAAAAATTCTGGTTTTTATTAAGAGTCACAGAGCACATTCTGTGAAATCACAGAAGCCAATGATGACAAGACATCATGTGTTGTAGCCAAAACCAGGAAAAAACCCATTCAGTTTGCAGCAGAAAAATATATGTCTTTCATGGATTTGAATTGTACTTGTCATCTATAATTTCCCTTCTCAACTGGTAGACCACATACAGTAATAGAGAAGCAAGAATAAGAAAGAAAAAATTACTTCCCAAATGTTGGTTTTGTCCACTTTTCTCACTGTTTGCTTAATGACAGTCATGAAAGCTAAGTGGCCAGGTTGCAAATATTTAGTGATGAAAAACTTAATGTTGCCTCTATTCCACCACATCAACCCCCCAAAAAATATAATGGTATCTACATATTAAATCTAACTGGTTTTAATAATAATAAAAACCTCATGGCAGTGCAATTTTTGTGCAGTACAATATTAGAAGCTTAGAGAGAAAGGAAAGAATCCTGAGGCAATATTTTCACATACATTAAAAACATGTATGTGGGGTGTGATATTCCATTAACAGGCATCATATGCATCCTCTGGAGATGTTAATTTCTAATCTCATCAGGGAAATGCATGTGTGTACTGTGCATTTGTACCGATGAATGTACTGTGTACATTCATCGGTAATGTTTTATAAATTGTCTGTCTCTAGATGAGAGTTATATACGTTTGAAAATTACACTGCTTTTGGTATTAACAAAAAATATTGTTCCAAAATTTAGTGTATTTGCCATATTCAGCATCAATTGATGAGCAATGAGAAGAAGCAATACTTTTAAGGAAAGTAAAGAATTGCTGGGATTGGTCTTGACCTCTACTCTAGTAAATCTCAAACTGAAAATAATGAGATTCTTCCAACTAACCAATTTAGCACTGTGTCTGTTTACAGCCTTGGTGTACACATTTTGATTGAAAACCGGTATTATTTGAGCATAAAATTTTTATTCATAAATACTAGAGCTTCGTTATTGTGCCTGGCAACAGACAATCCCTGTTAAAACTAATGCAAACTAGAAAGCCCACTTCTGCCTTCAAAAGCTGATTATTGTAAAATTTTTCCTCAATGAACACTTTTAAAGGTTTCCACGGTGAGCTTAGCTTTACTGTTATACATTTCCAAATTATGCAGTCAAATATATGGAATTTCTCATGCTGTCTTTTTATTTCATTGGATAAGGAAATTAAAACTAATGGGAATTTAAAATGAATCAGGCAATGTTCAAATAAAAAAAATCTTTCATAGAGGATTTATAACCATTTTTAATGACTATCTCACAGTGGAATGACTTGATCTTACAGATCTTCCTTACAGATTTCTTTTAACTTTTGTACATGAAACTGGCATTTTGATTTGATTCAGAATTTTGTAGTAAAAATTCTATAGTTCTTGACATTAAATTTTCCACTATATGCATTCTTCACTGATTTTTTTATTGTGATCTGAGTCACTCAAGAACAGTGAGAATTTGGCACTTTAGGATCTTCCATAGCAGAATTAAATGAATGTAGGTATTTAGCAGCTGTGTGAGGAAAAATATTTTTTGGTGATATAAACATTAAGGGTCAGGGTACAAATTGTTTGCCCTGTATGTTACGACTGTGAATCCTAAAGTGAGGGAATAGATGTGCAATGAATAAAAGCTCTGATGATTTTATAAAATGCTGAAGAACAACTGAATACATTTATATACCCACAGAAGTTGCCCTGCAAGGTTTCTAAAATAGCAGGAATTCCTATGAGGCTGTAAAACCTCTCAGATGCCTGAGGGTTTCTCAAATCTACATGAAATCTTGTGTAACTTGTAAACTGTCAGTGAGGTGCTGTAGAGTTTGTCTACTTTGGCTGGACCTTAAACAAAATCTAGGGTTCCTGCAACAGTTACAAAGCCTACCAGGACTTTTGAATTGTTCACAATATTAATACTTCACTAAGAGAAATGCAATTAACCTTTCTAAAACAGCAAGGTGTTCTCTAACATCACACAGGTATTTGTAGAAGCAGTTTAGTATATGAAGAATCACCAAATCACAGAGTTGCCATTTATGTATCAGACTGTTGAAGAAAGTCTTAAGAGGCTAATGATGCTATTCTCTTTAGTGCAGTTGTCCAGATAACTGTACATATTTGGAAAACAAAACCTCTACAATTTTAAATCAATGGATATTCTGGAAATAAACATTTTCCTCTCAAGAAGTAAAAGTGAAGATAATGTGTTGTCAGGAGTAACTTGGCTGAGAATTAATCCATCTGTGGTTTATCAGTGACATAAACAACCTGGAAAAAAAGCAGTGGTTTGCATCGGTGCATTGGTTAAAAAAGATACTGTATCTTTTGGCACACGAGGTCCTTTAAAAATTGCTAAAAAAAAAAGTTTATATCTTCAATTAATAGGGAGTCCTTTATAAGCTACTCAGTTTTTGTTTCTCTGAACCTCACAAAGGTCAAACCTCTCCTTGGCCTTCATCCCTGCTAGTGGAAAACCTCTGTATTTCAGTCAGCAGACAAAACATATGAGGACAAGGAGAAGAGGAGTTATCACAAAGTGTTGGTACACTGTGGAGTGACTTAAAGAAGAGGAGTCCTCACACAGCATTTTCTTTCTTTCATAATTGTTTCTGCTTCTGATGCAACTGACTGTATCACCTTCAGAAGATCTCTGGTAACTATTAAACTACATTTTCCACAGACTCCAGGGAAAAAAAAATTAGTCATTAGTTTAGGTGTAATTATTAATTATGGTGTAATGTCCTCCATTGAAGGTATCAGCATGTCATAAATAGAAGCCTACATTCTGTGTTTTTAAACATTATTTGAATTTCACTGATAGGAAGGGAAAACCTGGGTGTAGAGGAAATTTTTGGCACAAATGGAAATTCAATTTAAATAAACACTTTGCAATCTCCTCAGGTGCTAGGTCATGCTTAGCATTGACTCTACTTAAAACCAAATCATATTAAGGGTACAGTTTTTACTTTCATCCCTTTGTATCTCTCAGCTGCTACAGCTTAGAACATCACTTTAGGGGAAGTATGTTTAAATGCTGTGTGTGGAGAGCAGAGCAGTTCTTTGTAAGTGTCTGCCATTGTGTCCTATATGGATGAATACAAAATACTTCCAAGTACACAAGTCACATTTTAGATTTAGATCTCATTTACATAAAAGTAAGAATGCAGAAAATGTTCCAGAGGGCAAGCAAACATTTTGAGGATAAAACAGAAAGAAATTTTGAGGACTGTATCTTTGTTGGCTTCTTTAGTGTGTTTTAAACCTAAGAGATGGTTATTGCAAAAAACAATGTTGTTCACAGTCTACATGCATGTAAAGCTGGAGAGTGATGGAAACCAGAAGAGAGCACACGTTAAGATTAAATTCTCAAGCAAGTAGTGACAAACTCCTTGTCCTTGAAGCTTATATAAATAACTTTCCTGTGTTTTTTTAACCTGTTTCCCCTCTCCCCCGCCACCCCAGCAGAGAGGCATGTCACTCTGATGGTTCACATCCATCTCCTTTTATTGATGTCCACTTTGGTATCTGTACAGGTCATCAATATTGCTGCCTCTCTGGCAGCCGCTGGGAACGGCAGGGCAGCCTTGCGGGGCTTGGCATGGGGGGGAGGCTCAGCTCACTGCTGGACTCATGGTTCCAGCCAGATGCTGGTACCAGGCTGTCATAAATCTTTTAGGTGACCCAGGTGAACTCTGAGGCTCAAAGCTCACTGAAAACTGATCAGGCCTCTGTTTAGTTTAACAGGCCCTTTTCAGTGACAAGTGAAGGGTTCAACAAACGCTCAACCAGATATATATTAGTTGAAAAACTAATGGCTTTTAAAAGAATGTTTGACAATTGTTTAAGGCTGTAGATCCGTCTGTCTGTAGATCCATTATACTGATAAATGACCAGCTTGGTCTATGCCAAACTGGAGATGGCCAGCAAAAAGCAATTTTGGTTTTTATGGTTTTTTTCCCCTCCCCTGCCTCCCCATGCACTCTCCACATTTTTGGGGGCTTCATAAGAGCCTCATGTGCTGTGGTGGTCAGGAAGACTTAAAGAAGGCAGCAAAGGGTACCTGTGCAGCTTATATTTAACCTTGCAATCAAACTGAAATTAAGCAAGACTGCAGATACCCCCAGTGACCTGCTATTGACCGCCTGAACTTCTAAGTTAGGGTCAGTTGGGGCCCAGAGTAGGAGGTCAAAAGCTGGTCAGTGCTCTTCAGCTTCAGCATGTTGAATAGAGAGACTTTATTGCTGTGATTTATGCAATTTGCACAGACAGGTTAAGGAGACCTTAAAACATGCCACAGTGCTCACTTACACTGGTTACACCATCCACTGGGAAAATAAATTCTGATTGTCCGTATGAAATCTCTTGTGGATGTGCCTTAAAAGTATTTTACTCCCTGTACTATAAAGATTCATACCCACACTCGACCCCTGAACATGACAGGGTTAGTGTTTCCACATTTATTTAAACAGTGTGAACGCACCAAATGAAGCACTTTATAAAACTGATTAATTGCAAAGGCAGAATAACAATTAGTAATTTTTTTTTTTTGTTGGGGGGGGAAAAAGGGGGAAGGCATGACTAAACTTAAGATTACAGTGGCAATTTGAACACAGTGAAGACTGATTTTTAACCAATCCATAGAAAACAATCTGTGGTGCTTCCTTCTTAGTTTTTACATAATATTTTTTTTTAAACCAGAAATTCCACAGTTGATGAAAAACTATCTGATCAGTCATAAAGAAGAACTAAAAAAATTTAAGAGGTCTTATCACTTTTTAATCAGAAGACCTTTTTTCCTGGGGAAGCTTAATATACATTAGATTAATCTTAACTTCCACACCAAAACCATTTCAAGGACTGTCCTAGCTGCTGCTCAAGATCTATATCTTTGTAGAGCAGAAACTGCCAGAGTGATGTGGATTTTCTGATGGTCTCATATGTGACCACCAGACTTGTTTTTTGCTGGTGATCAAAGCAAGAAATTGAAACCCAGTCTTTGAAGGTGAAAGGGTAGGGTATTTAAACCTTTTAGCGTTAACTCTTTTTTCATTGTAGTAGTTCATAATTCCTTGGTGTCTGTTACCCCTGATTTAATATAGCTAATTTAACAATATATTAGTCCTTAATAGGGTATAATTGTATTTGACATAACAAAGAGGAGGAAGAGGCAAAATTTGCCATGCTCTAGTGAAAAAAATGGCTTTAGCAGATGTGTAGCTACTTATTTTCATAAGCATGTTAAGAATACAGTTTTAACAAGCATATTCTATGACCTAAATTATATTTACATGAACTGTTTTAATCTGTTACATAATTGCATCATTATTGATAATAAATATATGTATAACCAGCTATAGAACAGAGCAGTCTTGGTGGTTAAATAATAATTTGCTTTTAGAAGAACTTATACATATTATTTTAAGTTACATATTACTCTGTCATAAGTGTAATGAATATTTTTAAGGCTGCCAAATATGTATTTATCTGAAAACCTGAAAGAGATACAAAAGGCACTTTTCAAGTCAATGACTTGAAAGCACATTGATACCTCCCACAGAAGTATTTTTTGCTTACAGTGAAATGTAGGAAAAGCTATTAGTTTCTTAGTCTGTGAACTCAGAGATTCAGGTAGACAATACCATCCACTGACTCAAACATAAAAGGTTCTGCAAACAAGTAACAGGAGTAGAATATGATCTCTGACCAATCTTCAGAGACAGCGTTGATAGCTGAGGTCCTGTTTTAACCTGCTGTGTGTGCGTCCATAAAGGAAAGACAGCCAGCATTCCCAAAGCAGAGAAGAGATATTTTTTTACTATAAGGTTCACAGATCACTAAACTTTTCTCAAACTGAAGAACAGAATATTGTGGTTGATCAACTACTGCTTTTAAGTGCATTGTTGTGAATCAACTGTTGGTTTCATGCTCTGCTCTCCACTGTTAAACAGTGAGTGTCCAGAGACAGGGCTCTTGAACAGTTACCAAACTATCACAAAATAGATTCTGGTAATTAGGTAATGAGTGAGAAACCTAAGTTCCCATTTCTTTGATTACATTATACAATAGAAATTTAATATGACAAAGTTCAGCAAATAGTAAGTCCCACTATTACCTGCTTTGTGAAAAGGAAACTTCCTGATAGACTGTCTGACCACCCAAATTCCCATTGTTTGTTTAATGCTATTCTTAGCCTGAGGTGGTCAACTGGAAGGAGATCCCATTGTCTATACCTCATGGTCCAAAGCTATAGCTGTTGGTTTATCATTGAGGCTGTTGAGGCTTTCAGATGATGTTGTTTACGTTATGATTTATATTCTCCAATTTAGTACTCCCACTAGGAAAAAAAAAGTTGCTCCACTCCCCGCCAGTTCAATTGGAGGCACGAAAGGCAAAGATCATGGTTGAGATAAGAACAATTTTGCTGGAAATAACAATCAGTTAAGAAAAATGAACAACAACAGCAACAATATTAATAACACAAGTGTATGAGAGAGTGATTCACATACAAAAATGCTCACTGCAGAGCCCATGACAATAGACAATACCAGTTGGCTCACCATCCATGTTTTCTCAACTGGAAAGAACACCTTTTCCCTGGAAGAGGGTCCCTTTACCCTGCTCCCAGCAATGACATGAGGTGTTATAAAATAATCTCCAGGTCCTAGTTACACTCCCTCCTGGCTACTGCAAAAATTAATCCTGTCCTGGTCGGAACCTGGACAGGAGAGCAGCCTATCCCACATTCTTAAAAAGCCTGTGACAGAGATCTAAGAAAGGAGAACATAATTTCCAAAATGTTTAAATCTTTTTAGAAATTTCTGCAAACTTAGAGAGTTTAAACCACCAGTATAAGAGAAAATGAGTTTTTGAGGTTCAGTTCAGGGAAAGCTTCAAAGCTAGTTTGAATACTATCTGCGTTTAACCTAAAACTTGAGCTGTATTTCTCAGAGGAGCACTCTCTTTCAATGTGTTTCTAAAGCTCAGCTCCAGATAGAATTGCAAATAATGCAATAATGCTGGATAATTCTTTGTGCACTGATAGTTTTGCAAAGCACAGCAATCCCAAATGAAAAAATAAAAACTCCACTTCTGAACACTCCAAAATATTTTCTTTGTGATTGCTTTAACATAAAAATTTCTTTCAAGTATTTTATTTTCTAAGTATAAAAAACATTCTACATCAGCACTGAGAATGGTGAGAAGGTAGAACCTTATCACTATTAAAAGGCAAGGGTTTTTTAGAAAAGATACTAAATTTAAACAGCAACATTTTAAGAAGAATTACTTACTGTGATGAAAAAAAATCACAGAATCACAGAATAACCTGATTTGAAAGGGACCCACAAGAATCCTTGAGTCCAGCTCCTGACCTTGTGCAGTACCATCCACAAGAGTCACACCATGTGCCCAAGAGTATTGTGCAAGTACTTCCTGAACTCTGTCAGACTGGTAATGTGGCCACTTCCCTGGGGAGCCTGTTCCAGAGCACAACAACCCTCTGGGTGAAGAACTTTTTCCTAGTGTATGTCCTGAACCACCCCTGATACAGCTTCAGGCCTTTCCCTTGGGTCCTTTTACTGGTCACCACAGAGATCAGTGTCTGCCCCTCCTCTTCCCCTCACAAGGAAGTTGTAACTGCAAAGAGGTCTCCCCTCAGTCTCCTCCAGACTGAGCAGACCAAGTGACTTCAGCTGCTCCTCATACAGCTTCACCTCAAGGACCTTCACTCTCTTTGTTTCCCTTCTTCGCACACTCTCTAATAGCTTAATGTCTTTTTCCATATTGTGGTGGCTAAAACTACTCCCAGCACTTGAGGTGAGGCTGCCCCAGTGCAGAGCAGAGCAGGACAATCCCCTCCCTTGCCTGGCTGGACACGCCTGATGCAACCCAGGACACACTTGTCCCTCCTGGATACCAGGGCACTGCTGCCTCATACTCAACTTTCCACTGATCAGGACTCCCAGGTCCCTTTCCATGTCACTGCTCTCCAGCATCTCATTCCCCAGACTGTCCCTATATCCAGAGTTGTCCCATCCCAGGTGCAGAATTCTGCACTTTCCTTTGTTGACCTTCATGTGGTTGGTGATTGCCCAGTGCTCTAATTTGCTGAGGTCTCTCTGCAGGGCCTCCCTGCCTTTGAGGGAGTCAACAGCTCCTCCTGATTTTGTATCATTTGTGAGCTTTCTCAGTATCCCTTCCAGTCCTGCGGAAGTCCTCCTACACGTCGTTTGTATTGCAGAGCACAGGGCCGAGGATGGAGCCCTGTGGAACCCCCTGGCAACTGGTCACCAGTCTGATGTCACCCCATTCACTATCACCCTTTGTGCCTGACCTGTGAGCTAGTAGCTCACCCATTCCATGATGTGTTTATCCAGCTGTGTGATGGATGTTCTATCCATAAGGATAACGTGAGAGACAGTCTTGAAAGCTTTACTGGAATCCAAAAAGATTACACCAACTTGCTTCCCTTGGTCAAGGGAACCCATAAGGTGGGGTACCTTGTCATAAAAGGACAATAGGACATTTGATAAGCAGGACTTCCCTCTCATGAAGTCCTGTGCTGGCTGTGACTGATGACTGCATGGTCTTTCAGGTGTTTTTAATATCTCCCAGGATAATCTTCTTCATAAGTTCACCAGACACTGAAGTGAGACTGACAGGCCTTCAGTTTCTGGGGTCCTACTTCTTGCCCTTCTTGAAAACTGGGAGAATGTTTGCCAGTTTCCAGTCAGCTGGGACTTCTGATTACCAAGACCACTAAAAAATCATCTAGAGAAGTTTTGCTATGACATCAGCTAGCTCTGAGGATTCTTGGATGAATCCCATCAGCCCCCATAGATTTATAGGAAACCAGCTGGAGCAGCATAATTTCAGGGAAAGAATTATCTTGGATGAGGGTCAGTTTAAGATCAATATAATTTTCAAATACCAAAAAAAGTATGATTCGGAAAGTGACAATATATTCACAGCTTCAGTACAAGAAACTGGTTTCTAAACAATTGGAAAAATGAACGGAGTCACAAGTTAGACATATATTATTTTCTGTACAGATTGCAGCAGCCTTTCCAGGGGAAGTTCATGAATTCTGATGGTCCTTAACAGTGGCAGTGCAAAAGCCTGACTGTAGACAGAACACTCTGCAAAGAAACGCCAAACCTGAGTTGCTGACATATTTTCTCACCTTTGACAACAGACCGTGAAGATAGACTCTAAAGTGTTTTGCTTATATTTCTCTTACTTTGAAAAACAAATTCTCAACCTGCAAATTCCTAAGTAGTTTCAGCTTCTGGGTGTTCAACACTCTGTATACAATGAGAAAAAAGCTTAGTATTTTCATTCAATTTTATGACACAGGTGTCACCTAGTCTGGCATTCAAATAGGATCAGCTTTCCTGTCCTTTACCAAGGGACTTGGAAACTGATTTATTCTCCATTATCTTACACAATGAAGACTGTTTATTACTTTTGGTTTCCTATATTAGTACCTTGAATATTTTGTTACCATAACAAGATTAGAGAGTTACTCAGATTGATGAGCACAGAGGGATCCTAAAACACTAACCATGTGAAACATGTTCTTGAGTGGTTTCTATAGGAGGACACTCTAAATAACTACATTTGTAGCTAGGATTTACATTCTAATGTGAAAGCAGATGGCTTAGTTTTATCATCTGGAAACACACTGTGGAACAGTCAAGCACCAACTTTTGGCTTTGTGATTACAAGGAAAGTCATTGCATAGATTTCATATAAAATGGCCTTATCTTCCCGTAAATGAAGAAATCTCTGATATGAAATGCAGTTATTTAGCTTATTTCCATGAGGCTAGCTAAAAGTTGCATTCAAAAGAACCTCATGAGAAGTCAGGTCAGAAAGAAAAATAATATGTGCTCTTAAATGGAGCAAGAAATCTTGTTTAAGGTCAAAACTGAGGTCATAAAGAGGCTAATATGGGCTTAGCATGCACTGCAGCTGCTGTATGCTGTGTTTAGCCTGTGAAAAAGGAAGCTTTTGTTTCCACTACTTTTACTCCCTGCATGTTCCTAAGTAATTTCTTCCTTCTGCTACTTAAGCTTATATATATGTGTTAGTTAACTTTAACATGTATATATTTGGCAGCCAGATATTTACACTAAAATATATGATTTCAGAAATTAACAATATGATACAGGTATAATAGAATGACTCTCTCAAAAAATATGATTCTAAATGCACATGCTCTTACAGCAGCAAACCTATTTCTTTTGGGTGACTGAAATAAGTGTCTTCTGTCATGTGTTGGAATGGCATTAAAGTCTTTGTAGAGGAGGAATCAAAACCAGACCAAATTCTGACTTTTTTAGAACAGAGGATCTAAGGAAGCAAGCATGGTTTTGTAAAGAGCTAAATTGAGAAGAAATCAAATAAATAAGCCCTCCTCTGTTCTCTGTTCCTTTCTGACTCCACAGTGACCTATCAGAGAATAAGGTAATCAAGGCTTTTTGCAATGAACACTAGGAAAAAACTGGAAAAGCCAGGTTCCATAGATGAATGGAGAGGATTGCCCACATTAATTCCACCAAACAGAACCATTGAAAAAATCTAATTCCATTACTCAGAGGCTACCAAGTGTATTTTACCTTAGGGAAGTGCACCTCTGTTCATTTCAAGTAACTGTAGTCCATTTCAACCTCTATGCTTGAAAATTAACAGCACTTTTACAGGACTATTGTCTGTACATGTGGAACTGTCTGTTTAGAATTAGGCCAACAAATATTGATAGGGATAATTGTTCCTGCACTTGAGCTGCAGAAGGATAGAACTGAAAGTAGTCTAACTGACATTTGCATTTATGGTTGCTAAACAGAGCTTGTTTTGAAAGTGCTGAACTTCCAGTATTGCCTTCTGCATTGTTCACATTAAAAAGCACCACCAATCACAAAGATCAGTTTGTTAAAATTTAGCAAAGGTTAAATCAAACCATTTCAGCAGAAATATATCACATCTAAATAAATAAATACAATGGCAATGCTTAATAGAATAAATATAATTGTCCTTTGGTAACTATATACTTTTTGAAAGCTCATCTGTCACAATTTCTTATTATTCCAATATTAAGTGTCACCTTTGTCTGCACGTACTTTTCAAATTGTCTTTACCTTGAATAGCAAGATTTTGAAAGCCAGCCGTGCACTGAGGGAGAGTTGGCTTTTCATTTCATATATTAATTTTCTTATATTAATTTTCCATTAATTTTAATTTTTAACCCTTTTTTATGAATCAGAAAGTTTGTGAATTCCTCTGTGTGTTACACATTACCAGGAAAAAATAGTTTGCTCACACCGAGTCTTCTACTTCATAAGCTGAGACAATTTCTCTCTGATTGATCAGATAAAAGGGACATTATGTAATTATCATATAGTCTCCTGCATCATTTTACTCAGACCTACTCTAAATATACTCAATATGAGCTCTTTGCAAACTTGATTTGGCCAAGATGCATCAAGGTAAAGAGTCAGACAGTTACTTGTATAGGTGAGTGAGGAATAAAACACCCATTCAATGTCATTATTTGAATTATCTCTAGATTGATAAATGACTGCTAAAGATGGTGTGCTTCTCTCTGTGGGAACAACACTTAGAGTGTCTGGAAGTTAGATCAAATTAAAAAACATGCTGCAGCTGTTAAATAAGGGTCTCCTCCACATGCTCTGAATATGATGTCCATATATCAAAGACCTCGGACATTGCCTGTCACTCAATCTGGACACAGGGAATATGGGATTCCAGGCAGTTGAGAACTAAAACTGAGGCTCCAAACCTGTTCCTTATGCAAGTGATTAGGGGCAGCTGTTTTGCTTCATGTTTTGGAGCACTTGAACTCTGAAATCCACCACATTTTTACAGGACTGCATGTGCAGAGGGTAAAAAATGGTATTGTGCCCTGGCTAGACAGCAGATGTGTGGATAAAGAAAAGTCTCCATTAAAAGAAAAAATAAATGAGAAAAAGGTTTGAAAAAAGCACGTATTGAGGGGCAAGGGGAAGAAACCAAAGGAGGCTATCAGAACAAGCAGAGGACATTAGGCTGTTTTCCTAAGACATAGGGAGTTAATTCTACATAGATTTTCCTCAAATGTTACAAACATGTTTATTTACTATTTAAAAACATCTTTGCACTTCTAAATCTGACCAGAGGTATAAAGTTTTTAGAAACCCAAATGCCACCTCTACCTTTGCACCTTTCATATAGAGAAATATCTTAATCAACAATATTTCAGGAGGAAAACTCCGTCAGCCCAAATCAACAATACATAAATGCTAGCCTACAGAGGAGAAATTATATGTAAAAGCCAAGACTAACATTTCTGCAAACTCTGCTGGTGGTCTTAATGTTCTAAGCTCAGAGTCTGTACTGTAAGAGGGGTTTCTCTGAGAAGCCTCTTTTATAAATTGATGAGGCCTTTTTATTCCATATTTTTGGTTAAATAGCTATTTAAAACATAATCCTACTGCACAGAAGCTTAAGGGACACTTTTCCATTGGTTTCCATAAGACCACGATCAGTGTTTTCAGTGTCAACTTCTTATGGACGCTACAGGAGAAATGATGGCAGTACAGCTTTAAAAAAAATTAAATAAGAAGGACACTCAATGAAGGAGTATAGCAATTCAATATAAGAAAGAGTCTGAAATGTAGTTAGGAAAAAAACTATGTTTGCAAACATATATGTAAGAGGAATTTGTGTGAAGGAATTAAAGAAAAGTTTACTGTCTCTGCTGTTCACCAGCAGAGAGTTTGAATCAACAGGAACTCTTTGGGGTCTTTCTGTTGATTTTTTATGAGTTCAAGATGTTTGAATAAAGGTGCTTCTCTGATTTCGCTGTGCAATGCAAAGGAAAATGTTTGTTGGACACTCAGACTGTCCTGGATGTCCTGATCAAGAAGCATTTCACAATGCAGAAGCCCCTGCCTCCTGGGACAGCAAACTATCTGAGAAACAGTCATTCTTTGACTGGGGTGAATTCCCTCAATCATGAAAGCTGCAGGGTGGCTGGAAATAGAGTTTAATTTAATGAGCTTTCCCTTTGCAGGAAAGCTTTACTGGGAATTAAAACTTGAGAGCTTTATCTTCACTGCTGCAAAGGTATGGGACCTTTTTCCACCCTTCAGAATAGCAGATGCTGTCTATACCCGTAAGTAATAACAACAGTCACACTCTTTTTTTACCTGAAGTAAGAATTGTGTGTGGGAGAGGATAGATTTCATCTGCTGTGGTTTAAAAGTTGTGATTGCTGAGTCCTGCTTCAACTCACACATTTTGCTATTTGAAAAGAAAGCCCTAAGGGTTTCTTACATCAGAAGGTAAAGGTGACCTCTCTTTTACTTCCAAATAACAAAAAGGTAAGTGTTTTCTTGTTCCCCAGTTATAATGAGGTTTCAAAACTGGTTGACAACCACTACTGGTGACAGGAGAAAAACAAAAAGGGCAAGGGGCAAGTGTGATATGAGTAAAGTTCTTGCCTTGTGAAGAAAAGGAGAGTTTTATCTCTCTTATTATTTGTAAGGCTCATTTGGGAGCAAGATGTTCTAAAAAAAATTTATCATACTTGATCCCTTTCTTGCAACCCTATATGTAAACATAAAAATAGAGCAACTCATCCTCTGATATCACTTTTGACCATGACAGATTCAAAAGTGATCCGAAATCATAAGCAAAGAAGACAAAAAGAAAACAGTGGGGATTTAAAAATTTTTTCTCCCAATTGATCCCCTTGGTTTTAAAACAAACTTGATTTGGAGGGCTGGGGAGAGAAAAAAGACAGAGGAAAGAGAAGTAAAAGGGAAGGGCAAGGGGGGAGGAGGGGAAGGGGAAGGAGAAGGAAGAGGGGAAGGGGAAGGGGAAGATGTCTGTAGGTAGGACAGCAGAATAATCTTAATTGGTTGTAGGCTGAAAGAGTAGAGGTATAGAAAACAGGCCGTGTAAAACAAAATCCTATAAGATCAAACCTAGGAATAATTCTATGCTCCATTGAGAAAAACGATTGAGAGAGTATTCAACTTATCCAGAATTGGCAAGAAAATCTAAACTCAGCACAAAGCATCTTCATTGAAGAAAATGATACCCTAAAACTGGTAAGCCATTTCATCACTTTCATATTGCATTGAAATTTCTCAGATAGGGTAAGGAGAAGATGTCATTCTGTAAGGTACACAATGGGAGAGGAAAGAGATTATATACTGACAGCACCAAGCCAAACATGGTCCTGGAAGGAGGTAAAATGGTGAAAACTGAACTGTTGATAGAGAGGAAAGAAAAAATAAAAAAACTAGGAGAAAGATTTCAGTATAAAGATGACAACCAAGAAGCTAGAAATTGAAACTTTGATGGTGACAAAACAAATACAGAAAATGTGTGGGTGGTTGCAGACCTTTGACCATGAAACCCTGCAGAAGTCTGAGGTAGCTCCAAGGCAATTTTCTGAAGATCTTTGAGGAATGAGAGTTTCTTCACAGCATTGTATATGGGTTCCCTGGAAAGGCACTGTAGATCTATGATTCATATCTAAAAATATGTAAGAATAGGACAGGAATATGAAAAGGCTTATAAAATAACTGGAAGAACACAAAGATGCCTAATATGTCCTGATGTTAATCTTCTCATGAATTTTGTGGAACCAGCCATTACTTGAACTCTGGAGGGGAGGATCTCTTGGACAGAGCCCTTTAAACAGAGAAACAGAAGATTGTGAAATCTGTGAAAGAACTCTGCTCATGGATGAAAGTATGGTGAGAAGGCAGTAAGGAGGGAGATGAATCACGGATATGAAATGTTCATAATTGCAGTGTAGGACGCTCTAAAATGGTGACTCAGGCCCCAGCAGAGCCTTGAAATGAGGTTGTCAGCTCTGTAGGGCTTGTTTAAATTCAGGATTTGTTTAAAAATATCACACTGAAGTTTGCTTTCCCATGGATGGTTTACAAAAATCTCAGTGTTGATTTGGAAAAGTAATTTTAACATTTCTACCTCTTATAATTCAACTGAAAATTGGAGATGCAGGAAGACAGACAGAGAGGAGAAGAGTGTCAAAGTTAGAAACAAATGCTCTACTTTTTTCAATACCTCTTAGTTTCATCTTCTTTTTTATTACAAGACTTTCTTTTTTTTGTTTGTTCTCTGTTCCTAATTTTTTTGTTTTTCTAAACTGTTTCTTCCTCCTTTCTAGTGTTTCTTTTTATTTACACTAGCAATCCTCCTATTTTTTAACTCCTTTTAAAATAACTTTCCCATTATTTTGTTCTTAGCCCTACATTAGTAGATACCTTTCCACTTTCTTCTCCACCTTTCCTAAGTCTACTTTATGGCACTTTTCCCTTTATATCTCTTTTATTTTCTTCACTTTTTCACTACATTCCCCATGCCAAAACTTCATCAAAAGATCAAAAGTGAAAACCCAGTACATAAATTAGAGATTTGATTACAGTTCAAGTGGAACTGAATAAAAATGCTTTTGCATTAGCCGCAGTTACTAACAGCAATAGCTTTTAAGACTATTATGTTAATTATTAGTATATGTTATTACTAACAGCAATAGCTGGCAATCTGCAGATTTTACTTGGTGAGAAACTTAGGTAGACATGACAGACAATATAGTAAAAATTGCTTTTCCTCATACAGGCTTGTCTATAATAGCACATTTTTGTAGGCATATCTTTTCTTCATTAATATGAGGTGAAAACTTTAAACATGTTTACTGTAAAATATGGCTTGAGAGACAATTTACCTAAATTTGTATTATTCCCTCCTAGCCCCTCAATGAATATAATATCTTTTCACTTTCTGTTGAGAAAAGGCAGATGTGAGAACATTTACTGATTAGAGAATTAATACTATTCCATAAAGCTTGTTTTGAAGGATATAGTCACCCAGATGTTGCTGCTTTAACTAGAATTGCAATACTGTGTATATTCACACTTCAGTATGATATACATCACATAGGTGTAGTATGTCTGCATGGAAAAAATATTCTAAAATACCTTAGTTTTATTCAATAATCACATTTTATAACCTTTTAATTGACTAGTATGTAGTGTTTGGCAATTAAGTGATTCTAATCAACTGTCAAAGTTAATTGTCTGTAGATTGTGCTGGTCACTTTGATATATTTTTTACTATGTTCAGGACACGGCATTTTTCCACTTTCTTAATGGGCTTAATTTTTAAAGGGAACTATGGAAAACCTGTTATTGTGTGTATTACAGAAGAATAATCCATATGACAGCAATCTTGTTAGAGGTTTTTGCGAACAATGTTCACGGTGGGCTATATCTTAAGATGTCAGTATAGTTATTCTGATTTACATTAGCTGAGGATGGGGACATATGTTTGATCACAAGGAATGGTAATTTTTTCAGATGCAACAAATCTTTTAAGGTTTAGAATGTTAGTATAAAGCATATCTGAGTTAAAAAACAATATTTCTGAGAACAGTAAGGTAAGAATAACTACACTGAAGATAGGACTACTACTGTAGTTACCTTCATGTAGAACTCAATTTGGTCCTGTACAGTTGTGAGGTCTTCACATCCATTCCATTAGTGCAAAATGAAACTTGAGAATAAAATTAAAATTAATCACTCTTGTCAAGTAGCATTCACTGTGCTCAATGAATGTAAAAGAAAATTAACATGGTGAAAATATTTCCTGAAGAAGTGTTATTCCATCTATATTTAACTGTTTTTCTCTGCTGGGCCAGCATGGTTTACAAACATTAGCCCTTTGGCAATATGTCATATGAGCCATTCACAGACATAGCGGATGATAATAGAAACTGAATCTACAAATCTTTCAAGGCCAGTGGGGAAGAATCTACTCTGATTTCATATACTAGAGCTGACCAAGTTACAGGTTGTGATCCATATATGGTTTTGAACCAGAATATGGGCAATCCATGATGTCACTGCACTGCTCGCTTGGCAACAGCCTGGTGTTTGACTGGGAACAGACACTGGTCCTTTCCAGTGATAGAGCAGTAATGTCCCTGGGAAGCACTTCACTGCTGTGAGCGCATTTGCATGTTCCCCTCTCCAGAAGTCATCTGATACAGAAGATTCAGCTTTTATGGCTCTTAACTTTTAATAAGTCCTGCAGGAATAAATGTGGCTTTTATCGTATTTTTTTTTAACTAGATCACACAGTTGAAATTTAGGGAATTAAGACCCTTCTATGCAACTTTAGGACTTTGTAGTGTTATGCAGTTCTTTACAATGACAATGTCAAGCTTTCACTCATTAGTTTGATCCAAAATTGCAATGTGTGAGTATGGCTGTTGAAGCAAGGATGTTAAAACAGATACTGCAATAGAACAGTTACAAGAGATCAGTGAAAATAATAGCTGCAGAACTGGAATTTTTATTTGTGATTTTGAAAAACTTGGAGTGGAAGCATGTCTTCACTTTCTAGTCTTGTAGCTGATCTTAAACCAGATGTAGTCATGTGTGATGTCTTATGGTATGTTGCTTAGAAAACAACCTCTCAATCCCTTAAGACTTTTTAAATTGTTGACAAGAGCTCACCCAAGTGCTAGTTCTGCTTAGGTACCCAACCAAACAGGACCAAAGATGATATGGGAACAGCAGCTTCTCTTATTGGATGCAAAGCTCCAGAAACAGACCCAAGGTCATGTATTAGATGGTCAGATGCAGACCAGTGCTTTGTCTTCTGTTTTTATCTGTATGTATTATAAATTTTGAATCTTAACCTCTCAGTAGTTAACATACCTTCAGTAACATAACATATCATCGGTAACACCTCCTCTCTCATCAGCACAGGGAAAACTAGATCTCACCATGTCTTCTCCTGAGCCATGGTCACTGGACTTATCAGAGTAAACTCACTTTTCACCATGGCAAGCAGAAAAATACCTGCTTTGGGTAGGTGCAGAAAACTTACCCTGAAAGAACAAAGAAAAGCAAAATGTATAATGTGCCCAGCTTCTCCAGGCTGGGGCATTTCTATTAATTCTATTAAAGCAGGGTTAAAACAGGAACAGGTTTTTGGTGCCAAGGACTACTGATGTGGGTAACTGAGGCATGTGTTGAAACAAGTATGTGTAGAGTTGGGTTTGTTTTTAGAAGTGAAGGAAATTGTTGTGACCACAGGCTGGGTCAACCCCACTTAAGAAACCTAAACATCTTTTCCATGATTTACTAAAATCCTGAGGCAAAAAAACCCTGTGATAATTATATTCAATTTTCTTTAAAATTTAAAAATATACACAAGGAATTTGTAAAGAAAACATGCAAAAAATTTCCTTTTCTAGTAGCATTTTTCTGCAAACCTGAGGTGCGTCTGTTTTTATGTATGGTGGTGAAATATTTTTTAATACTTGCTGATGGATACAAATAACAGGTCTTAAATGGTTTGGTTGCCTTTATGCTAGTAACACTGGCTTGTGGTTTCATGTTATTGTTGTCTTGCATGGAATGACAACATCAGTGGACAAAGGAAGAGCTACAGATTGCATTTATCTGGATTCCTGTAAAGCCTTTGACATGTGCCCCCAGAGCATCATTCGGTCTAAACTGAGGTGGATTTGATGGGTGGACTATTAGATAGATAAGAAATTGGTTGGATGGTCACATCCAGGAGGTAGTGATTAACAGCTCAGTGTCCCGATGAACATCAGTGTCAAGTGCTGTCCCTCAGGACTCCATACTGGGACCAGTGTTATTTAATGTCTCCATTAATGACATCGATGGAGGGATCGAGTGCACCCTCAGCAAATTTACAGATGACACCAAGCTGAGTGGTGCAGTTGACACTCCTGAAAGGTACGATGCCATACGGAGGGACCTGAACAAGCACGGAAAAGTGGACCATGAAAATGTAATGAAAATTAAGTTCAGGGTGCTGCACCTGGGCTGGGGCAACTCCTGATATCAGTGCAGGCTGGAGGATGAAGAGATGGAGAGCAGCCCTGCACAGAAGGACTTGGGGATGCTGGTGGATGGGAGCTGGACATGAGCCATGTGCACTTGCAGCCCAGAAAGCCAAACGTGTTCTGGGCTGCATCTAGGGTAGTGAGGTGAGCAGGTTAAAGGACGGGTTTCTGACACTGTAATCCACTCTCTTGAGACCTCATCTGGAGTACTATATCCAGCTCTGGCATTCCCAGCACAGGAAGGACGTTGACATCTCTCCAATAGGGAGTGAGTTCAGAGGAGGCCACCAAGATGATTAGAGGGATGGAACACCTTTCCTAAGAGCAAAGTCCAAGAGAATAAGGCTTGTTCATCCTGGAAAAGAGGATTCGGGGTGATCTTTTGTGGCCTTCCAGCACCTGAAGGAAGCCTACCTAGCAGATGGAGACAGACTATTTACAAGGACATAGTAGTGACAGGACAAGGGGAATGGTTTCAAGCTGAAAGAGATTAGGTTTAGATTAAATATTAGGAAAAATTTTTTACAATGAGAGTGGTGGGGCACTGGAACAGGTTGCCCAGGGGGGTGGTAGCTGCTCCAGCTCTGGAAGTGTTCAAGGTCAGGTTAAATGAGGCTCTGAGCAGCCCAATCAAGTGAAAGGTGTCTCCACCCATGGCAGAGAGGGTGGAATCAGATGATCTTTAACACTCCTTGTCAAAAGTCTATCTCCAGCTCTCTCACAGCACCTTTTAGGTACTGCAAGCTGCTTTAAGGGCTTCCCAGAGCCACAAGTCTCTAGTCTCTCTTCAGAGCAGAAATGGTCAAACCCTCTGATCATCTTCAGCCTCTGGACTCCAGTGGTTCCACATCCTTCATATGTTAGGTGGTCCCAGAACTGCACATAGTACTCCAGGTGGGGACTTGCAAGAGCAGATTAGAGGGAGAATTACCTTCCTCACCCTTTTGGCCATGCTGATTTTGATACAGACCAGGACACAGTTTGTTCTGGGCTGCACAACACACTGCTAGGTTGTGTTGAGGTTTTCATCCAGCAACACTCCCTAGACGTTCTCCTCAGGACAGATTTTACTCCGTTCTACATCCAACCTGTATTTGTGCTTGGGATTTCCTTGAATTATATGTAGGACCTTGCACTTGGCCTTGTTGAACTTCATGAGATTCACACAGGCCTACCTCTCAAGATTGTCAAGTTTCCTTTGTAGTGAGATCATCCATCCACTCCTCACACTTTGAGTGATCTATCCATCAAATATGCTCCTCTCCAGTTTAGAGACAAAAAAAAAATGCAGGACAGTGTCAGGTGCTTTGCACAAGTCCAGGCAGAGGATATGAATTGCTCTTCCCCCAACCACCAGCAACGATTCCTTGTTGTGGAATGTATCATGCTTATTACACAAGTATGAACATATTTAGCAATAGAAATTCTACAATTCTCTAATTTTGACAGTAGTCAAAATACTCATTCCTTTTTTTTTCAAGACAGTCTCTGACACATATTTTATTTTAGTGCTTACTACACAACCTTAGGGCCAGTGCCTGGTTTGTTCTTAATGAAATCTAGAAAACCAGCCATATTTGCAAATGGACATTTAAGACCTTAAAACTGGCATTGAATACATTTGAGATACGAGTTGAAAACTAAGAAGAAGTTAAACTTAAGTATCACCAAGTCCTACAGACCGAGATGCTGCAGATTCAAGAAAGCTAGAAGAAGACACATAGCGAATATCTCCTGAAAACGTGAATTTTGGTATTAAATAGAAACTACTAGGAACATGTCAGTTTGCATCTGTCTGAGTTCCGTAGGTGAAGGCAGGTCAAGATCCTAATGACAGTGTGGCAGTTTTTCTGAGAGAGGAGTGTGGATGCGGCTGTGCTGCTTTTCAGCACCATTAGATTTGCAATGGTTGGTTCAGCCTGGTTAACTGTTTCAATAATGCTATACTAGTTTGAAGTTTCCCAGACGGGTTTCCATGGTTTCCCACCCCATCCCACCCCACTACTGAATACATTCACATGTGTTGGGAAGGAAGTGTGAGCTGGAATGTGTGCTGCTACCAGCCCTGGGGCTGTGCTATTTCATGTACATGAGTCTTTCCAGTCCAGCACATAAGCACAGGAAACTTATGAGAACCTTTCCTTTTTCAGGGACAAAAAACCATGTCAAATCCATGGATTTTTTTTTAGCTAATAGTAGCGTTTCTTCCAAAATAATAACATTATGGATTTCTTTACATGAGGCACAAGGGAAATGAGAAGGGAGACATCAGTTTCTTGAAAGCTAACATTTCTAGGTGCAATTTTTTCTCCATTTTGTTCATACTTCAGGGAAAATGCACTGCAAATGCATCTAACCTACTCTATTATCAGAGTTCCAGATGTATCTGGGCAATGCTCTCACACATGGTGTGATTCTTGGGGTATGCTACACAGGGTCAGCAGTAGGACTTGATGATCCTGATGGATCCCTTTCAGCTCATATATTCCATGATTCTAAGATCATACGTAATGCACTCCAGCTCCCTTGTTTCTTGAGAAGCAAGTAGCATCATGGGATGGCAATATTATAGAGAAAAGCATGCTAATCCTATGCTGCATAAAATAAAGTATTCAGAAGATTCTTGTGTTTGTCCTGCCCTTAATTACAAGCCTTGGAGAAAAGAGTCATATATCTTCCACAGAACTTTGAGGGTAACTTTGTTGAGTTATTAATCCTCTTGTATTATCAGATCATAAATGTTATTTGAATGATTTGGTAGTGCAATTTGGTAATGTCCTGATTAATGTATTACCATGAACAGAAGAGACAGATTAACCATACCATAAATTGTAATACACTAATTCCTCACTGCAGCTTTAGCAACAAAGTCACATGCAGTTTCAATTATTTCACATGTTTGGCAGTCATACTTCCCAATGGAACAATAAGCATTAACACACTAATCTGAAAGAAGCTTATGAAAACATGGTTGACCGAAGTTCTTTCTATTAAGAAATATTTGACATTACAACGGCATTTTTGTTTTAACCATAGTAACTTCGGCAGTTAAAAGATCTTCATCTGAATGCCTTAAAAATACTTTCAAAGCTTTCATGCTCCATTAATATGTCAAATCATTGCTAACCCAGCAAAGTACTGTTATTTCAATATAAATACATGAAAAATAATGGGCAGAAGGGATTAATGTGCTCTGATGAGAATGAGCTTCGAATTGGAGACACCTAGAAGAAGAACGATACTATAATTGGTGCTGCTTCTAATAATGTCTTGGCTTTATCCAGAGCTCTTCACTTGGAGATTCCCAAACACTTTAAAGAATTTCTAAATATCATACTTATATTTTGCAGGTCTTGAATGGCAAGACTATAGTTGAGAAACAAATTGACCAAAGAAAAAAATCTGTGTTGGAGTTGCGATTAAAAATTCCTGTCTTTTTTGTCCATCCTACAAAACCCAGAATAAATGGAATAAATGGAAGCAATATGCTTTTTTCTTCATTTTTACCATGTGTATTTTAGTTCAGCTTGGTCTGCTATTCCATCCCTTATATTAAACTTGTTAAACATGCAATCTTGTCCTGTTCATGCTAACTTATGAATGGAATGTCTGGATAACGTGCTCAGCTCTTTCACAGCGCTTGGATGAAAAGCTAAATAAGATCAACAGATGCACTGTGCAGGTTTTACAGTGGAAGATGTGCGTCTCACACACCCTCTTGCCCCCCAGAGCCGAAAGTGGGTAGTTGTCCTTGCGAAGAAACTTCCTCCTACAGTGGGACCAAAGCTTGTTGGAAAGGGTAGCCATTTATCACAGCCGTAAATGAAAGCATTCCTTGGACACAAATGTCTTTTTCTTCCTTTGTCTGATTACTGAGGGGAAAAGTGAGAAGGAAATGTCAAAACAGTGAAACAGTGGTGTCTAGAGAGCAGTCACTTTGGAGCTCAACCAGCTTTTGTGAAGGCCTGGATGATTTGTCAAATGGTTGTGGCATAAGTCAAGCCCTGAGGTTGAAAGGTCTTGACCTAAGGAGTGTTGAAATCAGGCAGTATAAGCAAGAGGGCTGCTAGAAGTTTCAGCTGTAGTGGAGATGAACAATGATGGGTGCTGGACACAACAAAACCTAATCTGCATAATTCAGGTAAGGAATTTTATTGAATCTGACAAGTATGTGACAGGCTGAGAAAGAGAAAAGAACATGCTCTTGCTGGGAACCTTCAAAGCTCTTGTTAAGGTATGTGGAAATAAATGACAGCTAATCTCTTCACTAAAAAAACTGTAAACAATGCCATTTTACACAGGGCTCACCCATGACCTTTTCATAGATCAGGCTATCCACTTTCAGGCCAGGCCACAGAACTTATCACAAACAATGCAGTGAATTTATATTATGCGAGAAGAGCTTTACTTCTCCCAAATGCTTCACATAGAGTTGCTACTCACTTTGGCAGGTATGGTTTAGCAGAAAGACTATCACTTAAATCTGGTGCATAACCCTGCCCGGAAAATGGAAAAATTACATGGAAACTTTTCAATGGAAGCTTTTGTTTTTGTTTGTAGGTTTTTGTTTGTTTATTTGTTTGTTGTGGGGTTTTTTTTTTGTTTAATTTGAATGTTTGTTTTGTTTCAGATTTTTTTTGGTTTTGGCTTACATAGATCATACTGCAATTACAAAGTCAAGCTAAAATGTCATAACTTTTCTATACGGAGGCCCATTGATGGTTTTAAAGTGACCAAGACTACTAAAGCCCTTCACTAATCTTGACATGTCAAATTTCCCATTTTTAAAAAATTTATTTTAACCATTTGCTTCTCTTTTAAGTTTTCTCCAGGTAAACAGTAGTGTTTAAGGAAAATGTATAATCTGAGCTTTCAAAATATAAATAAAACCCTGACCACCAGCTTTAGAGAATAAAATCTTTGTTTTCTAAACTTTATTTCAGTAGTAAAGTACTCAACTTTATTTCATAAGCACTAAACAAATATAACCCTAATACACATATAAAATCCAGAAGCAATGGTTGAAAACAAAATCTAGCCTTTATATGATGTTTAACGTATTCTGATAAAATAAAAATGACCTTGCAGGCAAGCAAGAGCTTTCGTTTTGTGAATATCTCTATTCCTGAGAGATCTTTCTTAATACTGAATTCCCTACAAAAAAGTAGAACTTGATATCTATATAAAGAGGTTTCTTGCCAGATGCAGACCTCTAAGCCTGACAAAAAACCAATTTGTTGTACAGGCAGCTGAATGATTGGAAGGAATGCTCAAAATCTAGACAAACAGTGCAAATGTGACTTTCAAGAGCGGAGATTCAACTCTAAAATTCTTTAAATAAATACAAAAACAAAGATTAGACTGACTTTGTTGAGCATGAGGCACAAAATCCCCAAGGACTTCCCTGGATTACTGGCACAGTGCTTTCTGCAGTGTATAGCACACATGTATGTTTTTACCAGTCTGTGGGTCTTTCAATCTGATGGGAACGAGTTAAGAGTCCTTGCTGGATCAACCATGGATCTTGGTTTTATAAGCAGTCAATGCATAATTCACAAGGCTTAATGAAGATTCCAATTCATGACAGCCAACTGGCTCCGCAGGTCACACCTCCCGGTCTCATATAAATAAAGAATGAGATGCTGGAAAGTGTACCAGCTGAACCTTACTGAGTGCCAAATCCATGCATATTAATGAAGCACAATAAAAGATATACTTGACTCTCAGGAAGTGCTTCTATTGTTTTCCAGCTTTAGAGACAGAGAGGAAAGGGTTTGTGGTGCACCTTTCAATACATCACACCAAGCACACTATGATGCTTCCCCTCAAGGCAAAGAGGCAATCAGACTGTGTCAATGGCATTTCATATCCAGCCTCATCAGGTCTATGACATCCTCTGTCATTCCCATCCCAGCAGTGAAATCCATGCTGGAAATATCTCCACCTTCCACTCCCATGTTGCTCTGCAAGTCCCCATTTGGTAACTAGGGAGAGGAAGTGCTTCAGCAGTGCTGTTCTTTTATGTGCTCTGTTTAGTCCTTGGAACAGGATGAATGGTAGCTTAGATGAATGCATTTGTGCCATTTTACTTGGCCCCAGACGATGTTTCCTCACTACCATGACATCTGAACAGAAGGAGAAAACATCTCCCTTTTGTGGCAAGCTAATTTAATTTGCACCTTCCACCTAGGGGTAAATATGTTTGTCTGTCTTTTTAAGCTGTCTTTGCCCACTTTCTTTTCTCACGGGAAACCCTGCTGAGTCAAAAGAAGGATATTGCTTAGTGCTCTAACTTTATTTTAAAGTAATTTAATTTTAAGCATGCTTACACCCACCCTAAAGTGAAGCAACTGTAGGAGCTTCGCTGGGACAGCCTTAATGACTTTTGCAGGTCTCTTGTGGCAGAGACATCAAGGGCTGGTTGTTGTGGAGGTATTTGTCTTTTAAAACAAAAGCTTTAAAACCGGACCTCTCTTTTGCAGTTTCCTCAAAGATGTGTTTCTTTATTTTCAAAAATCCCACAGTTTTGCACATTGACCTACCACCTTTAAAAACCAGCATTATGAACCATTGACCTTTGCTTTTTGTTGATCTGGTGTTATATGCAATTTGACCTCTTTTTGTCTGAAAATGTTGTAAAAAGGATTTAAAATAAACAATGAATGCATTTCTTTATGACAAATGGCAGTGAAATATGACTCTTGAAATATGAAATATGACTGAGTTGAAGACTCAGAATTTGCATCTTCACTATTTTTGCATGACTTCTTTAAACTGGCAAACATAGTAAGTTAAGAGCATTATTTAATCCAGTACTGAAAAATTTTTGTTATTAAAAAAGCAATGTAAGCTAGAGAGTGTGAAAAGAAAACTGAAATCGTAAAGCATCATTTAAAGTCCATTTTGCTTGTAGTAACATCACAACTTCTTTTATTTAAACTTTGTATCTCATAGTAAGTTGGCAATAACACGTGCAAAAACTTATGAATTAAGCAAATTCTTGCAATTTCTTTCCTTAAAAAAAATTCTTTTCAGTTATTACCAGGTAAATATTATTTATCCTGACAGATAAGAAAATGTACAACACTTAAAATGATAAAGTATATTTTTAATGTATGCAGCAATAAATACTGCAGATACTGATTTTATCTGCAGTTACCATTTATTTGCTATTGGCATAATATTGTATCAATTTTTTTTCACAATAATTTGGCACTCCATGTTCTGATCAGAAATGTGCATTTCTGTCACATTCAAAACCTAAAATGTTCAACACTTAAACCAATAAAGTGCGTTTCTAAAATCTGCAGTAATAAATGTCACAGAAAGCATGACTTTGTCTGCAGTTACTAGTTACTTCTTCTTTGCATAACATTTTATCAGTTCTTTTCTACAATGATAAGCACTCTATATTCTCGTCAGAATTATGCATTTATCATCAGCAAATCACAGGGGAACAAGCCATGGAATCAGTCACAACCTTCAAAATATTATCATGATGGTATTGCTGTTTTGCAAAGAAAACTTTCCTCCATATTGTTTATATTGCCTTGATGGTTTGTTTTTTAAACAGGCTGCATTTGTTAGGAAAAGGAAGTAGCTCTCTTTTTCAAACTTATGGTTTGGAGTCTAAACATGCAATGACAAACAAATAGCAGCCAATGTGTGCTGCAGAGAAAAAGAGAAAGTGCAACCGCGTTGCCTGCCCTAGTCTACTCAGTGTATACAAGATGTAAAATGGACAAAATGCCTTCCTTTGCCTGTGTAGAGGGTTGTTCAGCCAGAACCCAGCACTCCCATTTGCCTTGTAAAATTGTACACCAACTTTGAGGACAAAGGGAGTAATTTTGGGTGAGGGATAATAGAATGGGTTGGTAGGGAATTTAAAGGTCGTCTGCTTCCAACCCCACTGCTGCAGGCAGCAACATCCCTGAGGGGATGTGGATCAGGATGCAAAGATAAAGGGCAGTTGCTGAACAGGTACCCGTGAGAGTTCACCAGAGGATGGACCCTACCTGCATGCCTTGCTTCACTCTGCCTCTCAGCCAGAATTTGGACCTCAAAAACAATGCCTGGAAAAGCGTGCACTTCAGATGTTAACAAATGCATGGAAGCCATGGTAGCCCATGATGAAGCCATCTGGCCTTTATATCACACCAAAAAAACCAGAATCAAGGTGCAAAGAGAGAGAAAATATTAAGAAAAAAGAGGATTCCAAAGTACTTCTCAGAATTTCACCTACTGACCTCTGGAGTTCACAGTGCTTCAAACAAGTTGGTTTGAGGCCTGGAGCTTTCACTTTAAACTCCAAAGCTGGTTCTCAAGACCTTACCTCTGTTAAGGGTGGAAAACTTTGTTAGCAAAACCCCTTAACCATTTGCTTTGTGTTCTTCTTGCACAGTAAATTTGCCTCTTTAAGGGTTATAAAGTACTCACAAAATGCCTGATGTTAAGAAGATAGTTATCTTTAGGACTATAAAAAGGTATTCCCAGCCTTATTGCCGAACTGTGTAAATCAAGGCCATCCACCTTTCCATTAGAAGCTAAGCTCTTAAGGCCTGTATGGACAAAGGGTTTGGTTGTTTAAGCAGCAACATCTGCTTACACTCAGCCTCATTGTCAGGGAGCTGTTTGCTAAAAGCGTAGGATCTCCTTTCTCACCATTTCATGCTGTATTATGTTTCATGTGGGAATATCTAGCCCCTGAGACTTGACCACTGCTTTTATCTACTGGAGTTTAAAGACTGAGCTGCTTGTAGTGAGAATGTAATCATCAATCCCTCGCAGTCTGGAGGGCGTATTTCGATGGACACTTGAAAAATTTCTTTTGGTCTCCAGACACCTTTCTGCAAAGTATTAGCTTTCCTGCGCTGCTCAGAAGCTAAAGCTCCTATATATAGCTCTCTTGTTCAGTTTAAGGTGAAATGGTGTTTGGGTCTGAATTTCTCAAATACTAAATGCTCAAGGAAAGACTATTAGTTACACTTAAGCCACAAAATGCCAATACATTCTCCATACTCTATGATTAGTATTTCTATCTAATAAAATGTTTCTGAGTTTTGCTTGTTGACGCAACAGATTTTTTCTTCCATCTGCATCACCAATGCAGTCAAAAGAGAGAACATCATGTTGCAGTTGATCAGTTCTTGTGAAAACAGCTGAAGAATAGAAACTGCCCTGCAAATTAGTAAGGTTTCATTTTTCTACTCCCTATCTGTCCATCAGCAGGCACTCATAGATAGAAAATGCTTAATTTGAATATTAATTTGAGTATAAATTTGAATAGTCAACACTGGTAAATGTTCCTGAACATTGGTAAATGTTCTTGTCCCTAAACTGCAGGATGTTGTGGATTCAGACATTCTTCTGTACAGCCAGAAAATAAACCCAGAATAAACCCAAGACATATTTACAACTCACATAAGAAAGCCGTGGTGCAGTATACTCACATGACTGTTTTTCCTTGAAAGGGTATCTTCATGGTATTATACCAATTAATTTTACTGTAGCAATGCATATTTTAATAATATGGTTGAAATCACAGTCTAATGCATGAAAATGTATCAGATTTTGCACAGGAAAATGATGCAAAAGGTTGCATTTATTTAGGGATACATACACGCACATGCACACACACACACACATATATATATATATGACATGAATGTGTACTCTCATGGCCTAAAACTTTAAGAAAAAAAGAGAATATGGGTGAAAAGGAAGCTCATGGCAGGGAGGTGGGGGCAAAGTGCAGGGAAAATAAAATAGCAGCTCAATGGGCAGGAATCTGAAAAGCATCCTGGGGAAAAAAATGCCCCAAGTCAACAACCTTCTAAATGGGAACCTTGGGTGACATAATGATTTTTGACTCACAAGCTGGTCAGTCCAGCCTCCAGATATTGCCACTGCTTGCATTGTGCAATGCCATTTGAAAAGTAAACAAGTAATGCCTAAAATTATTTTGCTGTTTCAAACCATTTCCCCTGACTTGAAAGCTCATTGCTTTGATAATTAGAAACTTTTAATTTTTCCTGTAAAAGTGATCATGCATGGTGAAAATAAATGTACTTTGCTTTTGGTATTTTAACTTAAGCAGTTTTTCTCTCCCCCTAGTATTGACATATGCAGTTATTTGTAAGGAACAATACTAGCCCTGCTGGGTCCCCACTGTCCAGCTTCTTCAGTCCCCTTTCCTGTCCTATCTATTTCCTATCCATTTCTGACTAACTTAATCTGAATTTTCTGCAGTTTGATTTACTCCTTCCCAGAGATATACAACTGATATATTACAGGATGCTCTAGGTACTTTCACCGATGCCCTGGATGGATTTTTTAATACTCCTTTTTCCTAGCATATCTGATGTTACACTTGCATTTTTCAGAGCTATGTCAGTGATGTCTTCTTCCTTGCCTGCTTCCTGCTCTCAATCTTTTCAGTATACCCACAAATTCCTGTAATTTATATGCCTAGACTTGCATTTTGTACTATTAAATTGCAACCCATTTCTACTAATTTAGTTCAGAAACCCACAAATCTTTTGCCGCTAAGGAAACGCCTGTCTCTTTGGAAGATCAAATGCCACTTCCAGGTGGTTTGTACCCACACTTCATGTTGAGAGTCTTGTACAAGGACTTTACCTCACTGGTTACTCCCTTCTCCTTCTCCTCTCCTTCTCCTTCTCCTTCTCCTTCTCCTTCTCCTTCTCCTTCTCCTTCTCCTTCTCCTTCTCCTTCTCCTTCTCCTTCTCCTTCTCCTTCTCCTTCTCCTTCTCCTTCTCCTTCTCCTTCTCCCTCTCCCTCTCCCTCTCCCTCTCCCTCTCCCTCTCCCTCTCCCTCTCCCTCTCCCTCTCCCTCTCCCTCTCCTTCTCCTTCTCCTTCTCCTTCTCCTTCTCCTTCTCCTTCTCCTTCTCCTTCTCCTTCTCCTTCTCCTTCTCCTTCTCCTTCTCCTTCTCCTTCTCCTTCTCCTTCTCCTTCTCCTTCTCCTTCTCCTTCTCCTTCCCTTCCCATTTTGTCATGTCTTTTAAGATACTTAGACATCTCTTTCTGTCTGCGTCAGGAAAAACTTCCAGATAAATGAATAAACTTGGGCTGATGAAATATCAAGGTATTCAAGAGAGTGTTTTTTTTAAACTTCTGCTTTACCTTGCATACAGAGAATTTGTACCTGCTTAATAGAATGAGCAGACTTCAGCGTTTCAGGATAAATCAGTAAAACAGTCAACAAAGGGAGTGCAGTGCCTTGACACAGGATGTGTATAGTTTGGTACTTGCACCCCTGAACACAAGTTTTACATCAATAATCTACTTGTGTACACAGGGATAAATATATGGTGCTGTGCCATCTGTGGCTAGGAATAGAGTACAGGGTTTCAAGATCAAGGAAAGAAACAAAGGATCAGATTCAGAGCAGGCATAAAATATGGCAGTACTTCTGCAGGATGTAAAGAACTATTTGCATGTGTTAATTCCTTCACTTGGACAGACAGCTGATCAGACCTCATCAGAACTTTCCTTCAGAACAAGATCTCTGTCCTGAGTGAGATATGATATTTTGTTTTCATGAATTCAAATCCAGTGCATTATCACCCAGTAGTTTATTGCTCCTGAGGATATTTTCATACAGTCAGCCTTCATTTATGGCTTTCCTGGATAGCTGCTGTTTTTCGCTACTTTTCTTTTCCTTTCCCCGCTGTTTGATCACTTCTCCAGCCTACTTTAATTAAGTGGAAAACAAAAAAATAAAGATGGATGAGATGGTATTATTGAAATTGCTCCTCACAAACAGCCAAGTGTCCCTCTACGTTTTCCCCACTGTGACCATGCTGCTAATGGTGTTGGGTAGATGATGGTAGGGAAAAGCTATGTCCTCCTACAAGAAAAAGACACAGTCTTTCAGGTATTTTGGTAACACAGATGACATTCCCACTACTGTCACACCCCCCCAGGACCTCTATGGCATTAGCCTCAAATCTGTAGACATTTTTTTAGAGATATTTGAGGCCAAAGGAACATTCCTGTTCAATCAGGGCTGGCAGTTCCAGAACTAGTCCAAGTTGCCACTGGTGGACAGTTTTGGGTATGTTGCAAACACATGCCTCTGGTTGTGGCTGAAAATAGGCATGGAGCTGTTAATTCCGCTTTCCTTTTGCTTGACAAGTCTCTGAAATGTCTCTTTGGAAAATGAAGAGTAGGAATTGCCTCAGAGTGGTGGTCTTTCCTCCAGGTTATAAACTTTACCCCCAAATTAGAAGCCTCCAGGAATAAATTGCATGCCAAGACCTTGCTGAAATTAGCAGAGAACACAGCCTCCTGCCACCTAGAGTAAATCAGCTTCAGTTTGTGATGCAGTTGCACTGTGATGGAAAGATTAGCACTAAATGCAGACCTAGTTTAGTCCAAGTGATTTGGTCTGTCTAGATATGCCATTACTATTTCCTCTTGTTTATTTTGTTGTGCATGTACCTTAACTACCTTAAGTTGACCATGCTTGCTCAGAAGGAGTAGGGGTTATGGTTTATTCATGCATTCAGGCCTGAGAACCCCATGAGAGATCCCAGCAGAAAGCTGGAGTTATTGGGAAGTTTTCAGTGTGTATTACTGTGGAGGAGCTTCCACAAACATCTTTAGACCTAGTGAGATTTATCATCTGCATGACTACTTGGAACAGAAGTTGGATGTTCACAAACTGGGGGATGAAGTATGAGGATAAAACAGGATTAGGATTAAGACGTTTAGGAAATGCCTCTTTGAAACAGCATGATGTTTCATTGCCAGTAGTTTATGTTTGTATGGCAGAAAATGCAGTCCTACAATCCTAATATTTCCTACGACAGATAAAATGTTTGATAACTGTCACTAGTGTTGTCATTAGCTGTGTTCAAGTCCACTAGTTCATAGGGAGAGGAATGTATTAGGATGCATTAGGATTTGCTACACTGGAATAAACATAGTTCACCAAAAGCATTCCAAATATCCTACCTATGTTTTTTTCCCCTATACAATAACTAAAGTGGCTTTTTTATTTTTTTAAGAAGTTTTTCATGCATTCTGTAAATAAAGGAATTTGTGAAATATATTCAATAATATAATGTATAAATGAAAGTACACCCTCAATACTGTAAACCCTCAATACTGTAAGTAACAGATATTGAACTTTGTCCCTGCATGGAATGAAAAAATAGATAGTAGATACACTTCCTTAATTCAGAAAAGGTAAGTAATCATTACTGGCACAGATTAATATATTAATATGATGGAACTTTCACAATAGCGTATATTTTCCTTCCTCCCTTCCATTATTCCTGTTTCTTTTGTCCATTGTTTTTCACTTTCCTTGCTTCATTATTCCTTCTTTCAGAGGTGGATTGTAAAGAAGTAGTTGGTGTGCTGGGTTTTTAGCCTGTTTAGGGCCAGAATCTTCATCCTGTGGTTCTGTCTCCTCTCCTTCTGTGATGTCTTTTTCATTTCTCCTTTTCCCCTTCCCCTTTCCTCCTTTCCTTTTTCTCTTTTCGTTTTTGCCTTTCCCCTTTCTCTTTGCCTTTTCCCTTTCCTTTTGCCCTTTGCTTTCAACAACTGATGGCACAAAAACTAGAAACAATGTTTGGTATTAGTTTCAGACCAACAAACTCTGTGCTGATGCCTGTACCCAACAGGAACTAAGTTCAACCTTATAAAAAAATTATTGCAAAACTTAGAGGAGATGACATAAAGCATTGCCAAAATGTATTCCAAAAATATTTCCTATCTATACGCTACTTGAATGAACAGAACCTCCTTCCTCTATACCTTTCACACATTTTTGTCTCAACATATGTGGTATATGAATTTCTCATGGTCTACTGGGCGTAACTTCGTTGCCTATTACAGTTTTGGGCAAGATGCGCTTCTATCACCTGATCCACCAGCAAATGTGCCATCCCTGTCGCCATGCCCTGCCCATGTCTGGTACTTCCCTGGCAGGCAATTGTGAGTAAAAACATTGTGAACAGCCAATGGTCTGTCAGGATCCTGGAAACATTTGGTTCAGCTCATCTCTTGGACAAGGTAACACCAACTCCAGAAAAGTTAAAGCCTCTGGCTGTTGTATGATCTCTTGCATTTTTGAGACACAGATTCAAAGGAAACCAGGAGACTTCTCACAGATATTATTCTACATAGGTATACACAAATATTAAAAATGCATGCAATTATTCAACCAGAATCAAAACATTCTCTTTTGGGTTTGTATAGGTCTTTTAAATATGACCCAGGACTCCTTCTGTTTCTAATATGCATGTAAAAAGAAAAAAAAACCTGTATCAACCACTGCCACACACCAAAACAGATACCACTCTCCAGCTATGAATTCATAATGGAGTGCCCCAGTCTGGCCTGCCAAAGATGAAATTCAGCCACAACTCCATTAACCCCTTATCTTTCAAATATTGTTAAGATATTTTAGTAGTACTGTCTGATTTTCCACAGTGTACAGCCATGAATTCCCAAGATTTGCTCCCAGGTATTCATGCACTTTGTGGCTCCAAATGAGCTCACTGTGTGGAATTGGCAATGATGAACAGTAAAACACAGCTTAGCCCAGGTACTCCACCCCATGTACAGATAAAGTTTGTGAAGAAAATTCTCCAGGACTGGAGCTCTGAATTTAGGGCCCACATGTGCATCATTATGTTTCATGTCTTTAATATTTTCAAATCTGAAATATTAAATAGTACCATCTTTGCCCATTAAAGTTCTTATGTATATATGAATATACACTTTCATTAAAAATAGCTGTGCCTCCTAATCTTCATGCTTACAGAAAATATGCTCAGAAGCAGTCATTGTTTCGGGAGTGAGCCATCATAAAAACTTGGCATATATTTCAGTATCAACATGCAGATATTCACATCCATTCTGAATTGCATGACAGCATTGTTTGGTTTTGCAAGGCAAATATCTTATATAGCACAAATCACCATGAAATTACTGAGTAGTTACTTGATCATTTAATTAATGTGCAGTTACATAATAATTCCATGACTATTGAAGCCATTCAGATTGCATTAATTATACTTGGAGTAATTATTCCCATCTGCTGACATGAATCTATGTCATATAGTTTTCTAGACAAGATAAAATTTTCAGAAACCCATGACTGAAGAGAAGATTTGAAAATCAAACTGGTCAGCATGGTCTTAATTATAGCACTTCTTAGTGTGAATTTATTTCATCTAACATTGCCTAATGTAACTATGATATCTCAACAGAAAAGGATATGAATTGTACTTTGTAACTGATAAATCTCCAAGGACAAGATATATAAATAATTAACTAAAACTTGTGCTCCAAAATAGGTTGGTCCTCTCCACTACAGTGACATGGTTGTGAGGATCTGGTTTTAGAGAGCAGTTTTGAGCATTTGTGGTCTCTGCAGAAGTGCCTGTAGAATTTCTGAGAACCTCTGCTTCCTCTGCATGCTATACCTGCTCTGTTTTTCAATGTCTACAAAGTTCAGGGAGTTGATGGGGAAGAGCTGCAAATGCCTTTCCCACCCATAGACAAGAATGGAGGATAACTTTGAACCTTGTTAATGGGAGAGAAGCTGACTGTTTCTGTTTCAGCAAACTGAGACAGCAGTTAGCTCCCCACTTTCCTTTATAACCCGAAATTATTCCCGTGAAACACGTAATGTTGCTTCCACTTAAATTTCTGTCATTAGGATTCGTAGCGCACATCAGCTCTTGCTACACAGAATGATTTCCACATGGCAAGCAGGAGGCAACCTGGCTTCCTTTTTTGGCCCTGCTCCCCAGCTGGCCCCCAGCTTCCTGTGGTTCATGAGCAGACCCACCTTGTGCTGTGTCCTCCCAACAGAAATGGGCTCTCCACAACAACTTCCTGGCAGTTGCTTTTTCTTTTGTATGGGTTGTCTGCATCTACACCTGTAGGGTTGTGGGCAGAATTGCTTTTTAATGAAAACCAGCCATTTAAAATTTTCATTAATTTTTAAATTTTTTTTTTCTTCCCAAAGCTTAAAAATCTAAATAGCTTCTACCTGAAGTCAGGCTCAAGGACTTCTAAAACCAGTGGTATTTCAGTGGTAATATGATGACAAATTATGTACCTTGAGAAATAGTATCCTGATTCATTAGTGAACTTTGAGGAAAGGGATCAGTATATCTACATACATTTAGATCAGCCCATTCTCTGAGAGTGCTGTATCAAACACTTTAATTTTCCACAGTTTCAGCTTTTAAGTATTGCGCTAAAATGTCCAGCTCTAACTGAGTGAAAGGGAACACTTTTAGGGGGATTCTAGAAGCTATATGAAAATTAAAGGTCAGGTCTGCAAGAATGGGGGTAAGGCATTTTTACTGGGGTTGCTGGTGCATTACTTCAGTACATTTTGTCTATTAATTGCCTTCATGATTATGCCTGTCACTATCATTTAGGATGTTTATTGATGTTTTACCATTACCTTTGTCAAGAAGCAGTGTCCTGGAACAGAAAACTCAATAGGTCTTTCCCATAAAGTCAAAGAAACCAAACTAATGATCTTGGAAAGACAGAGAGTTCTCTGTCTCTCATTGCCAGATTCTCCTTGAATAAAAGTGCTCTAGGATGGAAAGTGTTGAGAATTGATATCAAGGTATATAGCTAATATCTTTATTGAATGTCTTCACTGCACAGGTATCTATGTGGTCTTGAATAAGCTCCCAAACTGCCAGTATGCTTTGGGCTCATTTTATAACGTACAATTTTTATTTTTATTCTTTGTTAATTTTTTTCCTCAAGGGCAATCTTCTCTGCTGCTCTGGAGTCCAAAAGTCATGCATCTGGATGATAACTTTTAAGGCTGTCAGCTAGAGAGTTTTGGTCTACTTTGCTGAGAGATTTTCATGACTTGCCCCCCTGGCCTCATCACTGATAGATACCATTAACAGAAAGCTTCAAATTGTCATGAGACATGAAGCAGAATGAACAGACCCTGCTCTTTCAACTGGCAGTTTGTAAACAGAGATTAAGTTAACAGTGTGTGTTGTCTATATTTATAAACATCCTCTCAGGATATAAGTGACTTGAAATACACCTTGTCCTTACCACAAGGGAAAACTCACTCTCCCATATATGTGTACTTTTTGATATATGTTTCTTTGATTTGCTTTTGAGATAAAATAAACATGATGTACTGGTATAAAAGTAAGTTTATTTGCATATATTATTGCTTTGAAAAAACTTGACACTGCTCAAGGTAACAATAATAAAAGGCAAAAAAATTAATAATGACAGAGAATATAAAATAGTATTTAAATAGAAAATATAGTCTTTGTAAGCTGACTTTCAAAAGCAGGCTACAAAACCACTAATTTTTCATCTTATTAATTTGCCTTTCTGATATCAGTTTCTGATATCAGTTGTGAAAACAAGAAATCACTGCTAGGAAATTTATTACACTTTAGCAAAAACTGTCAGCCTCTGCTTAAGAGGTTCAAAAATAAGTCACACTGAGGAATGTAACATCCCATTGATTTTAGGAAGAGAATCCCCTTGAAAGTTGAAATAATTAGTGTGTTTATATTGAGAAACTTATAGTATTGATAATCCTGTGACTGCAACCTCCTTTTTTCCATCTGCAGGCAAGCCAAAAAAGCTGTTTTCTGTGGTGACTACATTACCTGAAGGCCAAGGCTAACACCTTATATATTAATATTGCCAATGTCTGTAAGCAAACATTAAAAACCTGCTTTATAAACAATGTACAAATGAGACCTCCTCTAATTTGGGAATTACTGAGCTAAGTAGCATTGAAGGTACAAAAGGTATTCACAAAACCCTTGTTATTTTACTTTTAGGCATATGAGAAATGGTCAGGTTTCTTTCAAGAAAAATACAGATTCACTTCAGAAATCAAGAAGTAAATGTTGCTGATTTCTTGGCAGTGCTGCAGGTACAGTACTGCCAAATAACTTACTGTACAGTGTTAGGCTGAACCAGGCAGCATAAAGGAGAACTAACTGTGCTAGTCACATGCATCAATTAGCTATGGTAACAGAATTGTTTTTAAACTAGGATTTGGACCTCATTTAAATCAAACTTGCCTCAAAGTTACATGTTACAAATCACTCTGCCTGGAAAGAAAGTGTGCAGAGACTCTGTAATTAGATTTTAATTTCAAGCAACCAGGCAGGAATGGATTTGGGGGTAAAAAAATATTCCTTGCTTGTTTAAATCATATTAATTCTTTAGATAAATAAAGGTTCACCCTTCCCAACCCTGCCAGAGAATTACTCAACCATTTTTTAAAAAGCTACATTGTTAAATAGTTCTCTTCTGTCTTAAACTGAAAACTAACATACCTTGATTAAGATGAGATTAATATTACTTGGTGAGAAGCTAAGCTGTCATATAATAGTCTGGAGGATCCGCAAAAAGTCAAAAAGATATTACAACACAGCATGAGCTACTCTCTGATCTTCTAAATATCTGGACTGTATTTGCTTCTACAATTTCTGTCGTATCTATCCTTCTTTATGTTCACCTGTAAGTTTATGTTAAAACCCCAATAAGTAGTATGGCTTCTAACACTGAGGATTTAATACTGTACAGAAATTAACCACCTCAAGTACATGCATTTGCACTTTAAAATCCTTCCTGCCACGGCAGTGCATTTCCAAGATAGGCAAGTCTAGACAGAACTGCCAATGCAATCCTGTAGATATTAGAGAGTGGAGATGTAGACATATACACATGCATACCTAGGTTTTTTTTTTTTTTAATACAAATATTAAAACACACTAAAGGCTATTAATGTGAGGAATAACAACATCAGAAATTATGACAAGTAGCTATACTGGAGTAGTGTGATGACTGATGGTTTCTCAGACATATTTACACCAGCTGTTGTACAAATATCTTTAGCATCCAGTACAGAATATCTTTACAAAACTGATCTTTATGCAACTACAAAGTTCCCTCTGGAGAACAATGTAATAATTCAATTCAGCTCCTAAAATCTGGCAAAACCAGAGCAAACATCATGTGTCAGTAAGCAGTGGCTGGCGAAGATCCCTGTGTAAGGTGCTTGCTCGCTGTCCATGTGGCAGACCTGAAGTGGGAAGGGCAGAGAGAGAAACCTCCTTTGCTGTAGGGCACATGGAGAATCAGTGGCTGAATCAGTGGGAGATCAACTCTCCAAGATCCCAAGTTTACCCATTTGGCCATGCCACTCTTGATGGTGAAAGATTTTAATTGTCAAACTCATTTGTTGCACAAATCACCCTATTTTGCTGTGAGGTCACCAGCAGCAGTGCTCTCTGAGCGGCCTGAGACACATCATGCTCGTTATCATACACTCAGACTGTCCCCACCTCTTGAGAGAAAGCAGAGAAGCAGGGGGTAGAGTGTTGAGGTGGCCCAGGTGTGGGAGTCAAGAACAGACCTAGTTCCTCCTTTGTGAGAGCAAAGGGCAGGGTAGAACCTGTATCCTGCAGCCCCCTGATCACACTGCTTTTGATTCTGGGAGCAGGGAGCAAGATGCACATCCCAAGGCCAGTGACTTGAGGGTCACACTGGCCACTTGCTACCCGGTGAGGTTTGAGCTGGTTTGTGTAAAAGCAGGAATATAATCCTTGTATCTCATTTGCTGAAATAAAGCATCCCTCCACCAAACTGCTGCAGTCCTTCGGTGAGATACAAGCTCTGAGCTGGCCAAATGAAGTACAGGCTCTTCTGCTGAATCTGCCTGAAACATTTTTCTTATATCCCAGCTGTTACAGCACCCAGTCAACGGAGATGTGAGATGAGGAACATATGCCTGTAACACTTCATTTCAACAGGCTCACTTAGTGCCTCTTACTTTGATCTTTCGCTGTATACTTCCTGTAACTGGAGTTAGTTACAGGCTGAAACAAAGCCCAGAGCTACCAAAGAGGGTTTTCTTCCCCCCCTCAGTATTCCTTTTGTACCAGATTCTGTTACTGAGTGTGTCAAATGAACCAGCTGGAAGACAGTGTCTCTGTGAAAATGCTGCCAAGACTTTGAGCTCTTTCTAGCTGTTTTTGTGGCCATTGGTGTCGTACCGTCATGGTAACTCTGAATTGGCTACAATGTTTCAGACCTGGTGATGCCCTTTTTTCCCCTTTTTGGCTAGAAACAGCCCAAGCTAAATGCAATAAAAACTGCACAGGAGTTCTCTCTCTGAGTCAAGGAATTAGTGCCTTGTCACTAGACCTACACCCTTCCACATCCTTCACAAAACATAGTGAATTTTCAATCCTAAGCTTCGGATTTGATATTTACAATTAAGTATTCAGGTGGGGCTACATGATTTCTTGAAATAGAAGCTCCCATATGTAGCAGTAATGTTCTCTTCGCACAGTGGACATTAAACTCATTTTGATCTTCTCCCGAGGAAGTGGTCAAAATGTCACGAAGTAGTTTTGGCTTCAACGGAGACAAAATATTGCTAAAAATATGTCAGTGAACACAGAAGGTTGCAGGAGAACACAGTCTCTGGAAACATTTTGTTTTCACAATCATGTGTTCACTTTTATTTTTTTTCTGTTATCATCATTGTAACACAGCAATCAGATGAAAATTATCCACTGGCATTGACATATAATAAAATTATTTTCTAACAGTACAACCTGGGTCTGTGTACATAGAATATCTTTCACTGTCAGGTCCAGTTCTGTGATTTCAATGATCCTTGTTAAATGAGAAACAAGTTTTACATATCCATGAGAGCAACACACAGGAATAAATCTTTGCTAGAATGCTGTGGGTTCTAGAAATTAAGTATGTAAATGTTGTACTGCATAAGCATGAGGTACATTTCAAATATATGGGGGATAGAAATTGAGCTGGAATTCAGTTACTCTGGATTTTCACTCCTATGCTCATTTCATTACAGTATGGAATTGCAGAGGGAGTCTTGTCATCCTCAGATCTCAAAACATCTCAGACTTCCCAATATGCATGTCAGGTTGCATGTTTTTTTATTATTCTTATATGTCAAGGTGACTGCTTCATGCTTTACAACATCATTAGAGATCTTTTTGATAAAGTCCATGGGAAAAAGAAAGTCAGTTCCATTACATTTCCCCAAATTCTTAACTTGTTTATTCTTTTGTCATAGAACTTAAGAGCCTTAACTGAAATCACTGAGTTTCTCAGCACATACTCTTAAGTAAAGAAAACTTGAAGAATTCCTTTGTGAATATGAAAAAAATAACTTGAGATAAACATTTGAGAATTATGAAGGAAGTTTTCTTTTTTGTCCTCTAGCCTACATGGCCAATCAAATCAGAGTAATTTTTAAAATTTTGAGTATTTTATGTTATTCTTTGTGGACCTGTTCTAACACTGCATGCTCACCTTTCTCCTCTATATTTAAAAGTTAATATTTGCAGAGATGGGACTGTGCCCAGATTTTTTAGCTATGTTAGCAACCTAAAAATGTGGATAGCAGCTAAAGGCTCTTTAAAATATTGATCTTTTGGAATAACCCAAAATAGAGAGGGCCTCTGTACTGCTAGGACCTAAAAAAAATATCATATACAGTCTTGTCTGGATTGAGCACAACCAAAATGCAGAAAGAAATACATGACATGAAATCTGAATTCATTCAATGAGAAATTACATGACAATGTTTTCTGGGAGAAAAACCTAACCTCTAAAATCAAACCTGGGAGAATATAACATCTGAATTTTATTTTAGGGAGTGGTATTAATGGAAGAATACATTGTGAAGAAAAAGTCTTAGTAAAAGAGATTGAAAGAATTTTTAATAAGATTAAAGAATAATAAAGTTTATACCTCTATATATAAAATACATATATATATATGTATAAAAGGTTCTAATCCAGGAATGATCAGGATTTTGAATGATAAACCTCAAGCATCTGGAAAAGGATGTGTTCCCAGAAATAATTCACCCTGTGAAAAAGAATTGTGGGAGTAAAAAAATTTGAAAAAGGAACAAATTAAAAAGCTTTGAACCCATGTTTTAGACATATGGCCTGTTTCCATGTCTAGCTACTAATTAGATAGCTTTTAAAAAGTAATTTGTGAATTTACATCTAAAAGCCTGCTGTTCCTCTAGTGTGTTGCAAGTGTCCATCAGGTCTGCCCTGAAGTCTGTGGCGGTCAGTGTTGGCTTTAAGCATGCTTTGCTTGCTTCATCTCAAATCTTATACAAGATATAAGCAGAATGTTATCAGAATATTCTGATATAGCAGAATAGGCATCCATATCGACTTGTTGGTCGCTGTCATTAACCGGAATCAGTTATTATGATTAACTAAGTGATTTCTTAGTCTTCATCCAGGAGGAGCCAGCAGCATCTGCTTGGCTGGAGGACTGCAGCCTCCTCTCAGGCTGAGTCCAGAGGAGGCAGCTTACGAGGATTTTTGTTTCTGCTTGTAAGCTGCCATTTCTACTCTCTGTCCTCTCCATTAAAGTTAGTGCTTTGCAGATCTATTTGGTGAAAAAACATCAAGAAACCATCTCCATCAATGGCTGGAGACCTGCAAAAGGAAACAAAAGACTTATTCAACATTGGAGTGACTGGGAAATAAATTGTTCTTACCCAGAGGACAGAAGACTTCTTAAAAAAATGCTAATATATTTTCCAACTGTGTGGTCTATCACATTGATGGACCCGCCCTCCATGAGAGCCTCAAAAATCTTTGGGAGCTGGTCAGAATGAGAAAAACCACTAACTGTGGAGACAGCATGAACTGAGAAGAGAGGAGTGTAAGAGGCAGAGGAAAGCATGGCATGTCACATAGGTACCATTAGGATCTCTGTACTGTCTGATATTTTAGGACAAGACAATAGAATTCCTTTTCTCCTTCCCCAGTGAAGGTAAAAGAGAGGGAAGACCTTGAGAAAACTCAGGCTAATTCAGCAGTCCTGTGGTTACAGAAAGTTTGTGATTCAGAAAATAGTTTTCAAATATAATTATGCTGAATTTATGTAAAACATAATTATGTAAAATGTAAAACATCTTTTCAAAAGAACTGTTCAACAATGAAATGTTTCTGTCCTCTTCAAACTGCTAGGCCTGAAATCATGCCAACAATTCCGTTTTGCAGCTGTTTTTATTGGTTCAATTTCCTTTCTGTAATCCATTTATTTGTTCTGTGCTTGTTAGCATTTTGTGCTAGTTATAATTTCCTCTCCCTATCTAATCTGTGTAGTTGACTCAGTTCAACTGTCAGATTTCTCTTTTCTTCATATCAAGGTTCACACATTGTATTAACCCCTCTTATGAAAAGTCATATATCTCTGTGTTAATAGTGACAGTATATGCTATATTTGCTAGGAAAACAAGGCTGAGCTTTTATTCTCCTATGAATGTGTGAAGAGCCTTTGGTTTTCCAATGCCCACCAGCAGTAATGGGAGCTCTGCAGATAAATCTCAACTATAGTCCCCATTGATTCATTTAGTCCCTAACATATAAGCAAAATAATAGATGAAACTTGCAGTGTCTAGATTTTAGTAATAAAGAATAGATCATTCTATCTAAATTTTATATTAAATTCTGGGGTCAAAATATTTGACATTTAAAGCTCATCACTGCGTACCTAAAGATGTTCTCACATTCTTGCTCTGCTGTTACTCAGGCAAAACTGGAACACAGTTCAATAAGAGTTCAGCCTAAATTGAGTTGCATAAATCTGGTTAAAGGATCCAAGATTTTTTAAAGCATTTTTAATATATTTTAATATTACTGAAAATTCCACTGATTCATCCTGACTCCATAATCAATGCCTACATATTTATTGGTTTTCTCAGACAAGAAGGAAGAGTACAGAGAGGTGTTAATTATACAGAAGTGACATAAGTGCTCATATCATTAATTAGCATCCCACAGTCCATTTTGACCAATATCCTTAAGCTCCATTCACCAAGAACATGATCCAGAACTCAAAAGAATCAATGGCAATGACCCAATCCAGTGAAGTGAGCTCTGGGTCCAGCAACAGAGGAGATGAAGTGTGGCTGGAAAGACCATGAGAGGGCTAGGCAAAACTGAAGGCTTCGGTGATGAATGTGCTTTTGTGACTGAACGGAGTCAGACCTTTTTGTTCCAGGCACAACCATTTGCAAAAGTGAAGATTGTTGATGGCACAACAGGCGTTAGCAATTTAAAAGAGGGAAAGTCAGTGCATGACACTTGCAATGAAGCTGATCCAGTTTCTATTTGGTTATTGTAGCATGTCAAAAATGTGGTGAACTTAGTGACCTCCTGCACTTCATTATGAAAGGACATATGAAGCACAAATATTTAAACCTTTTGTTTATCTAGGAAGACAAACTTTACAGAACTCTACCTAAGATTGAAACCTTAACATGATTTATGCATTAAAAGCAGTTTTTCATCAGCAGCAAACCTCCTAAAATTTTTCTGTTCCACAATGAACCAAAAGTCATGGTACATAATAGCACTCTTTTAGTGATGGCATTAATGGCTGTCCTCAGGTGAGTTTCAAATGCCCCAATAAATGTTTTTTTTTCTTAAATTAGTGAATCCCCTTAAAACTGAGTCTCTAGAGAGATTAGGCCAGCGAATGTACCAAACCCAAATGAAAATGGTACGTGAAAGCTCTGAGTAGGACAGAATTAAGGAAAATGACTGAAAGTCAGCCTAGAACAGTGGGTTTGCAACCCTGAAAGCTGCTATAGTAAAAAGGATGTCCATGAAGCTAGTTGAGAGCAGGACCCTTAGAGTAAGCTGAGAGATGCATCTTGCTGGGCACAGATCTGACTGCAGTGTAACTGTGAGAGCTGTGTGTTGGGAAAATGCCCTTTGATGCTCATTACAAGTGTGGAAAGAACACACAGAGACGATCTTTGTAAATAAACAGGATTACACTAAACATTATATCTGGCTCAGAACATCCACTTCTAATGGTTTATTTTAATGACTTATTTACATGGTAATTTCCTGCATTATTCTGTGTTTACTTTGCAGGTAGTGAGTCAGACCAGCAAAATGAAATGCATGATCTCAAGACTCTCTGAGTCGCGATCCAAATGTGACATTTTGCTGCTTTCTGAAGGGAGCAAGAATGCATTTGATGCCCACCTCATCATTTTGAAAAGCCAAATTAAAACGATTGCACAGAAAAGCAAATGAAACATGGCATTAGGGTCCAGGCTTGGGTGAGCTCTTATCAAAATGATTGCTCACAGTTCAGCTCACAATAAATATGCAGGAACTGGTATAACTGCTGCAAATACTATGGTGCAGCTAGGTCAAGAGTGTGATAGGCAGCTGATGTCAGCTTACCACTGAAATTGTGTGCAATGTTCTGTACTGTCTTCTCACTGCTCGTGGGAGAGCATGAGAACATATGGCTTCTCTGGAGCAGCCTCTGTGGTGAATTAACAGTGTATAATCTTGGAGAGATATATGCTGATTTGATCTATTTTGGCTCTGGGTGCCCAGATCGACTGACCTCCACATGACCAGGGCACCTTATACTCCTTGTGGTCCCTGATATTTCATTCTTCTCCTTTTCTGTCTTTTAATTAATTTTTCTTGAGAGGGCAGAGTTGTATGGCTTATGACACAGCAGACTCATAGAAGCAGGGATGTCTGCTCCTGGGTAGCTGAACCAGGCTGAAATTCTTTGCAGACACTGTAATGCTGTATGCCAGTAATCTCGCACATGTCATCAATCATCTCAAAATGGGAAGTCTTGACAGAGCACTTGTTTCAAGAAAAATCTGCCCAGGTGTGGAAGACTGTGAAGGAGTTCCTCAAGATACAAGCCACTTATTGAACATGCGCTTAGAGGAGTTTTATTTCAGTGGAAAAATAGGTTTATAAATAGTTTCAAAAGAGACTGTGAGCCCTAAGATTAAATAGTAAAAATACCCAAATGTTCTGGTCAGAACAGAATTTTGTATTTGTGAGTATTGTGAAATTTTGTGAGTATAGTGAAAATTTATGAAATTTTATATCATGAGTGGTGGACTGTGATCAAGATCCGTGCTGCATGTCACCTCTTCTGGCCTATACACAGAACAATCTCTTCTCTATCAGGTAAACCACAGGTCAAAGTAAATAAGTTGAAAAATTATGACATATTTTATAATGCATGTTTTTTTCACATTCGAAATGGATCCTATCTCTTCAAATATTAGTAAAGTTTTCAGCAGATTGTTGTCATGGATCTTGACTGTACACTTTAAGTCAGGGAATATTTCACTATCCTCTTGTGATAGACTAACTTTTCCAGGCCCACCAAAATATGGGTGATCTTCTCTGAATCGTTAAGATATCTCAGGAATTTTTGAATATGTGTCTCTCAAATTGAGTAATGAACATCCTACCCAAAGATGGCATTACTTCATCTTCTCTGTGTCTGCTTGACATTTAGTATGGAGAAAGAAATATTTAGTCCACAGGCTTGTGGAGCTTCAGCAGTTTGATACAACTGGAAATATGTTCAGGAGTCTTTATCCCACTAGCTGGGAATACTCCACTGACAGGTTTATCATTTGAATCAGTAAACTCCTCTGTGACACTTGTTTTGGCATTTTTCATTAAATGAAATTGTTTCAGGCACAGTGAATACAAAGGTCTGAGCACCTTTCTTCAGCCTAATTAAATAGGATTCCCTCTGTTTTCTAAGTCTGTTGAACAGCCTTGGGAATAGCTGAACTGAGTTAATTTGATCTCATCCAAGATTTCAAACTGATTTATTTCTTTGCTTGCCTGATAGATTAACATCAGGCTTCAAAGTAATTTCCTACTCAAGTGTATTTATGCTATGCACAAGGTCCATCTCTTTTTGCATTTTAATAGTCTGCAAGAAGTTTTTCAAGGAAGCAAGGGAAAGGGGGAGAGCTTCAGATGAGCCAGGACAGTCCTAATCATAGTGCTACAAGGAGATGTGGTATTAATCCCTGTGTCAAATGCAAGATGGCAGAGGTTTCTTAGAACACAGCATTTACATCCCACATGCTTTGATACTGAGCTATTAATGAATAGTTTGTCTAAAGAAGACTTGCTTCTTTTGCACAGCACTTATGCAGGTGCTGACCTTTCTTGTGACAGTTGTGATGTGTGGTGCAGTTAGCAGCCTGTTCATCACACAGATACCTCAGGATGGACAGGACCCTCTGCATTGTCATCACAGCTGGTGTGCATTGCTTTTACTCCTAAATGAACCATGCGCTGCGCTGGGTATGTGTCCACTCTTGGCAATGCACAGAGAAGTGCCACAGACTCTGAAAAGGCAGATAAAACTTTTGCACAATCCAAAATTATTGCAACTCATACCCCAGTGCTCATTGGTGTCACTTATTTATTAGCCACTCTTTGCCTTCTGAGGGTAACATGCTGCAGAGGCTGGTTGAGAGTGGACCAGCCAAAAAACCACACAGCATGGGGAAGTGCTGACTATGAGTTTCTCATGTGCAAACTGAAATGTACTATTGTTGAGCAGTGTTGTAGTTGTCTTACTTGTGTAACTTACTTAAAGATGATAAATTTTTACTTTGTGTAGCAACATTCCATAAAGATGTGGTGGACAACGTACAAATACAGAGTATATAGAAAATACTATCTAAACAATTAAAGTAATTTATGAGTAAAATCTAAGAGGTGGGAAGAGATAGGACTATGTAATTTTCCCTAACATGCAGTGCCATGTGAATATCGTGAAAAAGTGAATGAAATGCAGCATGAAATTTTCTAGTCACATCCAAATATGGAGTGTATTTTCAATCAAGAACAGAACAAAATTTTTTTTGTTTTGACTTTTACCTGTAGAGAGACAAAACTGGGCTGACAAAATAAGCAATAAGTACTGCAAACCTTTCCATTTCTCAACAAAACATGAGTGTTTCTATTCCTTATGATGCAAGTACTAATAAATTATAAATAGTTTTGGTAAAATTATCTAATGTATCCATTTAAGGCAACCCATTATAAATGTAAACAATAGTGCAATTCAACAGTTAGGAAGTTCTTGTTTTTTCTTCCTATGGAATTTATTTAACAGACATCACTAGAACCATCTATTATTTATAATAGTTTAAATTTTAATGAATATGGATATGAAAATTGTGAAAAATTGAAACATAGAAAATGACTCATTATTGTGTTGATGAATCTGACCTGTGAGTTCAAATCCACAAGTGAAAATGAGTTGGCTTGTCTAAGCCATAGACTATTTGTCTACTAAATAGTTTCAAGAATTAATTCTTGAATTAATTATTTAATTAATAATTATTAATTAAATTAATAATTAATTAAATTCTTCACAGAAGAATTCTGTGAAGAATTCTTCACAGCCAGCAAAAAAATGTATTTAAAAAATAATGTATTCCAGACTCAATACTGTGAAATATATTATTTTGGAAGACAAAAGTAATTAAAAAAATTAACAAATTTTAACATTTGCCTAAAATTCTATGCAGAATGAATTAACATTGAACCAAATATTAGGAGGAATTTTTTCTGTATAGTTCTGTGTTTTTCTGTGTCTCATTGCTTATGTGGATATTATAAGCCATTAGAAAATTAGGTTGGAAAAAACCAAAACCATCATATTTTCTATATGGTCACAGCTGTGATTTTTCAAAGACGTTATGCTCCCCTCTCCTAAGATTTGATGATAAATTTCAAGGGCAGAACAGGTGAAGTAATCTTTGGACGTTTTCTTTTCAAACCTAATTTTGGCAGAATATTGTGGACACCTTTTGTATGAATAAAGAAAATTTGGCTGATCAAAGCAGAATTTCAAGTTGAATTTAAGCTCTAGTCTTCCAATAACTCTTTTCAAAATACGTTGGGAGAGAAGCTAATTAAAAAAATCAGACTGAATTTTTATTTTTCCTGTGGACCTGGTGATAGGATATGTTCATTTTTTTAAAAACAAATATATCTGTGCAAACAGTCTTGCAACTTTGGATGGTGTCAGACCACAGGAGGAAAAGTAAGCATAGGAAGCTGCAAGAAGCTCAAATCACTACACCTAAGAATAAAGAAACAGATAATTGTAGAAAAATGAAAATTACTCTAACAAGAAAGTGTTGAAAAATATAAGGCAAAGTAGAGCTTACAGTTCTTGCCAGGAAACTATCTATCAGGGGAATACTAAAGAGGTTTAATTTTGGGGCGTTTGACAATGGGACCTGATGATATGCCAAAACAAGTGTCTTAACATTAGGACAAAAAAAATAAAGGCTCAGACACTCCAATAGTTTTCATCAGCGGAAGCTTAAGAGCAAGACTCCACTCCTAGGAGAGTGAGCTATCCTTCTTACCCTTGGCAGAGGATACAGGAAAAACAGAAGGATACAGCACATATATATTAATCAATGTAGAAACACATCAGAACAGCATTAAGCCCTGAACCACTGTCTTTGAAAGGGTTGTCACTGGGATGCTAAAAAAAGTAGAGTCCCCTCTCCAAATGCAGTATCATGCACATTTTTATTTTATTTTTTTTTGTGATTACACTAATGAGCTCCTGAGTTCACAATGAAGAGGATGACTTCAGGTCTATGGCTCAAAAGCTTTGGCTCTGCCTGGATTGCCAGGTGGTTGCCTCCTGTACTTTGATCTGGTTTTCCAGCCCAAATCAGCACACCACAACTTCCCTCTTCTCTGTACTTCCAGGTTTCCTACAGAAACCTGAACGTGTGTGTATCTGAGAGCTGCAAGGAGCAGTGCACATGCCTGAATCCCACCACCGTGTGAGCTGACACGTGGCCATGTGCTACCAGACCTGGGAGCCACTCATGTCTCCCTTTGTGCGAACTTATCTTGTCTCAGGTCTCAGAATCATGATATTTTCCACCTTTGCCAGTGTGCTAAGATACATTCACAAGAACTCATAAGTCCCACATATGCTACAGCAATATACCTTAAAAGCAGAGAAATAGCAGATTTATAAGCAGCTCACCAAAGAAATTTTCAAATATTTTTCAGCTTCTCTAAATTATTTTACTTGTCCTTCTACAATAATAATTTTTAGCAGTACTGATTAGAAAAAAGTCTTAGCCGCTTGTGATTTTTGCTGATTTGTTTGACTGTGGAATAGGCTATATTACCTATGAATAATTGAATATCCACTTCATATCCAGTACAGAGAAGTGAAGTAATTCACAAGATGACATAAGTAGTCTAGGACAAATTAAAATTTGCTCAGAGATCCCTCCATTCTCCTTACACTCCTGCATTTTCAGAGCACCTGTCTATTTGCTTGGAAATAGTATATTACAGCTCTTTTAGTGCATAACATTACAGATTTTGATTAATTCACCAGCCTCTGTGTTTCACCTTTTCTAAAAATGTGGGTGACTGTCTACTGTAATCATCATTACAAATTTAGAGTAATGGTGGCATACACCTTTGGTCTCTACCCAAATACAACATGTTTTGATATCAAGATTCCATAATTAAAAGGATATTCAGTGACAAGCAAACTAACATCACTTCACATTAATCTGAATTATAATACCCAAACACTGTTGTATTTCTGCCTGTTCCAGTAACTCTATAATTGCATCCACATTCTGACATGCTTCTGCTGTTATCACAAATGCACTGTGGCATGTGAGTCTGCAACACATCCCTCATTTTGCTAAGCTGGAAAGAAGAGGATAATACATGAAGAAAATAGTGGCTAATGCCAATATTTGGCTAAATGCCAAATAAATAATGCTGAGTAAAACATCACTGTACAAGAACACATACACATCTGCAAAACACCATTCATCTGCCTGCAAGACGAGGTCTGAATACATGAGGATGTTCAGGGTTCTTAACCAACTTCACACCTCCACATAAAAATTTGCAACCTTGTCCTCATCCTACAAGCCTTTGCCATAAGTCAAAAGTCTTGCCTTCTGGCTTGGCCCTTCTTTTCCTCCACAGCCTCAACTCCCATCTGTCCTCTAGCTGCTACCATGGAATAATATCCAAATCTGGCTACCAATGTTCTGCCGCTCAGGGGGAACATGGTTGTCCTGGTGTTTTGCTTTGGCACAGGGGATTGTCTGCAGTACCAGAGTACCAGCTGTAAGGCCATGGGGGACCCATTCTCTCAGAAATCTCTATGAAAGATGCTCGGATACCTGGAGAGGTCCCCAGGCCTCCTTCCAACACTTGCAGCTGGCTGCTGTTTTCTGCTTTTTTTTTTTCACTTTAACTCTTTTCCTGAAATTGCTTTGTTTCTTTTAAATGGTGATTTTAGCAGCTCCAGAGGAAACTGGGAGAGAAAGACTGGAGGGTGTATTGGGTAGAAGAAACACTCACAGCATAGAAAACTACCAGTAAGTAGTGTTTGGGTTTGACCTGCAGATCAGCTATTGTTCCTTTCCTTAGAGAAAGGAACAATAGCTACTCACCAAAATTCCATCAGTGGTGTCTTATGTTGGGTATAAGAGCACCGATGCAAAGAAAGAGCACTTATTTTTTACTCACAACAGTCCAAAAAAGAAATGGCAGCTAGCAAGAATACCTCTTCAGTTTTTACTGCTAGCTGGATCAGCCTCATAAATGCCTAAACTCATATATAAAAATGTTAATGTTTTCCAATTGCTACTCTGAATTTATATTTATTGCAATACATCGTATCCATTAGCTCATCTATCACCAGTAAATTTGTTACTGCTTCAAATATACAGTACATAACTTTGCAGCAATTTCATTTTACAAGCTAATAATGTACTGTAATGTAGCTTACAATATCATGTAGATGTATTTGATTAGGGAGGTTCAGCAGTCAGTCAGGTTGAATAGTTGTACAAAAGAATCAAGTTTTTAACTTATTTACTGTACAAATGAACAGCTTTGTTGCACATTAAACATGTTAATTTAACAGGTGTGTCATTTTAGTCCCTCAAATATTCATTGAAGAGGAACAAATGGTATTTTGACTCAAACTGAAGCATAGTAGACCTAGAATGGTTTTCTGATGCTTGACATGTTTATTGTTTAAAGAGAGTAATAATTGTATTTAAATAGTATCTAAATTTATTGCATATATATTTATGTATTTATATATTATATGCTGTATTCCACTCTCTGGAGGAACTTCCCAGAAGCAAGAGAGATGGCTAAAATGTTTTCCTGAAATATTATTAAAATAGAGGTAGGCTTTTATTTTTTTCCCCCAAACAAAGCAAAGCTTCAAAAATATACCACTCAGGAGGTGATTTTTCAGGAATTTTTGGAAAATGTTACTATTTTACACTCACTATGTGGATGTGCCAAAATTTATATCTGTGTTCTGTATAGAGAGCCAGCGTCCCTGTGCCATCTGCAAGATGAGGGCTAAGGCAGGGATGTCCTCACACAACACTTTTTCCTTCACATGCTCCAGGTGGGAATGTGTCATCTCCAGTGGGTTCAAAGATGTTCCAGCTCATAGGGTAGGAGTTATATGGGCCAATATTTGGCTTCCTCTTCAATCAATCATTGCAGCATGGGAAAAAAAAAATCAGGATTGTATTTTAAGAAAGGTGTCTACCAGGATGTAAAAAATGTGAACAGTCTACACAAGCTGTTTTTGGACTTCTTCCAATAGCTTCATGTCCTTCCTGTGCTGGGACCCCAGAGCTAAGGCAGCTCTGCAGGTTGGGTCTCACCAGAGCAGGGCAGAGGGACAGAATCCCTCCCTGCCCTGCTGCCCACAGGGCTTTGGATGCAGCCCAGGACACACTTGGGTTTCTGGGCTGGCAGTGCCCATGGCTGGCTCATATCCAGCTGTCACCCACAGCACCCCCAAGCCCTTCTGGGCAGGGCTGCTCTCCATCTGTTCATACCCAGCCTGTACTGGGAGTTGCTCTGACCCAGGGGTAGCACTTTGCAGTTGGTCTTGTTGAGCCTCATGAGATTCCCAGGAGCCACTTCTTGAGCCTGTCCAGGTGCCTCTGGATGGCATCCCACCCTTCAGGAGTGTCAACTGCACCCCTCAGCTTGGTGTCGTCTGCTAATTTGAGTAATGTGCATTTGATCCCTTTGTCTATGCCATTAATGAAGACATTGAGCAACGCTGGTCCCAATACAGACCGCCAAGGGAGACTGCTGTGATCCAGTCTAAGTATAAAAGAGTAAAGGGAAATAACTCTGTGAATAAAATGAATCAAACCCAGAAAGGTTCTAATATACCCAAAAAGCTTGATTAAAACCAAACAAGGTTAGATGTTGGCAGCAAAAAAAATTGATCTATTTTGTTTAATAGTAAAAGAAGAGAAAGAAAGAAAGAAAGAAAGAAAGAAAGAAAGAAAGACAGAAAGAAGAGAAGAGAAGAGAAGAGAAGAGAAGAGAAGAGAAGAGAAGAGAAGAGAAGAGAAGAGAAGAGAAGAGAAGAGAAGAGAAGAGAAGAGAAGAGAAGAGAAAGAGAAAAAAAGGTGGTGGTGGGGTGTGGGACAGGGAGAGTGACAGGGATTAGGTAGAAACATATTACCCTTCCGTGGATTCCAGCGATGTCTCACTGATCCCTTCCATCTGGACTTTTTGGTGGTGAGTATCCCCCACCAAAAAGTATAGAATCCAACGGATTAATATACATTTGGGTGGGTGGGAAAGCCCAGGTGCCTCCCCTGCATGAGGCTAGTTTGACAGTGCTCCTTGCAAGACTCTGGATCTGTTGGCGTCATGTTGCAGTGCTCTTGTGCAGGGTCTGGGGACCCCTTTGTGGGGGATGTCCTTTGACGGGCCATGATACCCTCTCAGCTGTCCCTCATGTGGCTGTCTCATCGGTGAGCTTTCCCCGGGGTGGGGGTGGGGCATGGCTGAGCTGGTCTGCACAGCAGAGGAGCTCACTGCCTTTGACCAGAAAACCCCTCTCCCTCTGCCCTTTCAGCAGGGGGCTGTGCAAACATAGCAGCAGATAAGCTTGAGGCTGTGGCCTCCAACCTGAAGCTGCTGGGCTTGATCTTTTTGTGAATGTATTCTTCTCCCTCAGCCCAGACTTGAGTCACTTTATCTTACCTACATCAAATTGCAGTCCGGGGCCTTAGTCAGGAGGCCCTTTCAGGGTGTAGTGGTGTTCCATGCACCTTTTGTTGTGCAGTTTTCTATAATAGGCAAAAGTCCTTCATAAAGATGTTTAAGCCATAAACCATAACATTTCAGTCTCCCAACAGACACCACTTGTCTCTGCTGTGTGTCTCTGATGTCTATCAGGACTCTCAGCCATTGACTATGGCCCTCTGGATGTGACCATCCAACCACTTTCTTATCTGTCAAAAGTCCTCTCATCAATTCCATGTCTCCGCAATTTAGAGGGAAGGATGTTGTGGAGAACTGTGTCAAAGGCTTTACAGAAGTCCAGATCAATGACATCTGTAGCCTTTCCCTTGTACTCTGATGTAGTTATCCCATCATAGAAGCCCACTGGGTTGGTCAGGCAGGACTTGCCCTTGGTGAAGCTGTGCTGGCTGTCTCAAATCTTCTCCCTGTCCTCCATGTGCTTTAGCAGAGCTGCTAGGAGGATTTGTTCTATGATCTTCCCAGGTACAAAGGTGAAGCTGATGGGTCAGTAGCTCCCGGTGTCCTCCTTTCTACCCTTTTTAAAGACTGGTACAATGATTCCCTTTTTCCAGTCACCCAGGACCTCCCCTGACTGCCATGACTTTTCAAGTATCGTGAAGAGTGACTTGTCAACTTCATCAGTCAATGATCTATGCATGGGAATGATTGTATGGATCAGAGATTACTGCAGGCTCCTGGATGTTAACACCCAGGTCAGAGTAGACACCATCAGATAGAGCAGTAATGCAGACCACTACAGGAACAAGAGACTGACTTTTGGGTGAGGAGGCAATACCTGTTTTTGTTATTGACTCATACCAGTATCAAGTTTATCTGGAACAGCTCTTTTGTATGCAGTCAGATAAAACATGGAAAATACATTCTTAAGAATATATTTGCAGAACTGTATATGGGAAAAACTTTTTTAAAATCAAAGACATTGCCTTTTGTTGAGTTTTTACTGTTTGGGGAACTATATTCAATTAAGAAGTCAGAAGTTATGACGCTAAATTAATCATGGGCAAAATTCCATGCTCAGTGCTATGCGTGTACCTCCGTGAAATAAATGAAGAATTGTTTTAGCTCCCTAATACACTTCTGCTCCTTTCAGTACCTTCCAGCTGAGAAATGGGACACAACAGGAAACAGTTTATAGTTTTTTTATGTGGAAGGTGACTATAACCATCACTTCTATTTATCTCATGGTTTCCTGAGTTTTGCCAGTCTTTTAGTCCGTTCAGATAGGAAAGGTTTTAATTTACCTGTTGTCATTCATAAACTACCCATATGAGAATTGCGGCAGGGAAAAATTATGTGAATGACTTCTGGAAATGCTGACTTCCTAAGAACTCTTTTGAAAAGTAATATTACAATATACTTGCAGTCATTGTTAGTATAAGGAATCAGCGGAGAGCTAAGAGTAAGAGTTTGAAACACACAGCAGTTACTGGAAAAGGAAGCTGACTTACACAGTGTTAATGAAGGGAAGTATTTTTCCTTTGTGATAAATTGAAGTGACATGCGAGGGTGGCTCTTAAAAATCCTCCATTTACTCCCCTAGGGCAAAATCTCTTAATGGGCTAGGTCCAACTTCACTAAAGATGATAGAGATTCTTAATTGGCTTCAAGAGGCCCTGGATCAAGGCCACAGGAGTCATATAGATCAAAATATTTTCAGCTATCTAGCTGGAGGGCAAGAAATTACTGTAGTGATAATATTTGTAGGAGCAGCTTTTGTTTTTACTCTGCTGTTTCACTGTGGAGAAAAACATTTGTTGTTTAGTTCTTTGCCCAACACATATCTATAGGTTTCTAATGTCATGCAGAGAGCACTAATGCAATATATTATGCATGCTATCTATGTTCTGTTATGTCATTGGCTTTCACCTCACCTCATTTGTCTATTGAGTCTGAAAGGTGGTTGAGGGGTGATGAGAAGGGAAATACCCTAAATCTGTCAGAATTACTTAGACATGTTGATGTGTTTTGAAAAAATGAGTACTCATTGCTGTGCATTGTTTTTCCAGAGTAAATTTCTGAACTGGCACAAGTTAGATTCTTTATATGTGCACAATTGCATTGATCAGCCTCTGCTTTATTATTTTTCCATGTATGATATAATTTATTGAATATGGACTCTAGTAGTCACAGGGAAAAAAAACACTATGTCTATCCTGAAATAATTTTTCCATTCCTGATTTTTTTAACATATTTATCTCATATTCCATCTTTCCTCTTTATACTTCATTAATTTACTTCCAGCAGGAGGTAGAACAAATACAATAGAAATACACTACACAAGCCTCTGCAACTAAGGAATACGTGATCCTGTCCACTGCGGTGTTGCCAGCGTCCACATGGTAAACACCCATGAACATAAAACATGCACATAATCCCAAATTAACACAAAACCTTGAATTAAATACACATTCTATTACAGATCTTAATTAAGCAATTTGCTGAACGATATTCTAGTGAGTTTTCCTATTCTGATTTACTTCTTTTTATGGAAAAAACTAAAGGGAAATGATTTACCTGAAAAAAAATTTAACAGTTTTAATTAGGGTGTTAAAAAAAAAAAAAGAGCTGCTGACTATTAGAATAAACAATTAATATCCTGCACAATTTAACCTGGGATGGGAAGCAACATTTTCTGGAATTCTTGAGTCCTTAAAGGTCTTGGACTTTTCCTATGCAATGGTTCAGAACAATTCAGAACATGAACCAACAAAACACAGCTTCCATCTTGCCATTGCACCTCACTGCATAGAATGTCTGTACATGTGTGTAAAAAAAAAGACATTTTTATACAGCATTTTTGAAATGTTTCCATTTAAATCATATGCTTATTTACTCATGAGACCCCTAAAACTGCTCATGAAATTCCTAAAACTGTTCAGGTTTGCTAATCAAAGAAAAATAGTGTCACTACTGAAATAAACACCTTTTGAACATCCTGTTATAATTTCAGGAAATAAAATGAATAGTAAATTCAGAGCTATCTTGCCTAATTTGAAATGTGAAGATGCCACTAGACACTGAATTTTCAAATTGCTTGTTTTCAGCAACTCGTTACAGGCTTGGGCAGCGGTTGCTCTTGTGCTGTAGACACTTTTTCTCTTACTTCCAAACTCTTACTTAAATATATTAAACAGAGTTTACTTCCCCTTGTCAGTAAAACACAAACCAAAAATAAACTCTCCAAAGGGTCCATAGACTGTCGTCTGAAATAAGAGGGAGATAAAAGAACTTAGTTAGGACTTGGAAAAAAATCTGAAAAATATCCTCTAAGAACTAGTCCAAAGGATAAAGCATAGCAAGACAAAGAATACAATCCAGACAACTCTTCCCCCCTCTGTGTGTACCTTTTGTTTTCTTTTTATGTAAAAACAAATGATGAACTTTGAATGTACTCTAGCCTCTTTTCTTTTTCACTTTTTCCATCATATCCCCTGCTTCCTTTGAAATGAACAAGATACCATAAGTAGTACTAATCCAAACCAACATCATACTACTTCTTTGGAAAGGCACACAGAAACAGAGAAACAAACCAATGCACACTCAAAAGAAATATGGAAAAAACTAGAATGGATAGTGCATCTGATTGAAGAAATTCCTTCTTTCCCCAGTTGTCTCTCTTGCACATAGACACACACACATCTACACACTTGATTTATTTGTGAAACAGTGTCTTCTAAACATAGATTTTTGCAAAGTGGAAAGGCAATTAAACAGAACAGCTTGAAGCTGCCAATCACTCCCACTACCAACAAAAGCATCTACTATCAAAGGAAATAATGTAATGTAAAAAACCCCCCGCATTCTACCAAAGCAAACAATGTAAACATGCAAGTGAAAAATAAGCTTGTTTATCATCTGTCATAGCATAGCACACATTTTTTAACCCTCCCCCTAAGGATATGTGTTTTTGTATCCCATTATGTTAATTTGGCCATGCATGTGACATGGAAGTTAAGGAACAATGGGAGAAGTTGGCTTTTCTGCATGCTTTCCTGTTGGGGAAGCACACTACCACTGTTGCAGGTTGGGGTCTTGTTTTCTTTTTAATTTTTTTTTCTTCTGGAGTACAAATAAATTGACAATCACAGCTTATCATCACTTAAAGATGCATGTGCATGCTAGAGTTTACTGAAACATGATTGGCTGCTACATAAATCAATCTGATAGAGATCAGTCCCATGGAAAAAAAGATAAAGTATTAGCCTGTGGTTTTGGAATGTAATTCATTTTAGATAGTGGTTATTGATGATTTCATTCCACTGGTACATGTACATGTCTAGACCATGTTTTTGTATAAGATATTTAAACAATACAATGTGTTCATTTCAAGAAAGACCATGAAGAAATAATGATTAAAACTTTGTTATTGCAACATTCTAGATGTAAAACTTTCATGCAGAAAATTTGGTTTCCCTTAAAATGAAATTCATCTTTTACAGCCATTACATTTTATTTCTCTACCTTGTAATAAACAAATGCAATCAATGTAATAAACAAATGTGTTTAAATATTTTATTAATAAATAAAGCAAATGTAATAGACATTTGCTTGTTAATTACTATAAGATTTTCTCCACCAGATGAAAGGTTCTGTGAAACCTTTCAATTGGCCTTATTATAGTTACACCAGATTTTGCTGATGTGCAGTATGTGAGACTAAGCTATTCACTCAAACATACTCAAATGGCCCCTGTTAACTCATTCTGGCTTTGGTTTAACCCTTGTTAACAAGGGGAGTTTCTCTGCTTTGCAATAATTTGGTTTCATATTAATTGCCAGCTAAACATGTAATTATTTACTTTTATCCATGAATCATGATTGTGGTAGAAAAAAATGGACTTTGAAAGCATCTTGTGTAGATACTTAATGGTTCCTCAGAGAACTGTGAAAAAGGAGGTGAGCACCCTAACACACAGAGAGCAGTAGTGATTTATCAAAAACTCAAAGCAAACCACTAATAGAAGGGTATTTGTGAAACATTACCCTGATCTTCTCCTTCCTTTCATGTTGTTTTAAATACTCATACACAATCACATACAAGTTCTGTGCAAGCTGAAATTCAGCATCTCAGCAAGGAAAATTATATATTCTTAGCATTTTGTCTGAAATTTTCACTCTGGGTCAGCTTCCTTTCTCTGTCCTCCACCTCTTTTCAAACAAAGCATTCCTTCCAAAAAGTGATCTCTTCTAAAATAAGCCAGTTTTGACATTATCTAAGCCAGAAAATAAAGCAGCCTGGAAACAAAAAAATCTTAAAATATGAAAGACATTTATTATGTGCCTGGCTAGTTGAAAATTGGACAAACAGTATCTTACCAAACTTTCTAGAATAATTTACCTTTAGGCTGAGAGCAAGCATGGAAAATTCAGGGCACTTCTTCAAATGTTTACTTTTACTAATCTCACCTCCCTGTAGAAAGCACAGAGGGGCAATGAAAGATAGATGAGCACTGCGCGCTTGCAGTGAAGGACATCTCTGTCTCCTGAGAAACATTCTCAGTGGAGGAATTTAGTAGAGCTGAGTTGGGTAAAACTCCTAAGTTCACTGTAAAAATATTTCAGAAACTATTTCCTCTAGAGACCAGGGATTTTGAAGTCTGAACCTTATCTATACACAGAGGTTTTGAGAAGATTTTCTGAGCTTGTATCTCTCTCCCTCACTGTCTGTCTGTCCATCCCTCTCTTTTTCTAGCAGGCAGCTCTGCAAAGAAATTTTTTGCATCCTGGTAACCTGATGGCTGCTGGCAGGTTTCTCGGCTGTGTCTCTGTAAATGGTGTGCAAAAGGTCTATAAAGCAAACTCTCAAACAGCAGCATTTTTCACTCATTCACAAAAATCCCCCGTTTTTGCTGCAGATGTTTTTCTGTCATTCTTTGCATCCCCACTTTCTGCTTATACTGCAGAGCTTCATTCCCATTGGTTTTCAATGAATAGAGAGCTGGAGGAAAGAGAAAAGGAAGGGAAAGGAAAGGAAAAAGGAAATTGCAGAGAGAAAATGTGCAATTTTCTGCAATTCCCAATAGGCATTAACAGCAGTGTCATTTTTAACGTGAACTTGGGGACATTTGTGTTTGAGCAATCACCTTCTTCTTGAAATTCTTCTGAGGTTGTTTAAATTAGCTTGTTTTAAATGAATGTAAATTTAACACCACTTAAAAAGTCTGGGTACTAGCCCAAGGATATGTTTTTGTATCATTGGTTCTGTCATGTTCTGACTTTCTGAAGATTACAGGATTGTTTGCTATTTTGACAGAAAGCTGACACAACAATCATTTATTTCCAATAAAATTCCCCAAAGGAATAAATACAGCTCTGTTATAGGTACGTAAAAATAAGGTTATCCTAGGAACTAATTGATCATAGAGTATGTCTAATTTCATTATATTTGACAATGATGCAAAAGATTATGCTAACTATTAGTAGGTTGCTAGTGTGTTTAGACTGAAATACTTAACAATATTCTTGGAAAATGCATTTTGTGCAGGCATGTTTTGCAGGGAGGAGGAAAATCAATCTTAATTGTTCCGTGTCCTGCAGTAAGAATTAACAGTTACTCTAATCTCAGCACTAGGTTTATGGAAGTCATTGAATGCTACAAACTTTTTCCAAGTGATGTTTTATAGAACTGCTTTTAAAAACCCCAGAGGGTAAATATTCTTCTCAGAATAAACAGAAAAATGCTGACCTTGTCAGATTTAGCTGCTGAAAGCCAAGCTGTTTTAAAACTTGGAGGATCAAGGGTCATGGTTATAAACAACACAGATAAAAAGAAAGAAAGGAAGGAAAAAAGAAAGAAAACTAGAAATAAAAAAGAACTACACAGTGAATATAAGTAATAAATACATTGACCTCGACAACAAGGTTATGAGATATTTATGCAAAAGGCAGGGAGGGGAGAAGGGATCGAAAAGAGGGAAAGAAGAGAAAGTGCACAAATTGTACGTGGGAAATAATGTTTCTTAGAGCTTGTTTTGAAGCCGGAAATGAGTCACTTCATCTGCTTTTGGTTTTGAAAGGGGAAAAAAGGTCAAATCTTCTTTGTTTTAAATAAACTGGTCACTACTTCTGAAGTGTAACATGATAGGGTTCACAAATCCTAATGAAACTGGTATTTCCCTGACACCCTGGACTGCAGCACCTCAGAAGTTCTATGGTCATGTATTGTAAGCCCAGGGAGTTTTATAAACAAAGGCACGGTAGAGCATGCCTTTGCTCATAACCTTCATGTCCTGGTGCTCCTGTGTCAGCCATATTGGGCAGTGTGATGGCTGAATTTGCCACCACTTATATACTTTCCCAAATTGCAGCTACACACATGGCCCTCCATCATTATGTTCAGAAACATGAACCAGAGTTATTACCCTGGGCTCTGTATGACACCTCTTTCCACAATGACTCTGATGGAGTAAAGTTTCCTGGAAAACAAACTGCTAGAGCCACTCAAAGTGACATCAGAAATTAAAAATGCCATTGCAAAAAAAGACAGCAGGAATGCTATGGCCAAAAAACCTCAACCAATAAACCAAAAACCCAAGCCCAACTTAAACAGAGCAGTTCAGGTTTTAACAAGGCTTTTGGTATAAGTGGGTTTGCTGAAGTCCAGGGTTTACTAGAACCCTCTCTCCCAGGTCTACTGGGAGTTTGTTATCCTTACCAGATTCTACATCTAATATACTCAGCTTCACCCAGTTCTAACTGCAGGCCAAGAAACACTTGCAGAGCGAATGAGATAACAGCAAAGAAATCATATATCTGAATTTCAGGGGCTTCAGCACAGTCTTGCAGCAAAAGGCCTGATGGTAAAGGAGTGTCTTCAGGCTGTACAAACAGAAAAGGAAATAAAGTGTCCTGTATTGAGTTAGAAGATAAAGAAAATCCCTGAACAGGACAGGAGAGGAAAAACTCCACTGAAAATAAATGGAACAATATCCTCTTTTCCTGTTGTTGAAATTATGCTTGTAGAGTTATAGAATCATTTGGATTTGAAGGGACCTTCAAGACCATCTAGTTCCAACCCACCAACCATGGACAGGGACAGCTTCCAGACCTAAAGCAGGTTGCTCAAAACCCCATTCTGGCCTGGCCTTGAACACTTTTAGGGATGGGGCAGCCACAACATCTCTGGGCAACCTTTGCCAGTGCATCACCACCCTCACAGTAAAGAATTCCTTCCTAATAGCAAATATTAACCTGCCCTCTTTCAGTTTAAAACTATTATCCCTTGTTCTATATTTACACAGCCTTGTAATAAGAATATGTGCAATGCTTTTATACACATTTTCACATCAGGCTTCTGTGGACAGCAATCTCTGACTAGTAAAACTCCCATTTCCTTTTATTCTGCATAAATACAAGACTTTTTATTTTTGTCTTGACATTCATAGCACCTCTCCTTTCTTCCTGAGATTCTTTCCTGACATGCTCCTGGCAACATCTCTCTTCCAGACTGAGAATTCCTCTTCATTTTGTTTGCTGATTCATGCTGCCACTTATGCTAAAATGTGAGACACCAAGCTGTATCTGTTATATATTGCTCTTTTTTTTTCTTGACCACATTCCAAGCTTTATCCATTAGATAATATCCTAAATTCTATATTGAATAATATCCATGTAAAAGTTCTTGCCTACACTGTTTCTGTAATTACTTTACTATTAGACTAAATGTTCTTTAGGACACTCATTTCTTGTTCTGGTATTCATAATATATCTGCTGTAAAAGGCCATCTGTTCCCAGACCACTAGAAAGAACAATGGAAGAGCACACTTATACAATAACGTAGGGATATGTATCACTGGCCACGAAATTGAAAGGCAATTATGGTAATGAAAATTGTGAACTTTCAAAATAAACTTTCAAAATGAGCTGTATTATTCTTTGTGGCATCAATCCCCAAACTGAGACAATTACTCAGTTTACAATACAACTAAATAAAAGATGACTGATTCATTGGACATTAGCTGTTTCAGAGCTAGCGTCATGCTTGCTGTTTGAAGTAACACTTGAAATGACATATTATGCAGAAGCACCCCAAGAGCCTGGATTTCCTACTTTGACCTTGCTTCAACATTCAGCTCCCTATTGTGCCCACTCCTTTCTCTCTAGCCTTGAATCAGTCTGTCATTCATTCAAAACAGACCAATAATCAGAGGTAACCAATTTCTTTCCAGTTTATTTGTTTGACTTTCCCCTTTACCCTTCTACCTACCCAAATTACCATCCAATTCTGTGCCTGAGAGAAACCATCCTGCTTTGACTGTTATGATTCTGAGAATCTGAATTTCTGGGGATCTACTGAAAACACAAAAGTCATAAAAGTGAAGTCATTTAACAACAGAATTAGGGTTCTGAAATTGAACACTATGAACAAAGACTATGCCTATAGCTTTGCAGAAGCCAGGAGGACAAAAAAAGAAAGCCATCATGATTTCAACCTGTTTCTTGAACATGGGGCGGGCAAATCAAACCCCCAGAAGTTCACTGTTTTGTTTTGGTTTCTAACACACCAAAGAGATTCTTGATCAGAAACCACCCCCTCGGTGAATACTAGGTTGTGTGGGTGGTACAGGGGAAGGCGCTGGTCTTTACTGTGCTCAGTGAAGCAGGCTGAAATATTGCCTTCTTATCTTGAAACACTTTATGATTGTCTTCAAATAAATTGATGTTCACAAAGCATCACTAAGTCATGTTATCCTGCTTATCCACCTGTTGGAAAGAAAAATGAACAAAATGAGAAAACATTCAGACCTATGACAAGCTTTTCAGAAGTTAAATTAATCTGCAGTCCTTCTCTTTTTTATTTTTGTATCCCTGCAGAGGGACAGAGATTCATTGTAAAATACTTGTTTGATTTTCCCTTCAATTCTGAAAACAATGCAATTATAACAGGTAATATGTAATTGATCCATGCAAATTTCTAAACCTTTAGAAAGTTTCTTTCTTATTGAAAACTCATCTGATTAAGACTAAATTGAAGAAGGATATTCCTGTGAGTTAAAGCATTGGACTGGGAATCAGAGACTCACATTTCAAGTCCTGGAACTGCTATAGACTTATTTTGTGATTTTGGTTGTGATCCAACAATACACTTAAATCAGTGTTTAATTTAAAACCCTGGAGTGGTCCCATGAATGTTAAGCACAGAGTTAAGTTATTAAATGGGAGAGTTAGTCTGTCTGAACTCATTTCTCTAGTTATAAGATGTGTTAGTACTTATATTCTGCCACAGTTTATTTTTACAGAAAACCTTCTGGTGCAAAAAGCTGTATCTTCTGATCTGTGCAACACCAAGACCAACTGATGTCAGCTGGAGCCTGTAAAACTCATTCTGCTGCAAAGCAATGATAGCCAATGAATTATCATCTTCTCATCCTCTGGAAGCAAGTTACTGCTATGAAAATATTATTTGAATGGAGTCTTCATGTAGAGGGTGTAAGGGGCATTTACCAGCTTCACCTCACTTGCATCCTTATGGTTTAAGTGTCCCTCTCTGCCTGGCTGCCGTCCCGCCTTCTCCTTCTGCTGGCTTGGAGAAGAGTCAAACTGCTTCTTCAGCAGCCAGAAGTAATTGCTGTGATGCAAGGCAGCTGGTAGACTAATGTACCTGCCCTAAAACCTGCAGTTTCAGAAAGAAATTGAATGAATCTGCAATATTTTTTCTTATTTGTTAATATTTTACAATTTTTTTTTTGATAAATCTCTTTTCTCTTTGTGCTGTACTGCAAGGGAACTCCCAAAGCCTCATTTGTTTGACAGGTCTGCGCATGCTTCCCACAATGGATTATGAAGTTGCTATACTTGTCCAAATACGGTTAGAAATTTTGTTCACAGAGTGAGAAAAAGTGCTCACGAGTAAGAAGGATGATTAATTTCCACAGCAGCACTGAGAATAAGTAAGCAATACAAATCATCAATATTTTAATTTAATTTAAGGCTTAATTGAGTCCTCACAGATCCTTTGGATACCTTCTGGCCGCATATATGACACAGCTACACATTACATTGCATGAGGGGCAATATACGTATCTTTTCTCCTAAAAATTCTTTACTTGTGCAAAACCAAAGAGAAATCCACTTTGTGCTTCTGTGTCAGACAGCTACCTGAAATTTCTCAGACAGGCCTGAGGTCTCTAAGACCCATAACCTCTCTTGTGCTCATTCATCAAAGAACCCATGATCTAGCTTCTGCATTTGGATGACAAGTAGGAGATTGCCAATTGTCTTGGAAATACAAAATAAACACTTTTTCTACATATGTTAATGCCATTGTTTATTGAGTACTTACTCAGGTTGGATGTAGTTGGGGCCACTCAGGAAACATAAGCAGCTCAGTGCCTGTCAATACCTGACCTTTAAAATATTCAGTACAATCAGTGTTACATGATGTTTAACAAGCTGGCCTTTTCATGTGGATGCAGCTGCTGCTGCTGCGCAAGCAGGAATGAAGATGCAGTTCCTCCTTGCAAACTTTTTTTTTTAAATAACTTTTTATTTCATCTGTGGTGTTGAAGTAACTCTGAACAAAAATCTCACCAATGAAAATTTTGTTTGGACTCACAATCTCTGAAAAAAGTGAAAACCAGTTTAATGTAAAAGGCAGAGAAAAAAGCAACTCCAAAGCAGCAAAGTGAAAAAGGGCCAGGATGTTAAACAGTTTAACTAAGAGTATCTTCATGCATTATGACATATGGCAAATGTAAATTAAGCCACCTTCAGGATGTCACAAGCAAAATTTTCAACAGTGGTTCTGATGACTGAGAGGCTCTTGAAGAATCTCTCATCAACAGACCATAAAGACTAAAGCACAAGCTATCACTAACATGCAGATGTTATCAGGATGTGACTTCAGCACAGATATGGATCCCGATGGAGAGACAAAACTGCAGATGTTTAACGCTTTATTGTGGAAACTAATTGCAAACTATTCTATTTTAATTATTTAAATTTTGCACAAAAGAGATATTCTATGTCTTCAGCCTCTATTGCCAGTGTGTAAGTTAACAGTTCCTGTAAATAAAAGCAAACAACTTTTTTACTGAGCCAATTAAAGCTGTTAATATTTCTGAGCAGACTGATAGATAAATGTTTCCATTTCAAATTACTCTTTGAAACAAACAAACAAACAAACAAAAAGCCCAGACATCCTGTCTTCAAAGAATGGAATAACATTATTCTATTTTAACAGAAGGTAACAAGAAATCAGAATATGTTCATACAATGGTAACTTATTTTAGCATAAAAAAAAAAGAAATAAAGAAATACAAAATAGAAAGACAAAGTAACAAAATGAGTTTAGAAGACAAAATTAAGTCTGGTAATTTTAAGTCAACGTTTCTTGTAAAGTACAAAACACAGTAGGAAATCAGTTATACAAACTTTAGTCCATGAGACTGATTTTATCTGCTGAGCATGACTTCTGTGGTGGCTCTTTCCACAGTTTTTGCCAGCCTCAGAAAGTTCTGGAAATGGGGACGTAAGGAAAATTGTTGTGGAAGAACACAAGGCAATACTATGATACTACAAGTTCTCTATAGCAAATACAAATTCCCATATTCTTTTGGTGACTTCTCAGTTCCATAGGCTGTACTTGCCACCTTTTAAAAAGCTGGAAGTCAAAGGCTTTAGTAACATTCCTTGAAATGAGGATCACTTTTTAAAAAAAATTAAATTAAATAAAAAAAGGTAACTAAATTCAGTTTAAATTAACTAAATATAAATGAAAATAGAACAGTAAGATGTAATAAAATACCTTTTTTGTTTCTCACTATGTGGTATATTGCTTTCAATATTCAATTAACTGGCTTTTTTTCTGCTCAGAGTGTAAAGAGTTGTGGTTGAAATAGGTCAGTTTACTAGTGCCCTCTTCTGCTTTACACTGGTCTCTGCTGCCCTCTCCTAACCTCTGCTCTCCCTCCAGCAGTTTCTGTTCTTCCACTCACTGATCCAGCAGGACCTTGGCCCCCTCAGGTCCCTCATGTCAAACAAGCAGGCATCTACTACATTACATGGCCTGAAGGTGACTGCACAGGGAGAGAGGGGGAGAGAAGGGGCGGGGGTGCGGGGGAAAGAGAGCGAGAGAGAGTCCTTGGAAAGGCAGGATGGCATCCCTGAGCAAAAATACATCAATCACACCAGTCCAGCTATCTCAATTAACCCTTAGTTAAGATGGGACCTCCTGGAGAAACTGAAAAGAATTTGAGGGAATAAGAGATGCTATCTGCCACAAGGATTACCATTCTACATGTGGATCAAAGACAATTCCACATTTTACCCTAGTGATTAGCTGTAATTAAATAAAGTAAGTCTGTTTAAACTTCATTAGCAGCAAGACATTTGCTACAGCAGAGTGGGCACAAATCATCCATTCTTAATTAAAAGATAATCCACAGGATGACCATAATCTTCTTCTAAAAGTACACTCTTTCCCCCTGAAAGATTTCTTCATCAAATAAGGATAAATAACAGTTTCTCTCTGTTTAAGCTATGAAGGAATGGATGCTCCTTCCCATTTACTTGAATGAGTGCTGAATGTGCCTGATAACATCACTTTGGCATGCTATTATCTAAAATGGTAGAATACCTCACTTCAGCAAAGTCTGGCATAAATCTTTGAAAACAAAGAAATTGCATATGTATGAGCTGAAATAGATATGGCAGTGTCAGCACATTAATATTCCTGTCACTTGGGGGTTTCAAACTTTTAAGGAGATGATATCAATGAATTCAGGCTGTAGCTGGTGGAAGAGGACAATGTACTGCAGGACAATTATCAATTACATACACCCAAACATATTAAAAAACCATATAATAATGTCCAAAATATATCATGGTGCAGACCAGTGATCAAGACCCCTCTGAGTCCTACTGCACCTCCATTGTAGGGGGATCAGTCCCAATCAGCAGCAAAAGGATATCTCCCTTTCTACTACAATCCCCATGGTGGTGCATGGGCAACATATGTTTTCAATTATGGCATAACAACCCTCATTAACAGTAACTGCAGTGCCCAACTGAACAGCTCTCTGCCCAGTTACCTATGGTCTGAAATTGATTGTAATATATGATATGAGTATGATATGAGGATATTCATTTGAGATCTTTGCTTGTTTGATGTTAGAGCATGTAGAAGTACATGTCAAGAAAAAAAAGCAACGTGTCAGCTGCTTCTAAGCAACAGCAAAGCTGAAAATTTCCTATTTTATTCTGAGGAGCAGGAAAAGAAGTGCAAAAGCTTTTTATTTACGGTCCTTTGGGTTGGTATATACAATGCTCACTCAGCTCTGCCCCTTGTGATGGGAATACCTGGACAAACTGCAGGAATTAGAGATCACAGACATGAAGTTTACATTGTAAGATCTGTGGGGCAGAGACTGTTAGTTCAATGAGGTACCTTGATGTCTTTTGATCCTTAAAAGTAAGTGAGGAACATGAAAGCCACTTAATCAGCAGAAGAAAATTCACACTAGAATCAAACCCAGGATCAAAACTCATGATTGAATCTGAATATAATTCTACAAGTAGCTTTTTTAATGTGTCATTTTTTGTGAAAAGACTTGCTGGCAGTGACTACACAGCATGTACTTGTCCAGTGACATGTTGACCTTCAGGGGTAGGATAGAAGGGCTGCTTAAAAGTTTTACATGTACAGCTTTTGCTATTTTACTCTCTAGCTGTTTCTCTTTCTTTTCTTTCTTTTCTCCTTCCTTTTTCTCCCCCAGCTCTGCACTGTTTTGCACCTATGACAGGCTGTTTTGGACCCTGACACCTGACATTCAATAACCTCTCAGCAGTTGGGGACAAAGGCCTAAGAAAATTCCTCTTTCACAAACAGGCATGAAACTCCATATAGCTCCATATAAAAGCATCTCAAACACAGATGATGACAAGTCAGCTCTTTTAGGCTATTACAAGACAGCACTAGTCATCTCCAAATATTTTTAAACTTTACTAATAAAATTCTGGAGAGGTGCTTAGGTCAGTGCTTTCAAAACAACAAGAAATACGTCTGTGCTTTGGTTTTGATTTAACTCTTTTGTTACACCGTTGCTATCTGTCATTTCCTGCGTGTGTCAGCATTGCGTCTGAATCGCAAAAGTGTCATGGATACACCATGCAAAAAAGAAAGAATTTTGCATCCTGCCATGATAAGCAACATCACTTCGAAAAGAAAAAAATTACACGTTGATAGATTATCTGGCAAGTGCAAGGTATTATACTTGCCATGGTCTTACACCAATGCAGTGGAAGTTGACAGCTTGTTCTCAAATCCCACCCAGGCCTCCAGTTAGTTCCAAATTCCTTTGCAGCTCTAAAATTTGATTTTGAAATAAGTTTAAAATAATGTTTGAAATTGTGAAGTGAATTCTGTGTATCAATGGACCAGTTTATACCTCTTTCTTTTATCAAAAGCAGCATTTTATGTCCCCAAACTACAACTCACTTAAACAAGAAATAATTTTAAGTGCATTTGTAAACCCATCAAAGTCAGTGGGACTACTGTTTGGGCTTAGCATCATGTATGCCTTGCACGTATGCCTTGCCAAACCAGGGTTTTAGATATTGATCCATGCAAGGAGAGGTGACACATTGCGACTTTGAGCTTTAAAGTGTCTTGGGAGTAAGGTATTTTTCCTAATAACTTTAGTGCTTGTCTCTCGAGGAATTACAGTAACAGCAAATTCTTGTGAAACTTTAGGAGTTATTAATAAAACCAACAGATTTTAAAACAGAACAGCTGAAACCCATTACTGTTTACTAGCAGAAAAAGACTGACCAGAAAAAAACTTTCCAAACCCGCATTTTCTTTTTGACCAAAAATTAAATCATTTTTTATTAAAGAATTAATTCTACACTAACTTGGCAAAACATCCTTGGAAAGGAACCGTTGATATTCAGGGAGAAAAGAGAATTAAGTCACTGGACTCTTTAAAATGTAGTCTTTCATGTCAGTTCATTGCAAAAAATAATGAACTATAGTTACTTCTTCAAATCCCCAGAGAATTTTTAGGATAGTTTACATGATTCTGAAATACCTGAAATACTTTAGCACTTACTGTAGAATGTCCTCATGAAGAAAAAAAAAGACATCTAGACATTTATTTTCACAATTTCATTGAATGGGTTTTATATTATTATTATTCAGAGCCAAGAAAAATGCTGACTCTGTTTAAAGAAGTAGCAATATGTTAGAAAATATTTACATAATGCAAAATTTACGTGGTCAATATCTAACGAGACCAAGAGAAATCTAGTCCATAGATATGGCTTTTAGTACAGTATGAATATTCTGTAAATCCTCTGATAGAAGCGAAGTAACAAAGTAGGCTTGTAAAGTGAACTACAGGTAAGGTTACATCTATTTTTGTCACAGACATTACTTCTGAAGGTTTGCACCTATAGAAATTATATCCATGTATGCTGTTTAAACAGACAGTAAGAGTAGCACAGACTTTAGGTTCCTACATAGGCTTTGGATTTCTTTCTAATAAGTAAATCATACTTTCCCCCCTTTGATTTGTGACACCGGATTTATTATGTTTTCTTCTCTATTTAAGAAATAGACATTATGAGAGATCAAAAATTACAGAAACTGCAATGGCTGGACTTCCCCTATGCTGGTGTTTATATATTTCTATATCTGCAAAAAATCCCATTGTTTCTATTTTCAAGTAAATTTTAAGATACAGTACTTAAAAGTAATATGACATTATTGGAGTAGTAACTGCTGATTTCTGTTTTGCTTTTCACAAGCTTATGTGATTATCTTGTTTATTTTAATTGATCATTAAGGCCTAGATCTTATTGTCCGAATAAATCTGCTGGGCCTCTGCAAAATATAATTAAAATCAATTGGACTTTACATAAATGAAGAACCATATCTGTGCCAATCACACTAAAGCCAGGCAAGACATAAACAATTTTCTCAATCTGATATTATTAAACAAATAGGAACATATGACTATGAATAGGTTTTTATAAATTTTGCAGATTATATCTGTATCTTGTAAATAGATGAATAATCCTAAATGCTTGGAAAAGCATGTATGTATAAAAGAGACACAAGAAGAAATATAAAGAGAGATGCATATATTTAATTCCTTATGACAGTGTATGGATATTCAAAGGCTGGACTCAATGATCCTTGTGGATCCCTTCCAACTCAGAATATTCTATGATTCTATGATTCTGTAAGCAATTAAAGGTAATAATAACATTTAAAACAATACATCTTGAAAATATAGCCTTTCATTGTATTGATGGAATCCTATGAAATGTGGGGTTTTATTAATACTAGAGAAAGAAACATTGAATGTGTTCACCTGAATAGAGACTGTCTGCACTTCAAGACAGTTTCTCTATGAAAAATTTCTGTCTGGCTTAAAATAGTCTGGAAAGACTTGACTGGATCAACCTTTTTTGACAATCTTAAATTCTAATTTGCCGTGTAATTTGTAAAAATTGTTATATTGCAATGTCTTCTTGTCTTTAGGAGACAGTTCGGAGTGTCTCAGCTACCATCAAGGGTACCATGATTCCTTATTGTAAAAATATTACATATATAAAAATACTGCACATAGATAAAATGTAGAGTAATAAGTAACAATCAAGGCAAAAGGAGTTTTTAATTTTAGCATATGGGTGGTGTTTATCAGCTTACTCTATGCAGTCAAATTTTGTTCAGTGCAACTAAGATGATAACAAGTCTTCCACTAACTTGATTCCAGTTCCCTTATGGAATAAATAGCAAGAAAGATCCAGGTATGTATTCTTCTTTATGCTTGTAATTCTATTTATTTATGATTCAAAGATCCTTAATAGCAGTTTTTCTGTTCCTGAAGTCTGGAAAATGAAAACTGAGGCCTTCCCTTGAGAAGGGAATTTACTCAACATCAGGTAAACTGCTGTAGCACTTTGCTGTGGTTGTAAGGGTCTAAGAACCCACGCAGGGCAGACTCACAGGTGATGGCAACACATTTTATCACATGAAGCAGAAACCATTTTATAGGAAACCTACAAGAAGTTACCTGGTCTGCGGCAACGCGGTATCAGGATTCCCAAACGGCCGCCCCACGCCGCAATGTGGAGGGGGCCGCCCGTGGCCAGAACACGCTAGGCAGACACGCGGCTGTAGCAGGCAGTGGAGCTGCGGGGGACGCGAGACTCTGTGAAGGTGTGGCGATGGAAGAAATGCAGGATCATCAGCTGGAGTTTCCAGGGATTTATTAAGGTCCACAGTTGAGGGTCAGAGGAGGGAGGAGAGGGACGGAGAGGCGGGGGAGGGCTTGGGATGCTGGAAAGCCAAGATGGTGAACGGTGAGTTCCGCCTTCTCAGCAGGTTATCAGGAGAGGGAGCAGAGGCGTGGGTACTCAGAAGAACCAACTAGGGGAAGCCAGAGGGGAGCAGCCAGGGAGGAGCAAGGGGTAAACCAATAAGATTACAGCATGGGATGGTACAGGTTTCTGCTAGGGAGAAGTCTCCAGAACAGCATAAGCACACTACAACACTGGTCTAGGGAGATATGTTTCCCTGCCTAGAACATTGGGCCTTATAAAGATAAGACTGAATCTTTTAAAGATCGTATAACTTCCCTCTCAGTATTCTAAGTAGCCAATCACTCCTTTTATTCTGCTTTAAGGGCAGCACCAGAAATGTCACATACAACTGCGTTTCCTTTGCCAGGTTTAGTTTATGTTCTTTTGCAAGAATTGTAATTTGATCTGCCACTTCTTGTTATGAGCCAATGCCAATAGTTATGAGCCCACATCATACCAAGAGAAAAAGAGTTACCATTATAGCTGTTTAATTTTATCAGGAGGGGACAGTCCCAGTTTCACTTACCCTTGGTAGTGATATTGTTCAGCAACCCACAGAAGATCAACGTTTTTCTCTCCACTACCCTCTCAGAAAAAGCTTTACAAAAGGTCTGAGTTACACCAGAAAACTTTTTAAGTCTGACATGACCAGGTCATACAGAGAGAAGGAAAAAACCAGTGGGGAGCAGCTGAGATCAGGTATATCTGTGATTGCCATGATATTTTGCTGGGGATTTTGGCTTTGACCAAAAATAAGTTCTCCGTCGTCCACCACCCTGGCTGTTATCCCCATAGAAAAACTTCCTCACTACTTCTCAGAGTAATCTTCCCTGTGATGCCAAAATTGATACAATGTGCCCCTGAAGCCAAGGACAAATCAGGCTCTTGTTAATAGATCCTTGGGGTGGATTAGAGTGAAACAACACTGAATGACCTGTATATATCTATATACACACGTACATGTATGGGTGCATATATATATGTATGGTATATATTGTCACTGAATCTGCAGGTAAAAGAAAAGCTCTCCAACAACATTTTAATGTTAGAGAGTCAAGGCATTACTTTATCATCTGGCCAGAATGTTGTTCTGGCCAGGATGTACCACAGAAATCATCTCATCTACACATAGCCCGGATGTGCAGAGAGAATCATTCCAGGATACACACTTTTACCCGATTCTTCAGGTATTTTATGCAGTAAAAATAGGAAAGCATTTGGTCAGTGTTCATTGGTCTAAAGTTGAGCAAACCCCCAGTATTCAGTTTCCCATTGGATCTGAATCTCCTCGCCTCTGATGCTAATTAGATTCTTCATTCTTCAGTTTTTCTTATCAGTCTTTTTTCCGGGCCAGGATGTCTTCAGCCCTGCTAGAGGTGGTCTGGGGTAGCCATTTGTGATATCCATCGTGTCTTGTTGATAACCACAATGTCCCGGAGGATGTTCTGTTAATAGTCTCTATCTTTCTGGTTAGCTTCAGGGTCACTCCCAATCTGTTGGTATGCTGAGTCCACCAGACCTCATCTAGTAGAACAGTGCCCTGAAAGAACCCTAAAATTCCTTTTCCCAGAGCAAAGACAAACAAAGCTTTTGACTAAAGTTATACAAAATTTTTAACCTGATATATTTTCCAACAATATGATTAATCTTACAACAATTTGGTGGCAAAGCAAAGGAGCTATGCTGCTGTTTTGATTCTTATTATAGGAAAGCAGCATTATAAAACATAAAAATAACACTTGAGAAAATATATTATGTAAAATTAAGAATAAGAAAGAAATGAACAGAATAGAAAGATATCATCACCTATGGACCCAGTGATGAGACCTGATTGTTGCAATTTCAATGTCCATTGGTTGAAGTGATGGTCATAGTGGTGGTCACATTGTGGGTGGTAATTGTGGGTGGAAAAAGCCAGTGAAACACAATGTTCAACGGGCTAATATATGCTTCGCAAGCCAAGTGGCAATGCTCAGGTACCTCCCCTGGGTGGGCTTTTTTACAGTGTCTGATGTAATACCATGGATCATGTGCCGTCCTCAAACCTGTGGAAGGCCTCAGAAATGTGTCTGGGGGTACTCTGGAGGTCTTTGAGGGTTTATGTTTCCTTCTAAGACATAACAGCTTCCTCTCATGTCGGTGTAGTGAGCCAGTATACCCCATCAGAATGGATGAATAGCTTCAGACCTATGTGTGAATGTCCCAGCACTTCTCCTGAGGGAGTTTTCACACCCGAGCTACTTCTGCCCCATCAGAAGGGATGAATAACGTGAATGTCCCCATACCGTCTTGGTGAGTGCTTACAAGTCAGTTGGTTTTGTAAGGGTGGAAATCGGCTTGATAAAAAGCATTATCCCACCTCTGCAGGGTCTGCTTCTTTATTGTCTGTTTCTTCCCTTATGTGGCTCAAAACCCAGTGTGAAGCCTCTGGTGGTGGGTAGCACCCCTCTGCACCTGGGCTGTGACCTTGCATATCGCCAGCAAAGCACTCTGCTGCTCTTGTAAATGGCCGATTTTTTGAGTCATTAGCTGTTAACATTCTCGTCTACCACAAGGAGCCATCATCAAGAAGGAAGGACGCTGAGTCCAAGCAGAATGACAGGGCATGGAGAAGACTGTTTCTCCTTCTTGTCAACAGGCCATAAGAAGGGTAAAAACACAGTCAGGAGATAAACATGCAGCCTGCTGGAAAGGAACATGAAAAAGGAAGAAGGAAGGGAATTTGTTTGAACTCTAGAGGTCATGAAATGCAGTAGCACCTACAGACCACAGGGATATAGAAGTAAAAGTCACATCCTTGGGGTCTCTTGTTTTCTAAATTTTTTCAATTTTCTAAAGAAATATTGACCCTTGAACATTAAAAAAAAAATTTATAATTGAAAAAGAAAACTGAAACAAGAAGGAAACGGGAGAGAAGAGTGCAGCTTGAAGGACAGAAAAGGCAGGAGAAATCCATTCAGGTTTGCATGCACAGGATGTGAGGTGCAGTCATAATGACTTTTTTGGATCCTTTTTTTAATGGAGAATTGATGTTTGTTATTTGGGCTTTTACTTTTTTTTTACTAGGGATATGAAGGATGGAGCACTGAACTTAAGCTAGTAATAGAATCTATTTCTAGTTGTTCATGTACATTTAATCTATCTACCTCACTATCTATCTACCTATATATGTCTAGATAAAAAATAGATATTAACATATACCCATACCAATACATACAAATATATGTACAAATTTAAATTAACAATACATGGGGATGAGGTGATATATTTAGATACAACCTCTCTTCTGATATATTTGTTACAGAATATGTTTACTCAGTATATTATTAAATGTTTAGGATCATGACTTACACCTCTCAAGCACTCAGGCAATCACTCCCTAAATCACCAATTTTTGGAGGTATTACAGAAAGTATGGGACTCAGAAAGGGTTTTGAAGGAGGATGGCTCTGCAGTCCTATAAGATGGGGGAGGGCACCTTTTATGAAGATGTGGTTATGGCAGAAAGGCACTGACTAGAAGAGTAGAGGATGAAACAGAGGTGACACTAGATGGGTAAAAAGGGGCAGAGGCATGTCAGTGTTGAAAAGAGGATTGGATATGGATCTCATGGAAAAGCATTTGGAAGTGAAGGAAACTGAGAAGCACAGACTGAAATGGGGATGGGAATCTATTCTGCCAAGTATGTCTGCCTTTGAAACATCTCAATTACTTATGAGGAAAAGATGAATTTTCAATTTCCATAGCTAACCTTTCTCTCTTTCTCATTACACTAAATGGCAAAACCTACAGTTCAGAGAGTAGGGTATACAACTAAACAATCTTTAGGAAAATACTGTACAAACTTATTAACTAGCACATATTCCTAACAGTGTATAGAATTTTCTCTCTCATGTGGTTCTCAAAGTTATAAAGTATATTGAGAAGTTCCAGTCAACAATACAGGCTGCAAAAGTCTTCTTTCCTCCCCTCCTCCCCCCTCCCCCAAACACAAAGCTTTTAGTCTAATTACTTATTTGCAGTCTCAGCAAGCCAGAGAGGAGAATTTTATCCACTTTGGCTTGTTTCTGAATACTAACTAGCCAGGCCAGTCAAGGCTCTCTAAAGAGTGAAAGTGCATGAGAGACACACTGCATTTGACACAGTCAGGAGGCAAAAGAAAGAGCAAAACAAAAGTCTATTCAGGGCTGAATCCTCTGATATACTCACCCATCCCCCACCTCCTTTAAAAATAAAGAGAAAGGGGAAAACTCATGAATCCATGGCTGAATGCCTGAGGTTGTCAGAATAAAGGACAATGAGTGACAGCTGACTGTCAGCACAATTCTCAGAGTCTGAGTTATCACTTTTTGGCATTGTTCAAATAGGAAAAAAGTATGTGTGCTTAACAAGAAAGTATTGCAGAAGTGCTTTGTGAAGGGCTGTGCTCACACCAGCTGCAAACAACCAAGGAAGCTGTAGTTCCACATGGATTTTTTTCCATGCTCTCAGGAATCTTCCCTACTGAACTCATTAAAAACTTTTCTAAGCATGTGGGCGCTAAATGATGCCTTAAGACAATAGGAGTTGTAAAATTTTCTTTTAAGGAAATCAGGCCAGGAATACCTAAAGCTGAGCAACTTACACGTTCACTACAGTTATGTACCTGTTGGTTTTTTAAAATAAACCCCACACTGGTGAAGGGCAATCTTTAAATATTTCCTGCATGTTCTACTTGTTTAGGATCTCCTTGCAAGCTTATTTTTTCTCTGAAGATTTGACTACGCTTTCATCTTCACTGACTGCCTTAATCCTCCAGTCTTTGCTGCTCCAGTGCATGATCAGCTTGTTTTTTAGTCACATCTACCCACATTTGTTAGTGCCGAAACATTACTTTAGGCATTTATATCTCCATAAATCCATACAAATGATGCACAGGTTTTTCTGAGAAAGGTCGAAAAAGCTAAAGCAGAGAAGATTTTAAGGTTATTTAAATAATGCATTTTAAGTTGGCAGATATTTAACTGCATGGTTTACGTACTAAAAAGAACTACCTGAGCAGAGCAACAGCTCATGATAGAGAGACCCTGGAATGTCGGGGTTTTTAGCAATTAAAATAGATCTGGCCTGTGTTCAAAGCAGTAATTCACTTAAGCCTGTTGACCATCTGTACTAGAGAGACATTGATTTTATTCTCAGCTCCATGGGTCTGTCAAGGTCCATAACAGCTGCAAATAGGTCTTGTCACCTAGACATGAGGGCTACTCTGGATGTGGTCCTCCCTGAGAGGGAAGATGTGACTGAGAAGCAGTCAGTGAGAGGGACAGAGATGTTGAGCTGTATCGCTCTACCTGCTAGCAGGTAGAGAGATACATATCTCCCATTGTGGGAGAGCCCAAAGTGGTGTTACCCTCCAGCAGGTGTTACTGTACATTGTGAATCTTTAAAGAGAAACAAAGAAAAGAGAGTTAGACTGTAAGAGAAATGCAACAAGAAAAATATGAGGTAGTTAATTCACAGACTTTGTGTTTGTTGGGGGGCTTTTCCCAGCTAAGAGGAAGAGATTTCTGCAGCTGGCAGATATGATATTTAGGAGTTCCAGACTTTGCGTAAAACTGGTAAAATAGACACCTACAAACAGAGGAAGTTTTTAGATAGGTTTTAGAGAAACTTATTTATCTGTTTCCATAATCTAACATCTGGAATAATGGCTAGGTTTTCAGGAAAGGGAACAGGAGTCTATGCAAAACTCTTGCCACTTTGCTCAGAACATGAACTGAACTTTGAACTGAACTTTGCAACTGTGCTTCAGTGTCTACGCTGCTATCACCATTTGCTGATCTCTCTATGTATAAATATTAAGAGTACAAATGCTCCTTTACTGGGAAGTATCCCATATTTTAAAAAACAAGCAGCAACAACAAAAATTAAGCGTATTTTTAAAGGTAGTGCCTAATCTTGCTTGAGAGGTGCAATGATTTTCAAACATTTTTTGAGGCCTTTATTTTGTGAAGGGCATGGGGAAGGGACTTTCCTGTTGGCAGCCTCATAATATTACACAAATTTCTCACAAACATTCAGTCAGTTCATGTGGGTGATCAGTTGTAACTATAAGATGTACTCTCCAGACATCACATAAGAAGTTTATAGAAAACAGAGAAGAAAATGGACTGAGATTTCCAATGCAAAACCAAATAACTTATTTTTGAGCTTTAGGAACTTTCAGTTCTCATTAAAACACATGCTATTTTTCCCTGTCTCTTTAACAATGACATGGCACTTTACAAGGTAAAGGGCTATTGCTGTAGTCTTCCATTTTCAGGAACTATCTCCCTTTATACTTGATTTTGGAATAATGGGATGCCTACTAACAGTAGAAACCATTGTGGGTTGCAGGAGAAAGCAACATATGAGAAATTAATAGACAAAACAGTAAATGTGAACTGGATGAATAACCACATGGAAAGATATAAAATTAATCATCCCCTTACAAGTTCTGTGAAGGCAGAAGAAGCTCTGTCTCTTCTGTTTCAGTCTTTACGTTTACAGGATACCAAATAATTTTGTATTTTTTTGCATTATTATCCCTTCCAAATACAGCATGCATCTTGGCTGGCTAAATTAGATGTCCAGAATCCCCTGGCTCCCTCCATGGTCATTAGATAGGCTTTCTCAATAGCTAAGGTAACTAATTTAATTTTAAATGGCCTTTTGCTGAACCCTCTCTTTGCCCTTTGACTGAAGAATGGATTTAACCACCTGTAGAGAGATGGAAGTTATAGATTGAATTTCCTGCCTGTTTTAAGGACTAAAATAAGATAATGTAAATTTCTGTTTAGGTGTTTAAAATTACTTATTCTCCTAAAATTTTCAGGTCAAATTGACCCAGGAGTGGTGTTGCTTCTGGTGTTTCCTATAGAGCGGATTCTGGACTCCTCATCTTAATAGAAATTTTGCTCAACTTCTGAAGAGATGAAGCAATGTTCCTGTAAAAACTTGGAGGTACAGGGTTTTGGTCAATTGCTCTACTCTGAACACTACTGTGTTTTCAAAGACAAAATACACAGACCTGTTAATCTACATGTAAAAGATGGTATTTTACAGAGCTGTTGTCAGCGTGTATCACCTCACACAGAACGCAAACACACATTCACCATTGTTGTCTTTAACCTCAATAAACTTTCTTGATCTCTGCTTGTTTTCAGATTAAGGTGCTCATAACCACATTCATGGTGTTATGCACAATTTTCAGTCCTGGTAACCAGAGTATAGTGTATGTGCGTGTGTTCATACGTTCTTGAAATTTTATCCATTTTGCATGGCAACTCTGATGATAAACATGCAGTCATAAGAGATTTCTGCCAAAGTATCTTAACTGATGGGATTTGTTCAGTTATGTGGTTTGATGCTGTTTTGTTTAGTTGTTTTGTTCTCTCCAGTAGTGATGGGAGACAAAAAGGAAACAACAGAGTGAAATGTCACTTTGTAGAGCCGACAGGTACACTTCTTCTGGCTTGCTTTGTACTCTGTGACTTTTGTCTGCACTTTCTGGTACACTGGAAGGATATTATTGGCTCCAAGAACTGAATGCTTCACCATTGGAATGAGAATAAATCCTGTCACTCTGCAAGCTGATAGAAGGTGTATGGATGAAATTTGGAACATAGCATTTTAAGATTTAGAAAACTGATAGATCTCCTGAGATCTTCCCTGTGTGGGAAGAATGTCTGAAAAAGTCTCTGGATGTAAGTATATTTTTTTACGATTACTTTGCTCTGAGTAGTTAAGATGTTTGGTAATCAAGATGTATTACTTCTTTTGGATGAGTTTCCTGACTGCTGTAGACACATTCGTAGGCACATTCACCACCTAGGCCAAACCACTACCCTCCATTTCTTCAAGACTTAGTGTCCAATAAACTTCGGAACAGAATTAGGCCTTCCTAAGCTACAAGAAGCTTTAACTTCTGCTGAGCAGAAAATTTTAAAAGTTATACTTAATCTGTGGAGAGTGGAAGAAACACCCAGTCAATCTTGGAACATCTGTTTCTGGGATATATAGAGTGCATGGACATAGTCTTACTTCTGTAAGACTGGTCTTACATCTTTAAGACTTCCTGTCTAGAAATAATTGGCTTCCTAAGCAACAGAGGCAGAAGCCCAAATGTGCAAAAGTAATCAGGCTCCCAAATACCTTTGTGGAACAAGTCCTGTTGATAGTTGTATTACATGTCATTCCCTACTTCCCAGAAAACATGCTGTCATATTCTCTGAATACTTTGCAACATTTGTTAGGTTACCTCCATTTTTTTATCTAAGTAGATTAATCAAAGATAAACAAGGCAAAGCAATAAGACCTTTGGACCTGTGGATGACAATGGGTACAAGCTCTTTCTGGACACAGAATTGATACAGATTTCTTTTCAGAATAGAGAATGGAATGGCTCTCAAGATGTGCAGAATTTCCTCTGTTTTGTCCACCACTACTAGAGCAGAAAACTGTCCATGTATCTCACAGATGATTTCATACCTTATAGGATCAACACAACATGGGAATATGGCCCTGATAAAAGCGTAAATTCTCTGAATATCAACTTATGAAGAGGCTCCCAAAAAAGAGAACAGATAAAGACATGTGAACCTCGGGAATATGCAGCACTGTAGACCACATCTGAAAAAAAATGAATCTTCTTAATACAGCTTTTCTTTAGGTGCTTGGTATGAAATGACACCTCAGGACATTTTGTGTTTTAATGGCCTAAGTGAGGAAAAGCAACAAATAAAACTACTATGATGAATGACTACAATTTTATTCATCTAATGAGAAGAGATAGATATGGAGAAACACAGATTCTGAATATACTTCCAAAAATACTTCCTGATTGTACAACTAGTTTTTAAAGGCATCACTGAAAAAGAAGCCTGGTTTTGCTTTGGGAGCACCACACCTAAATTATTTCAATCTTTGCTTCTTTCAAAAAAAAGAGCATGTATTGAATATCTTTTACTATGTCGTGTCTTGGCAGAAAGTAATGACAGTATAGCTCCATTAAACTGATGGAATCTCATGCTTACATTGCAGTTTGGCAAGAAGATCCACAATCTTTCTGTTACTTAGATGTAACCTGAATTATGTTGAGGTGGATTTATGTTTGGGGTTTCTTTGTGTTTTTTTCCCTTTTTTTTTCTTTCTATTTCTCTTTTAATTTTTAATATTGGATTCCTTGTTTAGTCAGTTAAAACTTTACAACAGAACTGTAAGAAGCACTCTTCTACCAGGTAGGAAGTTTTCTACCCTATTCTATTTCAATGAAATACCACCAGCTAAGAGTTTTTGGATTCATGTTTGGTAACCAAACATATATGAAGTTGTTTTCTCTTTTGGTACTTCCTAGTAAGTTGGAGTAGTCTAAAGATACACCTTGAATTGGTCTGTGCAGCAAGAACCAGGAAAGAATTCCAGGGAATGGGAGTATATAGGCAGGCATCCTTAGTGGAAAATGGAGATTATCCATGAATTGAATCCAAATAGTAGAATAAAGGGAAACCCTGTGAAAGACAAGAGATTTTCCTTTTTTCTGCTTCCATACAAAGGGAAGGATCCGAAGGACAATTGACATTACTCAATTAAAAAAAAAAAAAATTAGACCAGATTGCCAACTACTGCAGTGCGTAAACAGAGGAAATGGAAAAACCTGAGGTCTTCTGTCTTGCTTCCTAAGGGTAAAATAAAGAGACATAACTGCTAAGCATTGGTGTACCTGCATGGCAGATAGGTTAAACAAGTGCTGTCAGAGAACGGAACGTGGGCAAGTGAGCCCTATATGTTTCCTCTCAAGGAGAACAGATATTTTGGTGTCCCATTTTATAAGGGATATGTTTTAAATATATTTATTTCCCCCCCCCCCCCCCATAGTTTTTATTTTTGGTTCACGGTATACTTGAAAAAAACCAGTTACTTTTACCTAAGCTTGGGGACTAAATTCAGGAGTAGTTTTAATCAACATGACTCACAGTTGTCCCTTTTTGGGTACAATTTTGCGTAAATTTTATGGGGGAATGGCAAGACCACCCTTTCCAGGGAGTTGTGTTTGTACTGGAGTGAATAACAGTGAAAGTGGTTTATGAGGTTAAATGAGAAGACCACACTGACAGAAATCCAAGACAGTTGATCACAAATATGGATAATTGGATTAAGAGCATCAACATAAAGTAAATATTTTTACCATTTATTGCTGCAAATTTTTTCCTCTTCTGGCATAAAGTTAAAATTGCTCTTTAGGAAACCTTCCTTGGAGAACCAAGTTTTATTTTGTTAGTGAACAGAACTCATGATTTTGAAATCAACTTGCAATTTCTTTATTTAGCATTGCATATCAATATGTCATCCACTGGAGCAGGCTAAGAGCATCGAGTTCATTTTCTGTGTTTACTAAATAGTTATTAGGTGGTAGCAAGAGACAACTTCAGGCTAGATGTGAAACATCTTTATCTTCTCATCAATAATTTGCATAATGCATGCCTGAATTTTGCTTCCCATCAGGTCTATTTTAAGAAATATGTTTTCAGTGTTCTTGTGGTCACTAATTTGCTCATGAAGTAAAGAATAAATATAAAACCAAGTCTGAAAATATGAAGAAACCTGTTTTACTGGATATAATAGTTATGTATCTGGCAACCACTGAGTGGTAGAGAGGACATGCTGATAGTTAGATAGGGTGATAAGCACTTGAACACTGGGACAGTGCTGTTCACAGGTGGTTTATGTTTTGGGTGAGACAAAGAAAATAGAGTGACTTTCCCCCTTGGGACTCTTATTCAATATTTTGGTATAACTTGCATTTTTGTTTTCCATTTGGATAGTTAGTAGTCAGCCATCAGGGACACAAACTCATCAACTGGGCAGGAACAAAGTCTATGTATCTTGTCTGGCATCTCCTACAAAAGCCTGTGCAGTTCTCTGCTGAAGTGAAGAACCTGCAAAAGCACTCAGAACAATCAACTCTAAAGATTTGCCTAATGGAGAGCACACAGAAAATTTGGGTTTTAAGAACAGCACAAAAGACAGACAGGGAATGAATTGATTTCTTGGACTGCTTGCAATATGACATGCAAAATTTCATGTTCTGGGAAGAACCATTGTGAAAGCCAACCATTTTGTTTTCATGAGAAAAAGTCCAGTTATATTTTGTCAGGTCTCTGATGTGGTAGAGGCATACCAATACCGTCCTTCCTCACCACTACTAGAAATGACAGCCTTGAATTCTCTTTAGATAATAAGTAGTGTTTCTCAGGAAGTGGCCAAATAATTCATTGCATATTTATAATTCTAAAAGGTATTTTTTAACCAATATTTTACATTCTGTGTCAAAGGTTAAGTAAAGATGTATAGACATTTTTTTAACTCATAAAGAAAGATCCATGAGCCTTACTTGGTGCTTCAATGTAAAACATCACAACAATATACTACTTTGTAGCTTGCTCAGTCCTGGAAGAATTATGACACTTCAACCTGTCCTCCTTCTACAATTACACATAAACATGCAATGTATGCATGCTTACTTCTGTTATATAGTTATACAAAAGAATATTTGGGGAAGAAAAATTTATTGGGTTGAATGTGGAAAATAAGCTATGGAAAATAAAAACCAAATTCAAAACAGTGGTAATGAAAAAGTTAAATAGATATTTACCTATACATTCCTTTCCTTTCAATTTAAAATCAATGCACACACATAAAAACCTATGCCAGCTGGGGTGCTTAGTAAGTCATATGAAATGCTGCTCTGGTTCCCTGCTGGTTTACGATCCTAGCTTTTCAATGCAGAGCAGCTATTCAGACTTCAGTACTTGTCTTGTGTTGTCTTTGGGTGTTTAATACTATAACAAGGCACTTTCATTATGGGCAGCCCAGTTTTAAACATTCTGTCCAGTTATCTGAGCCCTCTGCAAATGTCTGAAGGACACCAGCTGACTGTTCAAACTGAGTCGCCTAGCTAACATTTCTTAATTTTCTTCTGCTTCTCCTCATCTTCAGACTTTGTAAACAGCATTGCTTTAACAAAAACTTGAAAGGGTACATGTTTAGAAAAACCTGCATTACCAAAATATTTCAAAGATTTAGTTTATCTCCTGTTTAAAGTGGAATACATACTGTGTCTTAAAATATTGTCTCTATTTAATTTGCTGTGAAAATATGAAAGAATTCATTGTCAATCAGCACTGACTTTTTCTTCCTGAAAAATTTATGGCCCATTTCAAAAGTATTCTTTAGATTGTTTGAATTTAAAAATACTTTAATTTATACTGGGAGTCTGAATCATATAAATTCCCAAACACTCCTATTTCTGGAACCTCCCACTCAAGGAATCAGTTTTTTCAGTCTTAGTATTTTCCCAAAGAAAGATCATATGAAGAATATCTGTGTTCATCCTTCAGAAGAATGTGAATAAGAATAAATTATTCTGAGTACTTTCAGTAACTCTGCTGTTGAAAAATGGATATTCTCCAAAATATGGATATTTTACAAGCTTAAGTATGTGTTTGTTTGAAAGATTTACTTTATCTTTACTCACTCTTTCAATAGCTCAGTATCTGTATGACCATGCACAGTGATACAGACTAAGCATTGAAAGGATGAGTATGCTTGGGATAATCTAACGCTTGGCTACGATGCATATGAATATTAAGAAATACTTGTTTAGAACCAGTAACAGCACTAATGCAAAACATAAAAGACTGGTATAAAATCTAGGAAGGTTTATGCTTGGTGAAGTCCCTGTTGGGAAACCAGGGCCTTGTTTCATGTTAACAATGTTATGAGGAAAAAAGTAATTTGGTATCCCGTAGAATAAATGTATGTATCTTTAATTTTGTTTTCTCTCTTATTTCTGACTAGTCTGGAGGTAACATGAGATCATCCTCCAAGGTCTTTATTCTTTGAATTTCTGGCTTCACTCAGAACATAGCAACACAGTTGTAGAACACTAAGAACAATAAACTGCAACATAAAGTAGACACCTTGGAACTTAAAAATGCTAAGATTAGTTTCTGGAAATGTTAATAAAAATGGCAAGTAGTTTTTCTCTACCTGTTTGCACAATTCTTTACATGGATGAATACAAATCTGGCAGCAAAGGAGTTCAGTTTACCCATGGTATCTGGCTCCCATTTGTACTGAACTCTGTTGACTTCTGTTCTGAATGAAAAGGGGAGCATGGCACCCTAAATGTTCAATGTCTACCCTGTAAAAAAACTAGAACATTATCTAATACTGAGCTTTCCTCTAGCTGTCAGGTTTTAACATTATTTTCAATTGTACTGAAGTGCAGGAATTTTTGTACCTCCAGTTTTACACCTTGCCCAGCACTCCTTTACAAAATGCTCCAGACATGATTGACTGGGGGGTATTGTCAGAAATAAGGAACTTGCAACTTATTGTAAAAATGGACATGAATGATGCAGATGTGGGAGGTCAATATATGGAAGATTGACTTCAAGTATTTATAGGTATGTGACAAGAGCAAGTAAAACATAATTTTCCAATTTTGCCTGAACTTCTATAATTCCATTAGGGCATGGATCCCTTTTCTCATTCACAAAAAGGTTTCATCTTAAGAAGTGCAGGCAGCAGTACTACTCCTTTCCTCTAGTTGTTGGAATCTGAGAGCTCATTTTATCCATAGCCAGGATTCCCACCAACTACCTTGAGGTTCTGTATGGTAGCAGTGGCTAAATAACATATTCTGAGTTTAGACAGCAAACATATTGACTTCATTGCCCACTTAGCTTTAGCTGTGAAGTTATCAACACAAAATACAGGTTAACACCAATAATGCAGTTCTTCCTCCATATACAAATTATTGGAGAAGACCTTGTGGAAGCCTCTTTTTGTTCTATGTGCCAACCACATAGACTACCTAGCTCCAGTCATCCCTGCTGCCGCCTGTCACTGCAGCTGAAAGACAAAAAGGCTCTTTGTCCACAGTGGATGCTGCAGCAGCTCCCTGTCACAAGCTGAAGTGAACAAGAAGAAGTGCAGTGGGCATCTCATCATCACAGACCAATCTGTTCACTGCTTTGCTATTCCCCATATATATTGAATTAGGCAGCAGGGAAACGTCAAAAAAGGCAGTCTGCAGAGAGAGATGTAATGTGCATCACCCCTCACATGGAGAAATAGCAATTTTCTAGAATTTCTAGGATTCTTTGTAATGTGTACACAGAACATATAGTCATGATGATCCACCTTAGATGATTATACATACAAGATATAATATATGCATCTGCAACTCAGGAACCAATAGTTGATCCAAATGGGGAAAGGCAGATGAATTAACATTAGCATTTTTCTAGGCTATCTGTGATTATTTGATGGAATTCAATATTGTAAAGCAATCTGAGCATTATTTTTGGTGCATTTTTAGTCTCTGTTGCATTAGACAATTAATAATGCAATAAGAGAGTTCTTCCTTGAGATCACATACTAAATAGATGTGTGAATAACTAACATATTTTTGCTAAGGTAAAAATAAGTTTAAAAAAATTTAAAAAATTAAAATAATAAAGCAGAATCTCTGGAGTGAAAGTAAGATAAAATCACAATACAAATTCAGACATTTTCAACAAACAATAAAAAGTTATGATGGGCACTTTCCAGATTCCTGGTCCACCCCTCATGAATGTGGACTGAGACCTTCAATTTCCTAAATAAGGTCCATGCATATCAGGCCATGGTATATGGACAGATAAAGGAGAATTTGAATATCTCACATCTTCTTACTTCTGTGTTTGCTAGGTAAGGCCTTTTGTGAATCACAGAAGTCAGACAAAAATCTTTAGTTTTGGAAATGCCAGTACAAACAGTGTCCCCATTTTCATACAATTATTGCTTTTCTTCTAAAAAGCTATTTTACACATTTTAGTCAAATTTAATAGTGAATAAAAGATGTTTCAAACTTCTGTCTAACTACTGAAAGTCAACTCTTGCATGAGAATATTTTTGAATTTCTTCAGGCAAGACCAATACCTTTCTTACTCCCAGATGGCTACTGCCAAATATAAAAGCTCTAGCTTCCTCTAAATTTTTGAAAGTTAGTTTCTCCCAATTTTCTGAAAACTCTATCTACAAAGGTACATATTTTTTATGAATTTACTTTTTTCCTTGTGTGAACATTTCTTGACAGGTTTAGGAAATTCCTAACTTCTTTTCTCTTGCTTTCTAGCAGAGTATATATCAGTAAATTTCTACCAGATATATGAATGCAGTTAATATAAATGCTATATTTTATTCACAGAACTGTAAAGGGAAATCCCAAACCAGAACAATAAAAATGCACAGTCATTATGAATCACTCACATCTCTCAGAATTAATCACTCACACCTCTCCTATCTTCCTTACATCAGGATTGGTATCCTTTCATTTAGAAACAAATGCCTATGGCATTGAATTGTCTCCAAACCCCTAACTTCATCCCTTAGTGCTTGGGCTCCACGCCTCTGGATCACCCAACAGCTGTTCTATCTTTCTTTTAGCATTCAATTTTAATCAGGAGCTCTCTTGTAATCAGTACTGGCCTTCTCCATGCTTATTTAACTTCCTGCATGTTAGAACAGACCATACTTGTGCTTTGAGGACGATATCCTTGAGGATTAACCCGGCCTCCAAGGTGCTAGAATCAAGTAGATTCCTGAATAAGCCAATGCATCTTCTCTCTTGAAGTCCAGGATTATAATTTTCTTCTTTAGCCTTCTCATTTATCTGGGGATGTTAAACACTACAATCACATGGTCATTATGGCCAAGGCTGCCCATGTTCTTCACCTTATGAATTAATTTTTACTTGTTTCTGTGTTAGGGATCTAGCAATGCGTCTCCCTTAATTGGCTCCTGTCTTGTATCAAGTAATTGTCATCATCACACTCCAGTGATCTCTTGTATTTCTCATACCTTTTATATTGTAGTTCCATAAAATATCAAGGTCAATAAATTTTCTTTTGGTTTTGAAGTTTGGAAATTGTGCCCACAGCTGTGTGAAGAAGGTAACACCTTCATTGTCTTGGTTTGTATCTAGCCAGTGGTATCCTACCATGTCTCTCTAATTCCAATAAAAAAGCTCTGCACTGGTACATGGACTTTTAACACTTCTCTTTTTTACTATGGTGAATGAGCTCACATACACATGCAGGATTTATCTTCAAGTCTTGCTGCTTTTGTAACTAAAATGCAAGAGCTTCCAGCATCACACTTTCCCCTGGACACTTCCTTACTGCTCCATGTCAGTTCACTTCAGGTTTCTCTTAAACTCCTCTGACATGTATAGCTTAACTGCACATAATTTTAGAAGAATAGCTGAATCATAGCAAAAACTCAAACTGTGCATGTCTAAACATCTTTGTAAACTAATCTAGTGTCATGAAGCAAATCTTTAATATTTTTTCTTAAAGCTTTGTATAGATTTCAGCTCAGAATAAATCAGCACAATTCAGTAGAGGATTGCCATGAAATACACTTGACTCCCATTTTAAATTGAACCCAAAACAAATATAGATGGTGAAGGAGTGCAACTCTCATCAATGTGGCATTTAAACAAGAGAGTAATCCAAATATGATTTAAGTATCAAACCTGAGACTGTGATCCACTGGGAGGAGAAATTTGGAACATATCCCACTGTAAAATGACAGAGCTGTAACTTTATATTTGGCCTTTATTGTGTGTCTGTGTTTGTGGTGAAGTGGAAATTTAAAAAAATCCTGACTATAGTTGACACTATAGCTAGTGAAAATACTTGTTCAAAACCAGTATAAAATAGAATCCTAAAATAGAATCTACAAAATACAGCTTTGTGTAAGACAACACAGAGTGAAAAACAGTGAAGAATTGCATTGCTTTTCTGAAATAAACCATCATGGGAAAATTTATTTTTGTATTTTGACCCTGGTCTTTGCTAAAAAAAAATTAAAAAGAAGATTTTATTATATGCCACTCCACTTGCTGTGTATGGCGTGTTGGACCAAGCTACTTACAATAATAATTCACACTTATTCTATCATAGAATTATAGAAAAATACACCTGGAAAGGGCTTTGGAGAGGCTAGAACATATATCAGATTTTGTTAAAAAATTGCATGTTTAAAACAACACCCAAATCAAGCCAGAAAGTACTCCAAATGATTCCTGTTTTTGTACTGATGTAAAAAGATGTGCAGACAATCAAGAGATCCAGCCACAGATCTCCTCAACAGTAGAATTTATCCTCAAAGGTTTAGTATTTATAATCCTATTATTTTCTAATCCTATTATTGTAATGTTTGGATGAACTGAATGTATTTCCTCTTTAATCTCTGTGTGATCACACATATTTCCCGTCAATGATGACTTCTGGCTGACCCTACAAATACTTTGTTCTTCAATACTTAAAAAAAAATCACCAGAATAGTTAGGAACATTTTATTTTCTGCAGAGGCACCTTGCTGTTAGATAATGTCTCTTGATAAAACTAATGCTTATAGAATACTGTAGAGGTGTTTGATCCCCACCTGATTTCCATTCAGATCATGCAAAGCAAAAATGCTTTCCACTAACTCGGTAAGTGGCTGCTGTGATGCAATGTTTTAAAAATTTTAAAATCATATTTGTGGCTGTGCATGGAATACGGGACTGTTTATGGAGATGTTACATACAGCACACAGAAAAAATGCTGTGCAACTTTGAATTGCATGGATTTAATTCCATTTAAGGGTTTAACAGTGACACCATAAATCACAAGAAGGTATAAATTAATTTATGTTCTAATGTAAGCGTAAGATAACATTATAGCCTGGATTTTGAAAGCTGATTATTTTTGCATTTCCTTTGCAATTGCATTTTCATTTACTATGCCATCCTCTAACATGCTTTCTTGTTTTGCCTTTTTGCCCTTTTTTCCATCATCTCATTTTTACTTTATTGTTATCTTTCAGTCTGTCCTACTTGGACAAGAAATAGAGAGCTTCCTTATAACAGGTGCACTTTCTGTCATCTTTAAATAGTGTGCATCAGAGAGAAACTAGGATGTTAAGGGCATTAAAAAAAGAAGAATCAGGCCTCATGACCCGAGTACCCTTGAGATTCACAAGAAGAATGTAAATATAATGAAATATTTATGTTACAATTCAAACACAAATTATGAAATTTGCTTGTACTTGACAGCAGTATGTTTAAGTCTACTACCAACACAATATTACAGAAGTATTTTCCCTAGTGATAGTTATGCATACTCAGTTCATGATCTCCTGCAAACATTTCAGTCTTCAATTCCTCTGTAAAGTACATATTGATAGGAAATAAACTTCCTTTTTCTGCTGTTCATTTACCAAGAAGAATAAAAATGGCAGTAACCTATGAATGATACTGTTAAGACAGAGAGATCTGGCATGTATTGAGCTGGTCAAACTTACTTTGCCCTATTTTAATTTAACAATAGCACATATTTCTAAACAGAATTCTACAAAACTGAGCACTTTGCATCAATTATTTACAAATATTTACAATTTACAAATATATACAAATATTGTCTTGGACAAAGCTATTTAAGAAAGTGATAGATGCTTCCAGTGAATTAAACCTTCTCAAAAATCTAGTACTACCAGGATGAGAAGTAATGTGTAAAAATTAAAACATCTGACAGTCCATCTGAAACCAAGGATTCACTAATTTATTGGTCATACCCTAGCCTAACTTGCCCAGAGAGGTTGTGGAGTGTCTATCATTTGAGATATTCAAAGCCTGGCTAAAGAGGATCCTGGGCAATTGGCTGTATCCACACTTAAACAGGGTGGATTGGACCAAATGATCCCTCCTCATCTCAGCCATTCTGTGATTCTGTTATTTATAAGTAAGGCAGTCTTACAGAGACTCGGGAAATCTAGTTTATTGTAGTTTGGTTTGTAAGCACTTGGCTCATAATTTAACAGAGTAGAATTTTTTCCTTGTTTGCTCACAGTCTACTTCTATAAATTGCAGCAAAAAATGTCTGCTTCACTTATAGACATCTGGGTTTTTTCTCCCTTAGCTTACTGTGCCTGTGTCCAGGATTTTGTTACAAAAATTCTCTAAATAGCTACAAATAGTTCTAAATAGTTACAAATTAATTACAAGCCTTTTAAATCTTTGTTTGAAGTCTCATATTCCAGTTCAATTCAATTTCTACACTGACAGTTTCCAACCAGTAGTGGAGAAATGTATTACTACTATCTGTCTCATAAGAAAGTCAACCTGACTTAGTCTGGAGAGCTCTCTATCTTGGTATAGAGAACATACTACTGTGTTAGAGGAGCAGAGATATGAGCTCTGGAGCTTCTCAGGAGGTATTGAGCTCTTAGATGATACTTCACATCGCCAGGAAGCTTTGTCAGGGGTACATCTACAAAAGATGAAGGCTAGGTTTCCCCAAAGTGCTAGATGACAAACTGCAGGTTTTGAACCAACTCCTTGCTCACATGACATTGTAAGGCAGATACTCACTTTTGCTGCTTCCAGCAGAACACAAGTTCTCACCTTTTCTCAAACATAATTAGAAAATAATCTCAGCTGGAAGAAGTCAGTGAGATAGTACAAGTGTTCATGGGATGCTGCAGAAGTTCTCTTGCAGAAGGAAAACATGATATGGAAGATGCAAGTCTTTGATATTTGGAGATAGAAAGAGAAGGTATTTTTAAATAAGAAATTCAGAAATAATATCTAGAGGAACATGAATAGTTTCACTATATGTGGAGACAAAATTATCCCACTGCAAAAGCAAAATGAGAACTTCAAGATAAGGGACACTCCATTGGAAGTGATGGACCAGTGAAATACCACTGGCATTGTGATTGTGTATGTTTTCATGGTTTCTTGATTTTCTTTCCCTCTTCATGGTGACCCGGTATCTTTCTCATCTAGAGCTTCCTACAAAGAGATATGCTTGGAATGATATTATTAAGTAAAAATAAAAGAAAACCTTATAACACTGTTTTCAATAAGAAAAATAGCAAGGCAATACTGAACAAAAAAATTAGAGGAATAGCTTCCTATATGAGTTATAAGTGATTATGTTGATTTATACCCTCAAAAATTCAAGTCTGGACTTTGCAATGTCTACATAGAAGATAACTGCTGCCTGCTCCTTTATCAGGAATTCACAAGTTCAAGCAGGATCTCACAGGAAGCTTGCTTAAAATTAAATGTGAAATGGTTCCATACATCCGTTTATTTAATTCACCTATTTACTATTAAAGAGCTAATTAATATTGATTATGAAACACTTACGTAATTACCAGGGACTCTGCAGCAAAATCCAATGCCAGCAGTAGAAAAGTCCAAATACTCTATCTTACAAAACACTTGACTGAATTGACAAGTATAAACAAGCCACATGTTTGCACTCAAAACACCACAAGATTAAAAGCTAGGCTTCAAAGAGTTCATTTGAAAACACAACACAGTGGTTTTGATTTTTCCTTAATCAAGAACAAATTTGGTATTCAAATTGTCTTCTGACATTCCTTATACTAAGCCCCATGTGGACAAAAGTCTTCTGCATAGTCCTCACAAAGACTGGCTGAATTCCATTGCAACAGTTTGCACACAAGGTATATACTTTTATGTTTAATGAACACTCGGGACAGATCAAGCATTAATGCAGATTCACAGGCTGATGCTCTTTATCTGAAAACAGTCCTAGGAAATACAGTTTTCTGGAAAATGTTTGTATTTCAGTGCTTTCCAGAGTGTACATAGACTGAAAGGTGTTTGGAGCTGTGTTGTTAGGTTGGTTTGGGGTTTCCTGGTGGTTGTTTGGTTTTGCTTGTTTGTTTTGTCTTGTCAGAGTCCAGTTGAATGCTGACTTCACATTTGACTGTACATTCACATTCACATTTCACATGAATACATCAATAGTAAGTAACACAACTCAGTGACATCCTTTATGCTAAACCTTGTGTACAGGTGGTGTGGAGATTCAGTCTTGTATTGATCTCCGTCTTTCTTTCTTTCTTTCTTTCTTTCTTTCTTTCTTTCTTTCTCTCTCTCTCTCTCTCTCTCTCTCTCTTTCTCTCTTTCTCTCTTTCTCTCTTTCTCTCTTTCTTTCTCTCTCTCTTTCTCTCTTTCTCTCTCTCTTTCTCTCTCTCTTTCTCTCCCTCTTTCTCTCTCTCTTTCTCTCTTTCTCTCCCTCTTTCTCTCTCTCTTTCTCTCTTTCTCTCTCTCTTTCTCTCTCTCTTTCTCTCTTTCTCTCTTTCTCTCTCTCTCTCTTTCTCTCTCTCTTTCTCTCTCTCTCTTTCTCTCTCTCTTTCTCTCTCTCTTTCTCTCTTTCTCTCTCTCTTTCTCTCTTTCTCTCTTTCTCTCTCTCTCTCTCTTTCTCCCTCCCTCCCTTCCTTCCTTCCCTCCTTCCCTCCTTCCCTCCTTCCTTCAACATTGCATAGAATTGATTCCTTAAGGAAATGGTGTAGAGAAGCAAGTTACTGGAGAAATACAAGAATATACTTCTGAAATATATTGAAGCCAAAATGCACAAGAAAATTATTTGTCTAAAGGTCACAGGAGGAGCAATTTACAGAACTGGGACTACAGCTCTGGAAATGCTGGTCACTGAGGACCACACTTCACCTGGCCTCCCTGCCAGTGAATGAGGGGACACACTAAATGGCAAATATCCATTCTTCATATAACTGCAGTGCTGGAAGTCTCCTCATCTGAGAACTGGTCAGTTTTTCTTGTGCCTGCATGGTTACCAAAAGCATGTCAATGAGCTTGCTGATTCAGCTGGGAAGGTGTCAGGGCAGAAGCAATTTGGAGTAATAATTGAGAAATATGGACCCTTAATGGAACAGTTCATGGTGAGATTTCCCTACATATTCCCCCTCCCCCCATCTACTTCTCTCAGTTTAGCACCAATAAGTGTTGCATCACCTTTGCAAAATTCCAGACGTTGCACTCAAAACTTCAAGAATACAGTGCAAATCTGGATCTTTCACATCCCAGAAAAAAATTTTCAGTATTTACTACTGATCCAAGTAGCTGTGGTGTTTAACTGCTTAAATATTATAGGACTTACAATCCTCCAAACTATATTAAGAATCCCAAGTTAAATCAGTGCCAGTGCTTATTAAATATGAGGTTTTGATGTATCTGGAGTCAACAACTGAACAGCAGATACATCAAAATCTCAGAAATAATGACCTCAGAGCTATGTATATTTATCACATGCTGGATTTCCTGGCATGCTGAAGCCAAGGGGAAAAACTGCTGAACTAGTCCAGCTCTGAGGTTAATACTCCAACTAAATCACTGGCTTTAAAAACCATTTAAATCTGTGACTCTAAGTTGGAAAGCATTTCACAACTTTCCTGTCTTAGCAGGGAGGAACGCTAATAAGTCCTAGGTAGCTGCTGCAAGTAAACTGGAAGATGCTTCTCAGCAAGAAATTCTTATCCATGTATTTATTGAGGCACAGGGAAGCAGCTGCTGCATTTGGGAAGCATATGTTCAAGAAAAACTTAGCAACAAGCAGCAGAGAAAAGGGACAAATCACCTGTAAACTCGATTACTTTATGACTGCAGTCTCACTGTCCTGCATCTTGGCAGTCCCACAGCGAGCTGGGATAAGACACTGCATAAGGAAATAGGAGCTGTTTCTGGGGATATGCACTTTGTAAAGCAGCTGGTAAACTGGGATGTGGATATAGAAAGAGATTTGTTGGGGAAAGTGCCTGTCAGTGAGAACCTGGGTCACTTCTATCTCTCTTCTAAATTTGTTAAATCTAGTCTTAAAAAACATACTGAGAAATGTGCACATGTACCGTGAAGGTGTGAGAGCTTACAGGAAGCACAGCAATGCTTCCTGTAGGGGCAAGCTCTTTCAGGGACAGTGATACAATCTACCAAGTCATGTGCCTGCAGCAAGACAACAAAAAAACCAGGAAAGATGTGTCTTCTTCCCACAGTCAGACATATGATGAGGTAGCATTTTTTCTTCACTTTTTACTCTGACACCGCCATATCAGTTTCATGACTTTGCAGTTCATGATTCAGGCCACAGTGTTGGCAAAACCCAGAGACAGTCCATGAAAAACTCCTCAGTGATATTTCTCCCTATCTGAACTGTCCATATTTTTTACTGTCTCTGATAATTTTGGGTTGTGTGAGGTTAATTTCCCTTTTCTGAATCCTGCACCTTACCTGTTGCTGACAGAAAGAGAATAAGAACTTCCATCAAAGGGATCTGCCGAGCTAGTTGAGTCAGGTGAGATCCAGCATGATAAATCCTTGCTACCTCTGCAAAACAGCCCAATCTATGATATTTTCCCCTCTCTGTTATAGTATATGTATTTCATGGATATGATGAGAGGGGTGTGGAGTACATTGATTTTCTACTCATCAGCACACATTCCCAAGGAACTCAGATTTTGGTGTCTCTATTATGCAGCTGATGAATGCCTCCATATTTAGCACTCATCAGATTGAAACAGTTGCATGGCTTAAATTGCCTTTGTTAACTAAGATAGAGGTTTGAGAGGATGCTGAGCTGTACTGTAGAGCTGTACATCATCAGAGCCCACCAACTGCTGGAAGTGTATGCCTCAAGCAGGGAGGTTATCCTGAGTCCAAGCTGAGACTCACTGCATGTTTCTAGTCCCAAGGACCACTGAGAACCTGAAAAGAAGGCTACTTTATTCCCCAGTCTGGCTCTTCACAAATAAAAGGGAAGAGCAGATTTCTAAATGGTTAATTAAATTTGAAAGAGATCATCTTCTTTGCCATTTTGTGAGTTAAGCAAATACAGTGTCCAATCTTCAGGGACACAGAAGAGCTGTATCTGCAGCAGACTGGTTGTCAATCCATGTAATCAAGGACAAAGTTATTTCTTTGTCAGAGGGCCTGCAGGGGGGATGAATATGTAAATCTACTGCTTCAGAGATGCAATTTCCTTTCCTGTCCCCTTCAAGTGCCTCAGGGCTCTGCATAGCTATAGCTCGGCCTGGCAGATTGCAACTCACAGAAGCTCTCTGGATCCTGGAGCCTCCATCTCTCTGGGAGTCCCAAGGTCTGCCCTGGGCCTTGCAGGAGACTGGTGCTCTTGCCCTGCCCACCTGCAACACCCTGCCTATCAATATTACTCTCTCCCTTACATAAGCAGAACCGTTTCTGCTCAGAAAATATGTGCAGAGCATTCCTCTAATGCCTGTAGTAGGTGGGCTCATGCTGGGTGACCAGAACAACTATTGGCTGAGGTCAGCCAGCCAGGAAAACAATAATGTCTCCAGGCTCCAGGGGCTGTAACTCTAACATCAGGATTAAGGCTGCTGCACTGTACTCAGGACATTACATCTCTTGCAGCTGACCTCAATCAGCAGCCATGTAGACCACCTGGGGGAGAAGGAGTGGAAGGGGTACAAAAGGTTTTCTAAACCCAAAAGAGCAAAAGGAAGAGAGCCTTGAACCCTCCAACAAAAGGAGGAAAGTTCTTGTAGGGCAGGAAGCCAGGTGATACTCTTTTAAACAGCTTTTTTCCCTCCTTTGTACTTCAGCTGCTAAAACCTGTCTCATATCTGCAGCTGCATGGGGGAGATCCTCCAACCCAACTCCCCTGACTTAAAAAATAAAAAAATGATAGTATTACTCTTGCAGCCGCTAATAGAGAGCAGAAAGAGAAAAAGAGAGAGAAGGAGAGAGACAGGTTTTTTTTGAACTAGGCAGTGCAGGATGTAGGAGGAATTAACTTGAGCTCTCTCTTGCTCATATACACTCCTATTTCCATGAGTCTGGCAAGACCACCATTGTGAGAGGGTCCAGCAAAGAGGAGGTGGTATACATTAGTAGCAGGATACGTAATTTGTTGGTAGTGGTGCTGTTTAGCCATGGGTATTTGTGTCTCTCAGCAACACTAGGAACATGGCAAATGTGAAAAAACCTGATACTTTCTTGGTGGGGAGGATTTTGTGGTCTGGGTAAGCAGTGCAATGGACTAGATTTGAGTAGAGAAGCATTTAACATAATCTTTTGAGTTCTTCAAAATTCATCTGTGAGTCACATCATTTGATATTTCTAAGGGGCTTCACAAGGTGAGCCTCCCTCAAATCCTTGGACAGCTTTGACTCCCAAATAGGCACAAAAAATATCATTAAAACTTTTTCAAGTCTTTTTCAAGTTTTTCAAGTGACTCAGCTTTTTTGCGAACAGATAACTTTATGTTAAGTGAGTCTGCTGTTGATACTGCTATTGGTAGTGACTGATATTACAATGATCACTAACATTTATATTATAGCCATGCTTGGTGCTACATATTCACAGAGGAGAAGTACAATTTGAATTTGTTTTACAAAAGGAGATTACCTTTATTTTAATAAACCTTTATTTAAAACCTGAATTGTCTCTCAGATGTCCCTCTCTCAGTACTGATGATCAAGAGAACCTAAAGCAATTATGATCTTAATTAGATGCGTCTGTTGTATCCCTGAAATCTGTCTGGGATAAATTGGTCAAAGAAAGTAAATGACTATCCAATGAACATGAGTCAAAGCATGTAGCTGGGAGACAGTTTGAGTTCATTGCTTGATTGCATATAATATTATTTTATATATATTCCTGTAAAGTCTGTTGCTGAATTACACAGGCTACACTCATAGAATCCTCAGGGAATATTTAGTTAAACTAATACTGAAGTAATTTTTAAAACTTTTTTAAAAGGCTCTTATCTTTATTATAGACTTCAGAAACTTCAGTCTGGAGCTGTGAATTTTCTAATGGTGAAAGACATCAATAAAAAACCAGAAAGAAAATCAGTCAAACAGCCATAAGAATAATTGCACTGTAAACTAACAATTATAAGATTAATGATTAGGAATAGCACCATTGGGTTTTCACCTTACTCATTTTTAGTAGGATAGGAAAGTGAAGAGCCGACATTTAAAATGATAGTATTGATGTAATGAATAACACTGAACTGGTCAGAAAAACCTCATACAAAGTTGATATCTTGCAGCATAATGCCTAATACCAAATGAAATGTTTTTTCATCTTGTGAAAGCTGCTGGATCAGCCAAAATAGGGTGTACCTGTAATTGTCTGGTTCCTGGACCCAGCAAAAAGATCTTTAGAACCTTGAAACTACTGGAATAGTTTTTCCAGAGTCAGATGAAACTTCCTGTTTTCCTTACTCCTTAATGTAACTGGCTGTAAAAAGACAAGTGGTGAGAAGGAGATGTTCAATGAGAAAGAGAGTGTTTTCTTTGAAAATGGAGTTGATCTGGTTGACTTTTGGAATGACAGCTAACCACTTTAGCTGGGGAAGGCTTAAGTTAACAGCAAACTGAAAAGGGAATAAAAAACTCCCATGTGGTACCCTCCTCTTGTTTTAGCCTTATTTTGTCACACAGAGGAGCTAGAGGGACCCTAAAAAGCATTTGAAGAATCTTCCTGGATGATGCATTGCAGATGGTAGGTGTAGAGGGGTCATTAAAGACCTGCTTCATGACGTCCATATAAGATAGAATCATGTAGAAGTCTGAAAAAGAGAGAACATGAGTTGGGAGAGATTTGATAGAGTTCTGAAGGCTGTGAGTGGGATTGCAAGGCTGATTATTTGCCATGTCTTCTAATGTGGAAAAGTAGGCATCAAAGAAATAAAAGTCAGATCAAAGATAAGAAGTTATGGCTGGAAAAAGGTTTATTTTTGCCAGAGAACACAAGTGAGCCTGTAACTATAGGTGGGCTCAAGATACACTGACTAATTTCATAGAAGAGGAATCTATTGAGGATTATGTAGAATTTACATAGCATTTGCATTATAAGTCCATTCAAACTTGGAAAGTCTCTGAGTTGAAATTAAATGAAGACTAGGAGAGTACTAAGACAACTAACACATAAACTTGCTCTCTTCTTTCTCATCCCTGGACATCCCTTATGGCCACTGCTATATGGGTGATGATCAGACCCAATATGGTCATGAAAGTGTTGCTATTTTTACAGCAGAATCTTCATTTTATGAGGATGTGAATAATGAGTGAGAAGCACTTTAGAAGGTTGTGCCCACTCATATTAGCCTGTATTTTAAGACAAACAGTTTAGGGTTTTGAGGGTATGTGGCAAAATTTATTGAGTAGTCCTTTTTTTCTGTATTTTCAAACAATTTGCAAGAAGAGACTATCTTAAAACAGCACACATGGAATCTACCTAGGCCACAACAGAGTGAATTAAAAACGGTTGCAAGTCAAACAGATCCTCTGGATTTTATGTTGCCCTATTTTTAGATAGATATTTATGAATAATTTTATCATTTGTACAAGATATTTTTTCTGCCCTAATTAAAAAAAGTCAGGAAAGCCTAATCATTATTTAACCAATTCTGCCTTACAGAAAGCACTATGAACCCTATGCAGAAACTGAAATCAGAGAATTCATTTTCCAAACATGCTCTGATGCCAACCTTGCAAGTCCCTTGTTGGAACAGCACAATTTCCTGTATTCATCAATGCAGTTTTGAGACACAGTATTGCACAGAATATGAAAAGATAGGTGAAGTTATATGCATTTTCTACTTTTCTAATCCTTCAAATAATGCACTTTTCACTTATGTGTGCAGAAATCCAAAAATCTGCTAAGACACCTGTGTACAGAAAACTTTCTCAAGGGCTGGTAAAAAATTATGGAACCTAATTCTACTAATTTTTATGAGGATCTTTGAAAAAGTCACCAGCCTATGCTTCCATCATCTCATCATCTTGATTTTCCAAGATAAATATTACATTGTGTATTAAAGAATTACAGCAATCCAAAGTGTATGGAAAGCATAACTTACTCTGAATTCATATTTCCGGGAGGAAGATGGGAAAAAACGGGATCACTGACACCACATAAATTGTTTCTTTCAGCCCAGACTGAAGTTGCTGAGATGTCCTACAGCTGTGAACAGAAAAGAATCTGAAGAAAATAGAAAGCAAACAAATAGATATATATTCAAAACATTGAAAAGTTTTGTAAAATGAGAACTGGCAGGAACAACAGATTTTGTCCAAGTCGTTCCTGATTTTTTCGTAAGAATGATTATTCTCCTACACGTATCTGCATACATGTGTGTGTAGTAGAGTCAAACACTTATATGCAGTAGTCATTACAAAATGATGACTTTTTTCATTTTTTTCCACATTTTCTGTGTATGAATTCCCATATTGTATTAATTTACATTACAGCTAAACTGTGCATACAAAGAATAGATATCTTTCCCAGTCAAGCTATCATGGGTTTTGGCTAACTGTTTACTTAAGAACAAGCTTCCTAGCCAAATCTGTGCTTGCCCTTGTGCTTTGTTATTTTTTGAAGAAGAACAAAACATCAGATTGCAGAAGATTCCCACCCAACTTGTTTCAGTCTTCATTCCTTTAACCTTGTGTCACAGCTGAAGGTTAGGTTGACCCATATGATTCTCAGCAAACCAAGTGGTGGTAGGGGAAAAAGCTAAGGAAATACTTGCGATAAACTTTATTTAATTCTATTTTGGAGAAAACAATAATCTCTCTCAGTAGGATGGTAACGGAAAACTGCAAAAGCTTATACAAATATACAGTGCTGTATTATTTTTGCTTAATAAAAGCAATTGACATGCAGGGTAGTGAACATAGGGAAAGTTATGGAAAATGTTTTCACCCAAGGACAGAGTACCAGATGTACTAAGACTTATGGGAGCAATCAAAGGTGGCCAAGGCTCTGCTGTGGGGCCGTATTAAGTTAGACTGTGATCTAGCACCTTCAACTTATTAAGCTGTCAGGAGTTTCAGTGATTAAAACCAAAGAAAGGTCACTCACAGACCTTCAGTATTTCCCTGGACTGGTATTTTCTTTTAGGCCTTAGACCCTAATGAAGGCACTTCCCTCGATACGTGGATTTTTTTAAATTGGTCTTTTGAGCTGGATTTCTCCATAGCTTGAGAAAATCTTCAATAGATTTTGCTTCCTCAGAACTCTGCATACAGTTATCAAAAATCCCAACCAACAGCAAGAGATGAGGCCTTATAAGATGGCTTTGCATATCATCACTGCAAAGATCAAAGGAACAGGTTAATGAGGATCTGGAGTAGTTTAATTATGTCCTAGGTAAGAAGTGGGGGTTAGTGGCTGTAGGTGGGACTGTTATAAATAAGCTTTCAAAGCTCTGATAGATGGAGTCTAATGTTTGTAAAAGGTATGATAAAACTAGTATTTCTTAGGGATTTAAGGTTACCAAAATCAACCCTCTAGTCCTAAAAAGTCATGCAGCAGGAACAGACATAATGTGCTGCAGGTAAAAGTGGTGTCAGTGTTATTTTCTGAGCCCTCTTCAGGGGTGGGGTAAACATTGTTTCATCTACAGGAGCATATATATGATTGCCTACAAAATCTTAATTTTAATACTACTGCGAGTGTGGTTTAACTTGACCTTTTTGTGTCTGGATATCTGATATAGCTAAAAAGTTTGAGCTCTCTTCATTATCTGTATTTTTTTTTTCTTTTATGCTTTGATGCTGTGTTTCTTGTAATGGCATATTTAGGGTGGACTAGTATTTCTGCAATAACATATGTCTTGTTGTTGTAATAATATATTCGGAAGCCTTGCACATGACACCTTGTGTTTATTTTACAATATTACTTTATTAAATTCAGACTGGCTGGTCTCATATTATACAAGATAAGGAAGGAAACTTTTATTCCCCTTACAATCTAACAAACCAAAAATGCTACCCCTTTACAAAGCAGAACATGATTGTGCTCTCAGTTAAGATTCATTCTCCTTTAGTACAGTCTTTAATTTCCTTTTTAAAAATCATTGAGTATTAAGTGTTCCAAGACCTTTGCAGTAATTTTTAATTTAGTTCTTTATGTAGATATAGTAGAATTCATTGTTGTTGGGAAACTAGAAAGAAACTTACATGATAGGTTTTACCAGTCAGAATGAAAAAATTAGAAGTCTTTAATCCTATTTAAAATAAAACATGTGTTTCTGTCATCTCTAGATGATTCTGTTCTCATGTTGTAATTCTGCTTTTTACTCATGGCATTACAGGACCCCCATAGGGGGTGGTTCCATAGGTCACATGTGACCACATAAATTCACATAGGAATCCTGCCCAAGTGGAGCTGGGAGGGAAGAAAGGAGCTGGGAGGGAAGAAAGGAGCTGGGAGTAGTGGTCCTGTTTGTTGTGGAATGTCACATCAGGTGGATACTCCTGCCAAAACGTTTTTGGAGTGGCACCTGCCACATTGAGGTGGTGACAGAAATAGCAGGGGTGTTACTCTTTTTACATGCCTCCCTTTTAACTCATGAAACAGCACTCCAAGGAATGAAGATTTGCAGTTGCTGCAACAGCATTTTGGGCCAAAATATAATCTGTAACACTCAGCTGTATTTTGCTCTTTTTTATTCAGTTGTTTAATGACTTTAGACAAATATTTCTGGTGTTTTAATGCTGAGCTTTAGTTTTAATTTATAAGGCATTTATCTATGAAAACTGATGTATCCTGCAGTGCACACTGAATTAGAAGACTAAAAGCCTTTGCATCCACAGAGTTGGTGAGGACAATGTGCCACTTTGTCCAGTGTTTGGCCACAAAATTTCAGTAAAATTCCTGACCTTTTCTGGAACTACAGGGTATTTTGTCATATTTGGCCAATTACCCAAAGGTTTACATCAGGTTAAAGAACATGGCTATTGAAATGTGGATAACTTCCTGTATCTTGGTTCACACCACTCCCTATTAGTCTACTGGATTGGAATGACCCTTTCAGAGCTGCTTGGCTTAAAAAATGCAATGCATTATAAAAAAATGGACGAATAAATTCCTATACTAATTGGTATGGACTATTGTCTAATAGGTTTTCAAAATGGACTATGCTGTTCAATAAATATTTTTAATTTTCTTAAGAAGACTCTGGGTCTCTTATTATAAGATTTATTCTCAGACAGATAAACAGTAATCAAAAATATTCCATCTTCTAAAGCTGTGAGCTTCTTGTGCAAAGTAATCTTCTTTAAAAAAAATAAGCAAACAACAGAAAACTAACCCATTACTGTAGCTGAAGATATACTGAGCTTCTGAAACAAACAGATAGACATAAGAAAGTCAACATGAAGTTTTTCATTTCACTCAGCTTACTGACTTTTTAATATGGCAGAAGGCCTAATTTTAATAGTTCTTACATGCCAGAAAACCCTACCATGATCTTTTGTGATAAGTAAATGAAATTGAAAGGAAATGTCATGGCAATGGCTTGAAGAACTGTTGGAGAAAGATATCACTGAGATATATCATAAAGAAAAAAGGAGCAAACACCTCCCAGAATGACTAAAGCATCTTCTCATGTAAATGTGAAGGACTTGAAGAGAGCAGACTTAAGGGTAAACATGGAAAGAACAAAAGATCTCTGCATATGTGCATCTAGGGAAAACTCTTGTGTTGCTCTGGCTGATCTGAAGCTGTTTCTTTCAGAGGCTATCACTTCATTGGTGGATCAGCATAGGATTGCAAGTATGGTGACACAGAGAGCAAACATTCCTTTTTCTCAACAGGTTGCAAAATAAAATGTGCATTTGTGGTTTGCCTTGTGAAGGACAAAGTCTCTTGGAAGAAAACGATGGCCAAATTCAAAAAAGCTAGTAGCCTACACCTACAATACTTTTCCAACTCATTATAAAGGCATGCCAATATATCCAACAAACATATAATGAAACTATTTATGCACTATGGTTTTTTTTCTTGTTTTCAAGAGGGGTATCGTGGTGGTTTGTTTTTGTTGTTTTGTTTTGGTTTTTTTGGAATTTTTTTTCTTTTCGGTTGGGTTGGGGAATGCAGCAAAAAGAAAATGTGTTTCTGACATTGGGTTTTTTCTAACTGAGTACCTTCCTTGAGACCCAAACGTTTCAAATGTTAGAGGAAATATTAGAATGGAGATTCTTGTAGCTTTGAGATGAGATCAAGCAACCTTATATCAAAGAGAAGCTTGTAATACAAGCTTATGAGGGAGTTAGAGTGGATATCATTCATACTTCAATTAACTCAACTTCCAGCTGTGAGTACATACAGGATATTTCCTTTATAGGTACAGCTGCCCACTGAAGTCCTTGGCCAATCAATTCCAGTAACCACCAGCCATGGTGGCATTTAAGGCAGCTATTTTCCTTTTCTTTTAAAACCCATGTTTAATGAGGTATTTAGCAGTCATGTGAAAGACTTTCAACAGAAGTTGCAATTGCTGTTGCTATTGATTTGGGATGGGGCTTTGTATATTTATTGCATTTCATGTTATAGCAGATGCCTTAATAACTTGGGTTTGTCTTCCAATATCCTATATAACCAAAGAATAGGGTAATAATTTGGGGTGCTGCAGAGAGAAAAAAATTATTCTAATCAACTGAAAATTGCTGCTTTTCTTTAAAATGCTATTATTTTTAAGGAGAAACCACCATGAATTAACTGTTGCTGACAGACATATTTCCTATTTCCTATACTGCCTATGTAGCAAATTTCTTTAACACTATTAAGTAATTTCTGAGCAGTTTATAAACATGTCCAGTTTATGGTTAAAGACATTTGATTTCTCTCAACATCTTGATTAAAACCTGTTTCAAGTAGGTTAAAATGTCTCATCATGTGAGTTTTCAGAAATTCCCACTGATCTGCAGGGATACAACTTTTCTCTGATATGCTGTTAGACCTTCATAGTTAATAATTTGTTCATTCTATTTCAGAGAAAACTTTTTAGGTCTTCTTCAAATACTTTTTGAGAAAGTATTTTTGTTCATTACCATTTGCAGCTGTGGGAATATAGTTTTACGTATGGAAACTTTATTTTCAAGTGTGCAGCTTCAAGGAATTCAATGCAAATTGAAGCTTTCTTTACTCAGATGCTGCTTTTGAAATAGATCAAATCTTCTGTTCCTTTTAGAGGCTGGGATGTTCACCAGTTGCAGAGAAATGCAGAGCTCTCACATGTGCTCTTTGTATGAAGGTCATTTTTGCCATACCAGGTCTGCAGATGAGAGCTTTGGGAGTATAGGAAGACTGGGGATCTGTTTTGAAGGGGATGAGAACTTTGCAAACACCCCTTCTCTCTCCACAGCCCTGGTATTTTCTACACTCACTACTGACAGGTAACTCTAAGAGGTGAAATTTGGAATTTGTTTTGGAAAGTGCCCACAGTATTGACGAAGGTTTTGTGTTCAGAATTGCTAGAAGTTGCATTATGGAAAAACTCCCAGATGACACAAATTTTGTGTTGAGCTTTATGGCATAACTGCTACTAATCTTTAACAGGACTTTTCTATAGTATGTGCACAAGGATCAAAGACCTTATTCTGGCCAAGAGCACAGTTCACATGGAAGTTCAGTGTGAACAGTATGAGCCTAGTTCACATGGAAGAACAGTAATTCACATGGAAGGACTGCAGAGATGCTAGGTGTTGTGACCCAACTAAAGATGGGTGTCTGACACCCAGCTGAACATTCAAGCTGTTCATGGAAACATTCTGTTTAGGTTACCCTAAAGGAAGAGATAAAGCCCTTCATTTCCAATTCTGCACTTCTATAAAGCGTTTGCTGGCGTTGGGTGCAGGCAGAGGCTGCTTTTGTTAGTGCTGAATTTTATAGTTTAGAGAGTGAGAAAAGTGCAGAATTTCCTGTGCATTTTCAGTTTGCATCAAGGGAATTACCACTAGCCCAATTAGATATTGCATTTATCACCATGGCAAATGGCTTGTATTACAAAAATATTTTTAAAAATATGCAATTTCCCTTGGACAGAGGGCAGGTCTGCCTTTTATTTTTGCCTAATTCTGTTTAGTATGCAGAGTGGGCACAATGCCACACTGACTTTTAACCCCAGTGGAGAAAACACAAAAGTTGACTGTGGACCTTGAGGGAGCACATAGCTTTAATGGCAATTTGAGTGTAAAATGTGGTCTCTGGAAGAAAGGTCACCACATCTGCACAGCCCCTTAGAGTCAGGCTTAGAGCACTGCCTGCCTTCAACTAAAGAGACATTTTGCTATATCTTGATGTTGCCTTAGTTGGAGGTATAGGAAGCACATAACAGAATTGGGGGATGGAGTGATGTTTGTGCATGTTTGTCTGCACTCTGCATCCTAAGAGAAGACTTTTGAGGAGCCAAATCAATACTGCAACCATGTCCTGTGCAGCTGCTGCATTGTTTCGGTCTGTTACAATAATGAATTGAAGCCTCACAACAGCAGGCATAATAAGTGCTGCTCAGCCCATGGTATTCAATCACCTTTAACTGGTTATATCTATCTAAACCCCACTGTCAACTAGAATGATACAGAAACCTACCACAAACCTTTTGTGGCCCTCAGCTCAAAAATGCAGAAGCAGGATGCCTGTCAAAGCCATACAGTCTATGATGTCCTTCTTCAGGCCAAACCATTTCCCCTTTTTTCTTAAAACCTTAGCATAAAGCATTCAGAAATGGAAAAGCAGATTATTTTGCAGCAAGAGGGTATTTTGTCCTAATATCATCTTGTGTGTGGCCATCTTCTTGTTTTCACATTTTTTTCAGGCACTTTGGATCTCCCGCACCATGATTTTCTGTTCAGATAGGTGAGAAGCATTAAAACCTCATTCTGATGGTGGCTGTGGAGGATATAAGCTACCTACTTTAGTATGGCATTTTAAATTTGAGTTCTAATGGCCAGACTGTTAAGATTGGAGCAGCTTCCATGGCAAAGCTGGTGACACTGTGAAAACGGGCATTAATTGGGGCTGAGCTATCAATTCTGCAGCACAGCTTTCTCCTTGGCACTGGTGCTTTGGATGCCACATAAATGGCCCTTGAGCCAGGCAGCCAGGGGCAGAAAAAGCAAAGCACTGCCTACGGAAAATGCAGACAGCAGAGAAGACAGCAGCATGGCTTGAGAAGTGCCAGGTCTAAAGATCCCTGGACATTGGAGAGGACCCAAGGCTGTGGATTGACTCACCTTGATGGGAGAACAATAGGAGGAAATCCTGATGGACTTTTCCCACTCATTTTAGCCTAACGACAGGAGAAAAGTTCTAGATTAAAATTTTGGTCCTCCCAACACGCAGCTGAATTTTGACACTTGAGCAGCCTTTCAGCATCAGTCCCTAAAAACGGGTTTGTTCCTGTAGTAGTCATCTGAGTTTGCACAGCAGAAAGGTGAAAGGATGTTGCAACAAAAAACTTTTGCTGTTTTACAGAGGGGAAACTGAGGCAGAAGTTTGTGCAGTGACTTGTAAAACGATCCAATAATTATCAAAGCAAAAGAAGGAGCAATATTGCATTAATTTTCTATCTTTGCCAAATCCACACAATAATTTTTTACTCTTATTGTCCATTGCTCAAATAATCAAAGTCTGCACTGCCTTCATTGGCCTGCTAGAGGATTGACACTGTGACATTGAGAACTTTAGGGCTTTAATTTCCTTTTAGAACCACAAGGTTATGTATAAAAGAAGAAGGTGAAAACAAGAAAGATATCTTCCTGGCTAAAATATTCTATTTTGTCACAGGTGGAAAACTAAACTTAGCTTTAAGAATTAAAATAGTGTAATGTCCAATTTCCCTTCCTACCTCTTCTAAATTCTGAAGTGTTTTAAAGTAGCAGAGAGCTGCAGTGCAATACAATCTGCAGAATATCAGCACTATTTTCAAATATGTGGTAATGTTTTTCCACACACATAAAAGTGACCCAACCCTAGCAGCAAAGACTGTTTCAAAAATAATATTAACTTTGACAACTCCTATAACTATTTTGTTTTATGTTAAACTCAAAAGTACTTACTCTTCCTGAGACTTGAAACGAGCACTGGCCTTACCCTCATCCCAACTGATATGATTAAGTGGTTTTTACTACAGCCAGCAACCAACAGGATAAATTTGGGTTTTGAGCCACATGCCCAAACCTCCTATATTCCTATGAATTAACACCTAGAAAATGCTTTTGATTTATACAAATCCTTTTTTTATGATACATCATTTAAAAGGCTTTACTCCTTTTACTGTGGCTTATTAAAGGCAGATATATGAGCCCTATTTCACCCTGGTCAACATCACTGGCAAACTCCAATTGATTTTGCTCAGAAACAGGATTTGGCCTTTCATTGTCAAACATTTCTTTTGAGAGCTGACATCTGCATGGAATCCATCTTCTGTGCAAAGTAATTTATTGCAAATTATGGTGTTTATCTCTAAACAGCATAGGGTTTTAAAAACTATTTTTTGGTTTTTGTCAATTTATTTTATTTAAAAATTGATAACATTCATAGGACACAAATAGGACCAAACTGGAGAGTTGGAGAGCTACTATTTTGTGTCACTTCTTAAATTGATGCACTTTTTTGGCTGTTAGAAACCAAAGACAAAATACATTCCATTTGATTAATTAATGACAGGAAGCACAAGGAAACCATGCAAAAATTTAAACTATGTTTTGAAACGACAAATATTTGTCTTTTGATATTCCTCAGTACAAGAATGACATAGAATTTATTGAAGTTCAGCAACTATATAAAAGCGCTCTATAGCTAGAACACAGAAATGATTTAATAAGTTCTATGAAAAGTCAATTTGCATGACATCAGCACCTAGCCTATAACGGGTGGTAATGGATTGTTGGCTTGATTTTATACCACTTGACATCAGATTACAATAAAATGAATAAATGTTAACCTATAATCCCTTTAGTAAAAGCTGGCATTGTTTATCTTCTCTTGTAGAGACCACATTGATTTTCTTTTATTGGATGCTCAAGTGCTGTGCCTCAGATTGATTACTTTGAATTAAATGTGCAGAGAACATTTTTATTATTCTAAACCTCAAGTCTTAACGTTAAAGGGATGCCCCACCCCCTGCTACATGGCTAAAAGTGTACTCTACCATTTAATTTGGATTTCTTTCATTTTCTCGTTTCTTTTCAGGGCTGCTGAGATACTGACCCCTGCTCTGCCCCTATGCCCCTTGACCCTGACACATCTGACCAGTGATGACTCTGAGGGTGGCAAATTAATAGCAGCATTGCTTGTTAATTGCATAAGAGAAAAGCCAAAAATTTATCACCTCAGTCATGGCCATTGCTTCCCTTTGACCCCCTTCTCCCACAAGGCTTTAGCTGATGGTCACATCTGTGGTTTTTCTGTATCCTACATATTTGCCATATAATTATTCAGCATCAAACCTTGTTAATCAAATCGATGCTGTGTTTTAAATGGAAATTGCTGGATTAATACAAGCATTCATTTCATCCTGAAAATCTTGATGGCTTTAGCACACAGAATACAAGCAGAATATGAAAGAAGGGATGTGGAGACCTGATTGAATTAGGAGAGGCATGCTGCACATTAAATTACATATGCCAGCAGGGGTCCTTGCTTTTATAGTAAAATACTTCTGTAGAATGTATACATATAAACCTCCAGTGATTTCTTTACACTGGTCAGTGTTTTTGCCTTAAATAGGGCTATAGTGGCCATTTATATTTCTAAATGCATATTTTTAATGTAATCTGGTATTTTATATGTATTTTCACTTTAACTATTTATTCAAACACAATATTAACAAAACAGCAATTGAGATGTCGCTACTTCTTACTGGTTGGAGACGTTAGTTAAGGACCTTTTCTCTACCTAACATATTCAATTATGCAGGAATAAAGCGTATCAGTAAAAAAAAAAAAAGAAAATAACTAATGAGGAGCTTTTTTGTCAAGATGTAAACATGCTAAATACCCTAAACAAATTGCAACTTACCTGCTTGGGTGATTTCTGGCCTCTTTTCACACCTTGTGTAGGTTTTCAGTTTCATCCCAGCAAACCTTTTGTGTAAAGGGCAGGGGCAAAAATTTAAAAAGTGATGAACTGTAAAGAGAAAAAGAATACAGACAGACCGGTGATTACAGACTGATTTGATGAGCAGCTTGTGGTTCTTCTCTGGACATGACTTGCATGCTTGTGAAAACTCTTCGTAGACAAATGGTCCCACTGAAATCTATACTTGGTAAGTAAGGCTTTTCTGTGACTTGCAGGGTGGGACTGATAATTAATTGTTTGATAGCAGGAAGTGGAGAGGAAAAAGAAGAGCTAATGTCATATCATGCGCAAGCTTTTAAACTAATACCAGAAGACATGGAAAGGAGAGTGGGATCTTGCCTCTTTCCTCAGTGGATTTCCTCCCCTGCAAATGCTGAAGTATATCAAATCATTCTGGAGACCATTGATTGTCATTATTATTTTGAGATCTGAGCACCCAGTTTTGCATAATTATCTCTGTGTAATATATTTTTGAATGTGGACCTCTCTGCCACATTCTATGTCTTGCCATGTGTTTGTCCAGTTATATAAAACTGGTCCCAAAAGCAAATGAGAATGTTGCATTTTTTTGTGTTCATGTGATTCTGCTTGTGTTGTTTCCACTAGGTTGTATCATGAGTTATCCTGTACTGACAGTCATTCTTCAGGAAAGCAAAGTTTTCTCAAAACACAAATTGGAACACAAGCACAGTTCAGAGGAGGAAACTGGAGCAAACTTCTCTCTCTTCTAGCTCAGCTTGAGCTCTACCGTATATCAGCATCACAGCACAGCGCAAAAGGACGAATGACAAGCTCTCTGGATGGGAGTCATTGGTAAAGATTTCTGTATGTCTCTATTTTCAATGTGGCATGATAATTCAGAAGAGATTTATACTTAAAATCCTCAGAAAATGCATTCTATAACTAATAAAATTATGTGCTATCATGCAAATCCAGTCTTAATACAAGATTGAAATTACTCAAAAGATGTTTACACCAATGTAGTAATGGAACTGCATTTGGCAATCACAAAAACAAGTTACTATGGTTTATTTTATGACATAAATTATTTCATTTTAATATCTCTCCTGTCAAATTAGATGAATTTACTTACCAAACTTTATACATAGTACATGATTAGTTGTAAAAGAAGATTAGCTGTAAAATAAGTCAGCTTAAAATCCAGACAGGATTTTAATAACAACTTGATATACAAAGACTGTCAGGTGCTGTCTGCTAGTGAGAAATAAATAATACCCTAGATCCTTCACTATAATTACCATCATTCACTGTATGCACAGGATCTGCAGTGTGGCTCAGGCTGACGTAGAGTCAGAAGTGCTTAACATCCCTCACCTGGCTCCCAGGGAATTCTTTATACAGGAGAGAAACATTGGTGGATGATGGGACTGAGACTCACAGGCGACTTTGCACACTGGTTCATACAATGCGAGTAATTAAATAGAAGCTTTTTTTCATGTCCAGGTCACTTAAAACTGCATAGATGTATAAATGTATAAAGAGAAATCCTTTTCCTTTCCTGGAATGAGAAGTCTCAGTCAATGTGCCTGTAGTGCTTCCTGGTCACCAAGAAAGACACATGCTTGGTGATACAGGCACAGTGATTTCTTTCTCCAAAACTAAACACGGTGTGCATTTTCTGCAGTTAGATTTTTCTCTTACCAGGAGAGGGAGGAAGTTTATCCATCTTTTCACACATAAGGGTCTCAGAAACAGTGGTATCCGAGTCATGCTACCACCATGTGCCATTCACCCAGGCGGTTTTAAATAAAACAGCTGAAGTAAGTGCTTAAGCTTAAGCTTATGTTTGTTTCAGTTACTGGGATACAAACATCCTTTAGCAGATTTTTTAAAAATTATAATTTTTAAATTGAAACCTGAGTGCTATACCATGGTTTCTCACTTCAATATAACATACACTAGATACTACTTCCAAGCATATATCCTTTTAAATGATCAAAAAAAAGAAATTTTCTCTTTCTGGAAGTCCCTTGACACAAAGGAATGAAATTTTTTTGATGAATAAATTTTGTGAGGGTTAGGGATGATAACAGAACAAATACTTTCTGTAATAGTCTACAAATTACATGTTTTACTCTAAGAGAATCCAGCTGAATAAATAACATTCAAAGTATGAGATCTCCATTGTTCTCACAGTACAGTAAAATATAATGCAAAACATGTCCTAAGAATATAGCCATATAGATAACAAGCTATAAAACATACAGTGATCCAGTCAAATCTCTGAAACACATAACTGATAAGAGCTGATCATTTTTCAAAGGAAACATTTTCAAAGTGATAATGTTTTATGTTTTGCTATTTATAGCAAAAAAACACAATCCAAAACAACAAATGCACAACAAAACAGCAACACCTCTAAATAACAGGTTTGTGCAAACTCAGCACAAACTAAGTACCTGATTGAATGTATCACATAGGGATGGGCATAGGGTTGGGATCCCTGCCTTCAATTAGAAAGAATGACTACAGAATTTACAAACCCAAGATATATACCTTCATGCAATATACGCATCTATTTCACAAGAATTCTAACCCACTGACATGGTGGGGAAAAGCATTTGAAATAGTCACAGAGTAATTTACAAGCTGACCATTTTAGTGTAAAGTGCCCTTTGGATAATGCCCACATTTTAAGCTCATGTATTACCTGATTTTAACAACCGAAAAATGTGGCAGACTGAAGATTTAGATCAGCCCAATTTCCCTCCTCACAGCAGCTCCTCAAATAGTCCAGGACATCTCAACAAACACTTGAAATGCTACCAAACCCTAGCCGCCACTTCACATGATTTATGATGTCATTAATGTCAAGCTATCAGTGGACAAGAGTAAAAGAGACAACAGCAAAGCTGACTAAAAACAAATAGTTTTGATTAAACTCAAGGACGTTTGGTACAGCTTTCAGCAAAAAGACATTAATCATTTCCAAAGCTGACCTTGCTTTTTTTCATCCCAAATGCAAACATATTATGTGTAGGGATTGCAACAAAATCTTTGAAGTCCACTATCTACATGGCACAATTCCCTCTCTAAGGCAAAAGTAACAGCAATGCCGTCTCCTTTTTTCTCTGGGGCCAGTTTTGTTGATAATTGCCTGAGCACCCTAAAATTTGCACCCTGTTTTTGACTCTTTTAAGATATGAAGAGTGTTCTTTAGGTCTGAGGCAGTTTTCATCCCAGTAAAAGATATTCCTATGGTATATTAGAGGAGATCATTATCCACAGATACACATCACCATTAAAAAACATCCCATAGTAGACAAACAATGACAACCCAGCCTAGTGATAAACAGAATATGTTAAAAAAAAAAAAAAAAAGGTAAAAGGAAGTATGTCAACTGGAATAAATTATTTTCATAGACAACCTGTATCTATATAAATGCAGAACTACTCTTGAGGCCTTTAGCTTACTTTTACAGAACTAGAAAGGTGAATAGTAGACTGCATTATTATCAATCACACAGAAATATTTAGTTGTCATTTTAAATACCGATTTTCTGTTTGTTTAAGACCATAAATATATGTATTGGTGTAACCTGCGTGCAAGTTCATCCAGTGTACATATGTGTGTGTTAACAGAGAGAGAACAGAATGTGTAACCGAATTTTTTAAATGTTATTTAGGCAACCTCAAACTGGATCAAGTCACCTCAGGAAACACATTCCAACCCTATGAGAGATCTACTACAAGTATTTAAAATGCAGACGGAAAGCAATATTTCAGACTTTAAAAACATTACTAAACTCCCTTTTTCTATAATAATGGGTATTATTTCTGGAGCTAATGAGGATTTTTACAGAAGTTCATCTTCCCTAGAAGAAGAGTAGCTGCTTCCCTCTAAATCTTAAAATCTTTGCAAAAATCTCAGTCTTTTGCTCTCTCTGATTCTAATAATCAGCTTATGGTATTATTATTTCACAGTCTATAGCAGGAAGGTTAAATATGTCCTTTCTGCAAACATGCATTTATAACTTAGCATGCAATTATAGAATCACAGAATATTCTGTGTTGGAAGAGACCCACAAGGAACACCAAGTCCAACACCAAATGAATGGCCCACAGAGGCATCAAATCCACAACCTTGGTGCTTATTAGCACCATGCTCTAACCAACTGAACTAATCTCAGTTAGTCACTTAGATAACTAATGTAAAATTACAGGAGAGCTATTATGGCTTCAGGACAAAATAATTCAATGACTATTTTAATTTTAGTTGTTTACACAAGTAACTAAAACTTTCTTTTTTAGAAATATAATTTTATTATAGTATGTAATCCAAATAATATTTCACACTCCTCTGGTATGTACAATGAAAAGCAGTGATACCCACCACTTGCAGCAGTAAACGTTTTCTCAAAACATACTTGGAACAAAAATTTTTGTTTCTAAAACTAGTCGTATTTACTCTGATTAACAAAAACTTTCTGCTTAGCACTTTTATGGGAAAAAGACTGTATCAACTGTGCATGAGAACATTTGTAATATCACCCTTAGAGAATAATAAACAGATACTAGAGGTTGAAATTTTGACATAGTTTACAGAACAATAATCCAAACATCTGTTATAATGACAAGGGATTTGAACAGAATAGAGAGTACATGGGAAAGCTATGCTACTTTTTGTACAGTTATAATGGTAAATCAAAGCGCTACAGCTCAAGGCAGCTTGCTGCTGATATAAACAATTTTCTACATGTTCCTGGGCCACAAGCCAGATCTCAGGATTCAGCTACAAGCACAAGGTCAAGAGGGAATCAATGGTATGAAATTTACCGTGTATGAATCAAAAGCATAAATGAGTAATTAAGGATGAAAACAAATTAGAAGGTATACTCTCGCTTAACTCATCAAATAAATTTGCTGAGTAACTTCATGCTCTGAATATATTGTAAGATCTGCAGAGGCTTTAATGCATTTATTACTTAAATCCAGAGCACTGGCATTTTTTCTGAGCCGGGCTTAGCAAATCATCTTTTTATATGTACTTCTTTCTATATCCTACATCTGACTACAATTATGAAGGTAAATATTTAATGATGTCATTTGCTCAGGAGAAATGTAAATAGGATTTCTTTGAAAATCACATTCTTGCCTTCATATTATACCCATGAAAACCGAACTTTTTATCTCACTTCTGGTCTCATTTCACCTTCCACACCCAAACAAGGCCTTTTAATGCTGCAGGGATTGTTAAAGATTTACTGTTGCTGTTGATGAAGAGGGCTTTCCTGTAGACAATTTTCAAAACAGTTTTTATAACCATGAAAGGTTTTGTGTATGTTTTTTAAAGAGCACATTTGTGGTTTTTTTACCCTCACAAGCAGACGTGCAGCAAGTGTGAGCCACTCGGTTGATGAATGTTTTGAGATGCATGGGTACAGTAACTCATGTTTCTGACAGACTAAGAAGAAGAAAGCATCTTTGGAAAGTGAATCAAGAAAATACATTTCTATGTTTCTTACTTGGCTTTACCCTAGTGGAGTCAATGGCACAGTGTATTTACGGAGCTCATCCTACATAAAATGACTTAAATTAATCATTTCTATTGGGATGAATGTTTTCATATGAGTGACTCAGTCTCCTGTTTAACGACTGGAGAAGGCTGGGTAATCAACTAAGACATGGTGCCTCATGTGAGTAAAGTTGTAGTTGGGTGACAGAAATCCCTCAGAGACACGTTGCTTTTCATTTCTCTCAACCACGTTCAGCATTTCCCACAAAATACAGCCTGAAACACCCTCAGAGCAAATTGCCCCTCTCTTTCCATGCATTAGAAACTCTTTTCGTGCACTCCATCCTGAAAACTCAGTGCTAATGGTTCAATCTCTGCACAGGTTTAAGTCACAGTCAATCTATTAAAAAGCCGGCTGTTACTGCTGCTTACTAATTTCTTTAGTAGTATGGCTATGAATCAAGAAACTACTTTTGTGTAAGCAACAGAGCATACATTATTTAATAACTTCTGATTGCTACTGACTCTCATGGAATTATGACCACTGCTCTAGAAATGAAATGTCCTTAAACAGGTGTCCTAACGTGAATGTATTGACAAAATGTAACTCATTGTGTGTTACTAACTGTGACATTATCTGTCAGTTTCATTAAAAAATATGTGGGTTTGATTATTTCTTTGTGAAAAACACTGTTGCTTTTGTTCCTTTGAAGGATGATTTATAGGCTACCTTCTTTCCAGAGGGCTGCTAATATCAGATGCCACAATCAGTGTAACCATCAGTATTTCTTCTTGCTAGCTAGAAGTTGATTAGAGATGTCATGTTAGATCTCATAAGGTGCTCAGATATGTCAGTTTGCAGATCAGGTGCTGGAACTGAAATCTGCATCAGGAAGGCGTGGCATTTGAAGCCACAGAACTAAGAAAGCTGCTAAGAATATTTTGAATACTGCCAGGATTTAATAGTGGTGGAAGGGTGATGACTAGCAAGCTAGAGGGAATAAATTTCAACTTATCCACTCATAGGATAAATACATTTTAGTTCTTCCATCTCTGAGAAAATATCCCTCCTCTTGTTACAATTACATGAATATTAGTCACTGTTAGAAGTATCCCACTTTATGAGTACAACTATATTTACTCTCTGGATTCATTGAGGATGACTATTGAATAAGACTAGTATGCAAAAATTCTTAAAAAAAAAAAAAACCAGACCAAAAAAACCCCAAAACATCCATGAAGATTGTGCTGTGTTTTTGTGCCGTGTGTGGCCCACTCTGTGATTTGTTTCTGGTTGTGTCCTTATTGCATCCCAATACACCACAATCATTGTACTTGCAGAGCCTCTGTTTTCCCTGAAAGCAGGGTAAGGGGTAAGCCTTGCAGTCAGGCCAGCACTGTGAGGCCCATGCTGATCTGCTGCAAGAAGACACAACAGCAAAGTAGGTTTTCCTCTCCCAGCTTCCACCTTAAGCACTTAAACAATTATTGTATGTGTAAACCTTTGTTCCTGTCATTTTCTTGACACCATGCTAATATTTCCAGAGATGAGCTCATTAAAATTAAGGGAAGACTTCAGTGGGAGAAATAGATTAAGGACTAACAAGAAAAGGCAAACCCCCTCCTGGCCCATCCCAGCCTTCCCAATTGCGTTTTTATGGTGGAATATCAGCAGATTACCCAGTGTCTACTGCCACTATATCTTCACCTTCTGAAGTCGTGTATGCTGATAATCTTGCGTATTTCATGGGCTCGTTGGGAAAAAGGGCAAAGCTCCCAAGAGTGTTTTAACAGAAATATGTCTCTGACATCAAACTTTTTCAGGAATGCCACTGGCAGATGTTAGCATCACAATTTCTCAAAATGGAAAAGTGGAGAATTGTCCACAAATGGATGCCTTTCCCTGACTTATTTGTTCAATAACATAAAAATTCTTATAACTTATACTTCAGGTCACTAATTTTTCAAAACATTTTCTCCTTTAGCTTGATAAATACAGTATCTTACATAGTGTGTTTCCTGAATGAGAACCAGTAGTACTTGACAGAAGCATTTTCAGAAGAAGGGCTTTAGATCTATTTTTAAATTTGAGGAATTTTAATATTGAATATTTAATACTGAATATTTCTTTTTTAAATCTAAAATGTTATATAGCAAATTTATCCTCCCTCACAAAAGCTGGAATGCAAAATGATCAGTCTGCTTGTCAGTGTGGGACAATTTTTAAAAATACATTTATCTTTTTAGGTTTAAATTAGTTCACAAGTTAACTCACACAAGCTACAGAGACATGTCAGAAGGAAGACAGCAACAGTATAAAAGAACCAACAAAAATATTTCTTCAAAAGAATTTTACATCAATTTTGGATCATAGGGAAACACCCTGTCCTACAGCTATCAAATTTTAGATAGATACAGACCTGGGTATAGAGAGAAAACTCACTGAATTTTTTCCCTGTTTTGTTTTGTTTATTTTCTTGCCCCCGCCTAATATCTTCTTTTGTACTGGTTGTACCTCATGAATCTTAACAAAAATATCTTGGAAAAAGGTACTGCCAGGCATTAAAATTACAACTAAATTCATCTGGAAATGCTGATATATCCAGTTCTTCCTTATTCTAGTAATTGAGCTCTCCATTCTTGAAAGACAAAGGGCTAAAAACCACTGATGCAAGGCAACATTGAAAGCATATTTGTATTTAAGTTGATGTAGGAGAGATGAATACTCAGCCCTGGACCACAGTAGGATTCAGACTTTGATAGTCAAAGGAGGGGACATTACTGCAGAGAGGTAAATATGTGTGGGTGGGTTTTTCTTATGCTGTTTTGTCTAGTCCAATATCCAGCCATCTGTGTATGTTTCTCCACATAAAGGAGAGGCAGCTCCACTGTTCTTGGGCCAGAATTACAGAAGGTATCTTCAACTTAGGGTCTCAGCAAGGAAGTAAGATAAGGAAAGAAATGTCAAGCAACGCTTTTATTCAACACAAATGTCAGCCTTTCCCTCATAAAATAGAAGATACAGAGAAATTTGGGCTGAGAATGAACTCCCAGTCACTTGCATAAGGGTTGTTGGTTCACTTGAGTAACAGTGCCAGTGCCAGTGCCAGGGCCTGTAAATTGAAAAGGTCTGAATATGTCTGTGAATAAGAGTGTTTCCAGGATAGATTGTGAGGTAGGACTGCCTAAACATCACCTCTTGTTTAAGACTATGCAAGAACTCGCAGGCTAGCCTTTAATTTGATTAGAGTGTGTTTTGCCATTTAGACCCAAAATAGTAAAGGAATGATGCACATGAGTAGTCCCGTGGGAGCCGATATACCTACACTTATAATTAAGCATAAGTTCAAGAATGTTTCGGGATAAAGGTGCATATTTAACATTACAGCTTTATTAAATTATTCACCACCCTCAGTGACAGAATTTCAAAGCTTTTCTTGGGTTTGTCCATAAAGGAATGGAAAATATTAGAATTTCTGGTATACATTCATGCTGAAGCGTTTTCAGTGATAATCTATTCCATCCAGCAGTTAAATATTATTGTGTGTGTAAAAAAAAATTGTAATCTTGTGAGTGGGTGTCATGTAAAAATGTCACCTTAAAGGAAAACTGCAGTGATTAGCTGTAATACTTTTGCTTGATCAATATATGTGTGCTTAGAAAAAACATTATGTAGCAAAAAATTTAGTAACTGGCCTACAAAAAGATGCAAGGAAATACATACTGCTCAGCTTGCATCTCAGCTGTTTCAGGTTTTTAATTCAGGAATCTATTTATGCATTTGTAAATAAGGCATATAATCCTATAGTTTAGAAATTTGTGTGGAAGTTCTCATTCAGCAGTGCTTCACAAATCTAATGAATTTTACTGCTGAGATTCAACATTTCTTGTTACCTGGAGTTTGCACTGGGGAAAATTATCTCCCCCTTGCCACAGCCCTGCCCCCTGCACACCCGAGATCTCACTTTTTTATAGAGGGCAATAGCAAATTAGTCTTTTTGCACCGTCTTGGGATAGTGATTCCTTGTAATGTTCAAAGGAACACTGGAAAATAATAAATGAGTCATACATTATTTTCTACAGCATTTGGAAAGATCTTATGAATGTTTTGTTTTCCATGCATGTGCTGCCACAGCTCATGCAAGGGAACTCATGAAGTATTGTTAATTCCTAACCCGAGATGTTTCAGTAGTCAGAGGTATTAAAATCCATAGCTCCCCACCACCATTTTTTTCTTTTTTTTCCCAAATTGCCAATATACTTTTGTAACAGCAAACATGAATTGAATAATATTACTAAATGAAGCAGAGGAATAAAAAGCCTTAGAGATGTTCATCATCTTAAATGGTGCTAGTTATAATTGCACCTACTTTGTGAAACAGGAGTTTGCTGTTCCTTCTCCACAGTGGTGGTGATATTACCTTATTATGGAGAGGTCTGGCTTTTGGGCTATGTGCTAATTTAGGAGTAGGAAGGAGCTGGGATTGAAATGTCCATGGTTTGAATAGCTGGTAGATGTAAAGTAGATTTTTTCTGAGGCTAACCCTCCTAACTGTCCACAAAATCCAGACTGACTGTTGGCCTCACAAGTTGCCTAACAGCAAAGAGCCCTTTGGTTGTGGTATCTTAAAACAGTTTTAATTATTGTTAGCAAATTATGTATAAATATAATAGGGATTGCACAAATATTAAAACCACTACAGCTGTAGCCTATTTAAAGCTTAACTCAAATCCCACTATTGCTGTATGAAATGGAAAAATGGTACAGAAAAGTGGCACAGCAAGAGGAAGAACTTAAGCTGTTCATAAAGTTCAGATAAGGGAAGTTCACCTGGGATGAAAATTGGGATACCCTTTAAGCCACCTTAAGTAAAACATCTGGCATCTAATGGGGATGGATTACTACATCTCATAAATCTGCTACATAAATACTACTCTTTATGAGCACAAATAACACTAAGATTAATTTTGCCTATCATCCCCCAGTTTCTAATAATTCCTAGTTCTGTTCATCTTCATTACTACTGCTATTGTCCACTCTGCCCTTTGAAAATCAGTTGGAAATGTGAACAAGCATAACCTCAAGATTCTTAGGGTTATATTTGCAGCAGCAAGTTTCCATCTTCACCTTTACTGTGTGGACAACATCTGAAGTGTTCTGAAAAGCCTCCAGACCTTTTCACAGCAAAGAAGGTGGCTGGCAGTGAGACTAAAAAAGATTAGGATACTATCAAGTTGATTAGAATTTTCATTTTCCCCTTGAATCGACACCTAACATTGATACCACATACAATTATATACACAAATACATATATATTTACATGAAATAAGCATACATTCTTTCATTCTTTTTCTTTCTACGTGGTTTGCCTCAAACACAGAGTCATTGTGGATTTCAATGTCTATAAATAACACATTTGCAGTAGCTAGAAGAAAGTATTGTATGTCAACAGGCTAAAACAAATTACATCAATCCAAGCTTGCAGCATATTTTACTATGATATTGTGGATCTTTAGATGTGACAGGTGACAAAATGGATAGTGATACTCATGTAATCATGAGTACTATTTTCAAAAGTGTATTATAACTGGTATCCTCAGACAGATCAAAACATAGATTTCCAGAACTGAACTATATGCAAGATATATTGCTATGAGACATGACAAAAAGGCAGCTTTTTCTCTGTCCCAATGACCTATAAAAAGCTTTTCTGCAGATGCAGCCTGAATCAATATTTTATACCTTGAAATAAATGCATACTGTAGCCTATAAATATAAGACAACAGAAGAATAAATGCACCAATATCTGCTGAAGGCTTTAGCCTCATTCTCTGTTGCTAGTGCATCCTGCACAGACACATGATGCATATATGCATAAATACACACAGGTTTTCACATATACCGCTGGTACAATCGTGAGAATTCATTTCAATGCAGTTGTGCCAAACATAAAGAAATTACTGTACATCATCAGACAGCTGATTTTTTAGTAATTATTGTTAATTTGGGGATTCTTAAGAGAGGATGAACATTGTGATGAATGATAACTGAGAAGAGTTTTTCCCTTGCCTGATATGATACTTTTTGAGAGAAAACAAGGAAGTTTTATTGAGTGCAGTTATGTTGACTAAAATGGTATTTTATGGTGGATCAAGAAGTTAGAATATTATTTTATGTGCAGCATCTGTTTACCCAGTGAAAAAGCATCCTTGCTTCTGCCACTGAAAATTACTGCTTTTCGTGTAACTGTTTTAGCAATTTTTTTCAGCAAGTTTATGGAACAGTCCATGAGTACTTAATTATCAGTGTCTTCATTGCTAGCAACAGAGCAGAATTAGTGCAAGGGTTTTGCTCTTCTACTCTGCCCTCCCTGCTTTTCATACTAGTATAACCTACCTTCACACCGGTTACCCAAGTTTGTGTACTATATTAAGTCTTCCTCCTGGGCAGTGGCTGATTCTCACATCACCTGAAACAATCCCTATTTTCATCTTCACATCTTCCCTCCTCTTCCAGGTACTGACACAGTTGCTCTAGTATTCTCATCACAGCAGAGGAAGCTTTCCTATTTGAATCAGATGTGGAAACAGGCATGCAGTTAGACTGTCTCAGGCATTGATTCTTACCATTTCTTTTGACGAATAACACACTACAGAAAAGAATCCTCTGTAACACAGAATAACAATTCTTGTTTTATAAACACCAAAACTGTAAATACAGTTTAAATAATGACAGAAGTCAAGAGGAAAGTTACAAAATTTGTGCAGCTTCTAATTGTGTCAAACATTTTTATTTTCCAAGTAACTTCTGCTTTTAAAAATAAGAAACTGGCAAGAATCTGCCTTGCCTGTGTGTCACTAATTTCATATGATGATGTTACCATTACACAAAATATCTCTATGCCAAAACAAGATCCCAATGCATCTGAATTAAGAGAAGGCTTTTGGAGTTCAAATACCACATTGAATGTTAATGAGAAGATTAGAATTGGGCATTTGGAGCTTCTTTACCCCTTCAGATGTTTCCATTTGTACATACACTGCATACTTGTTCAGCAGGATCTAGACAAATTCCTCCATGTAGTTTAGCTGTTGCTTCCTTTGAATATGTTTATCCTTTTGGAGAATTTCTATGCTTAATTTAAGTGATACACAACTCCCTTTTTAAATCATAGGAGAATAAGAAAAGAACCTTGAATGTTTTTCCATTTCTTCACTTCTGCAAATTATTTTCCCTTTACAGTAGGCAGCCAGATCAATTGAAGAAGAATGTAACTGTGACTTGAAAAGAAATTGTGCAAAATTTAGCTCTCTCCGATTCCACTGCCATTAGAGTCAGTGAGAATTTATGTACATTTCTGCAGTATTCAAAGAGTAATACCGTGGGCATGTAATTATTCAAGAATGAGAAAAAATGAGGGTGTTTCTTATAGTACTAGTTCATGCAGCTAAAGCAAATATTTAAACCCCAAGCCTTGGTAAAACCACAAGCTTGTTTGTCAAGGAAATGAATGGGAAAGACTTTTTGTTTACACAGTTCTGAAAATAGGATTTATTTACAAAATCCATGGGAACTATATCCTCTAAAACTGCATCCTGACAACAAATATGGCCACATCTCTTCAGTATTTTGGCAGAGAGGCTAAAATTACATTAAAAAGAGTGAAAGAATGCTAATCTTGCTAAGTCAAATATTTAAAATTTAGTAAATGCCAGAATTCAGATTGCCAAGGCTATCTTGTTTCTCACATATGATGGTAGATTTAATCTGCCCATCTGACCCCTCCCATGGTTTCTCAGACTTTGCTTCCAGAGGTGCAAATACCCTCTGCCTTCTTCTTGGTGAGAGTTTCCTCAGGCAATGACCAGAGCACGGGCGAAGCTGCTCTGGACATTCAGGAACATCCAGTCACATCGGATGGTCCATGCCCATCTTCCTCCCCCATCTTAGTCTTCTTTGATTGTCTGTTTTTGCTGTTTTATTGTGCAGTCTGTGTGGGGCTTTTTCTGGTGTGAAAGAAGTATAATTACATCCATCTCCTCATTTCTGAACAGAGCAATATGCAGGCTCTTGTTTTTAGAATCATTTCAGCTGTGGACACTTGGGTGAGTTGCTTCTTTCTCCTTGCCCACCCACTGTGTTCCTGGGATATTGTGCATCTACCTTTGCACTGTCCTGATTCTTTCAGTCTCCCTTCTCCTCTTGGCTAAGCACGTCCTGGGGAAGGTACCTGGGGAGGCCAGCATGCTGAGAGCCTTAGGTGACTTGGACAGCAGAAGAGAGGCTCTGTACTGCATTGCCCCTGCTTACATCCCAATATCATCTAGTAAACCAAACCTTTTCTGTATGCATGAGGAACAAATTTTTTGTGAGGAAGTACTCTTCATAAACTTTAAGCAAACTCCAGGTTAGTCAAGTTTGCCTCTCTAATCTTCCCCAAAATTTTTGCCTATCTGTATTAATAAAATGGATGGTGCTCAGTGGATGGGTAATTAGTCAGTATCTTTTTTTTTTTTTAGTTTTTCTCAGTCTGTTATTTGTCTTACTCCTTGTTTATTCCCAGGGCTACAAACCCTGTGCTGACTACTACAAAGTTATTAGTTTGTTAATGTTCTCTGGAGCATTTCTTAAAGTAGCTTCTGAGTGATAATAATGAATGCATTTTTTGTAATATACAGTAAAATGATACTCATGAAGATTATATGCACCATACAAAAATTAAGTATCCTCTATAATTTCTAAGTAACTGTACTCAGATTCTTTGTAGAGTAGTTGGATGCACATTCTCATCAGAATAAAATATTCATCTGTAATAGAGCATACCGTTGCAGATAAAACATTCAAAGAATTTAGCTGTCAACTTGCCAGATCTGCACTGAATTCATATCATATAGAATTTTTATTATTTTCGTTATTTTTTAATGGTTTTAAAGTTGTCTTATTTCAAACAAATAGACATGGGCATTCATCAGTCTAAATGCACACACCTGATATCTGCCAAACTTCAAGTCACCCTTCTTGCAAAGGGTTGTGCATACGTTTCGATGTGACAGGATTAAACCCATAAACCTTTGCAATCTGTATTCTTAGCAACAGCCAAGCCACTTATAAAGTAGCCCAAAGCAAATATTTATTGGAAGCAACATTTTAGACTGACCAATTAAAAGAAATTGGAAAAAAAATTAATCTTCAGTGTTTACTACAATGAACAACAGACATGGATTTTTCTTGTTCTTTCTGGCAGGACCCAGAGAAATTTGTGCTCTGTTCAGAGGACTAAATTAGTTTTATACTTGTCATGTGCATTTGTTTAACAAAGTACATGCCATTAGCAATTTTATATGTGTATTACTTAATCTTTCTTAATCTTTTTATGATTCTGTGAGCAAATAGCTTGCTAAGTAAGAGGGAAAGCACACAGAGTCGGGTATCAGGCAGCTCTTGTCAAATATTGACTTTTTAATTATGAAAATTCAATCTTTACATTCTCCCAGGAGAGCAAACAGGGAGACTAAATTCCAGTTTAAGGAACAGTAGGGATGACCTAATTTAACATCATTTTCCCCTAGAGTATTTTTTTCCATGCTATGGCCAGACACATCATCCACGTAGATCTGACTCCAAAATTGCTCAGCCTCTGCTGAGGGTACAAGTAGTCACTTTTCACATGACATTTGAGAGAAGAAGCACAATCTCTGGTCTAGAGACCCCAAGTGCTCCACAGGCTATAGATTAGGAGACATCTCTGTTTGTTACTACCTCCAAAGGGGAATCTTTACTACCTTTAGGCTCTCTTCTGCTTCTTATCTGTGGGATGCTCTCCTCCATGCCTTCCCACCCTGACCCTGGGGCGTCACACATTACCTGTTGGGCTGTGGACAAAAAAAGTTGAATTATTTTGGGTTGAAATACATGCACTAATTGCATTGCTTCCAACTGAAGAAAATAGTGAGGACATGGCAAATTTATTCAGAATCTCTGTGGCTTCTGTGCTCATACAGGGCAAGTAATTCAAGATCTGTGAACTTTCAACACTATTCCTGTTGTGTTTTCCCATCTTCAAATCTCATTATTTAATACATGATTCTTTTTATCACACAGACCACATTCTGCAAGAAAAAAGTCTTCATGTACAAACATTTTTATTCAAGTCAGTTGCTTGTGATAATCTATGGACAATATTCATCAGATGGTGGTTTCATCCATTATCTATTTCTGTCTATGGCAGGCACTGAAACACATGAAAAGTATGCAAAATTTGTTTTGAATGATTGACTCTAAAAGGGGGAGTGTGTGTGGGAATTGCTAAGAACAGACATCTTTTTAGTCATGGTTTTCACTGAAATGTATCTGTTCAAATTCACTAGGCCTGATCTGTTCCTAGTTGTTAGTGATGTTTTTTACTATTGATTTGAATTCAACAGAGCTAATTTAATTAAAACAAGATTTTTTCTTGAATTATTTAAATATTCTTGATGTGAAAACATGCCAAAAATAAAACCCAGAAAAAGGAAACAAAACCCAAACAAACAGTGAGAAATTAAAAAAAATGTAAAAGAGAAGTTGTAAATTGTTCTTCAAAAGAAAAATTGTTTTATTTTTATTATTGTACCTCATATTCATTTAAAACATATGCAACGTCATCTGCTGACTTCACAAAAGTCCTCCTTTACCTTGTCTTTTCTTGGCTAGCATTCACCAGCCTCTTCCGTGGATCATTCCTTGAACTCTAAGGAATGCAAACAGAGCCAATCAAATCCATTCCTGATGCCATTTAAAACTGTGTTAAGGTCTGTTCTTCTACCAGAGGTTTACTACTCTCTTTCATCTATTTTCTGATTTTTTATTTCTCCCCATGACACATATTCCTACCAGCAGCAGACTCCAGTGTGTGAGTGACCCCTGACAGAAATATCTCCTGCCAGGACGTCTAGTTCTTTGAAGTGCCTGGCAGCTCACAGCTGCATGTTGGCCACCATTTTGGAGCTGCTGATAGGTGGTTGCAAACCAGGCAGTGTGATGACAGGCTACCAGTTTTCCAGGCATTGGCATGAGTGCTAAACCTGAAATTAAGCCACATAGGGGTTAATATTGGACTGCTTTCATATAACCAAAACACCATGTACTTCACTGCATGTAGGATTTTTAAATAGTGCAGCGCTGCCCACATCTTTTTGAGTCATGTTAGCTCTAAATTCTGTAGCAAATTCAAATGAATTAAGCTTTCTAAGATTTTCATTAACTGAAAAGTGACAATGAGTGAAACAATTAAGCAATCAAAACTAGTAAGGCTACAAAATAGGCTTTGCAAGGGGTGAAGATTCAGATATGTCACAGCAGAGTGGGAAAACGTTGAGACTTCTGTTAGCTAAAAAGAGGTAAAAATGTTTGGGATTTGAAACTGAAATAACTGATGCTTTCAGTGCCGGCACAAAGCTTCACTACCTATACAGCCATCTTCCAGTGGCTGCTTAGGAGTATGTAGAACAAACCTAACATTTTGGGACATTATTTTCTCACTTTGTCTACAATCACATTCTCTCATGTCTTGCATGTATCATATGCATGTTAGAAACACCGTCCTATTATGGGTGTCTCAATACATTAGAGTCATGGCATTAACACACATATTTGTTGATACTAAGGAACACAATAGTAGATGGAATCTCCTCAATCACCAGTCCCAGTTCCCTCTTGTCATAAGTAAACAAACCATATAATCACTTTCATCAATTGATCTAGCTACAGCAAGCACTAATTAAATTTTCAGTTCTTATTAAATTCAGCATCAGTGAAGAAGAATGCAGTTGAATACTTCAGATAAAATTGTTAATCTTGACATTTAAATATTCATCATTAACTTACAGAGTAAGCAGCTTATTCACAGAAGGAAACTCAGGTTCTCTCTACACAGCTGTTGGCAGTGAAGATAATTTCTTCTCTTTGCTTTCTATTTGGGTTTGAAAGGATCCCATTTTAGTCATAAAGCCTAACAGATGTTTAAAAATGAAATTTTAATTCTTTATCATTGTTGGCTGGTAAGTGATTTAAATAAGCAGTGCCTGCTGCACATGCTTCATTGACAATCTTTCAGTAAAACAACCTGTGCCCTGTAGAATTTTAATAATGAGGCAAAACAACTATTTAGAAATTTGCACATGGAAGATGAAAGTAAGAAAGGAAGGAAGCCATTTTCAGTGATTAGAAACAATTGTTTTATTGCTTGCTCTTATTAGTGACAGACTGATCTTGGTCTTTATATGCACATTTTTTCCCTTAATGCAATATATGGTGATAAGAGATTTTCTGCATCTGTTCTTTTTACAGGTGCACTAGAATTAATAGTTATTTGAATTGTTGATGCTTAAAGGTAAATATATTTAAAGTAAGGGTTAAATTAAGGTAATTGCTAAATAATCTGAATAAATAACTTCTAGTTATAGTTTCAATAACTTAGAGAGACTGTGAAGTCCATTGCTGTGTGGAGGGACACGCTAAATTACTGTAGCTCTAGAGACACCTCCACATTGCAGTTGGAAGTGTCTGCAACATAACCTAGAGATTATCAAATTTTGAAATTATCTCTTAGTAAGAGTAAACCTCTAATACTAGAGGTCTAAGTGCAGCAGCACTGTTCCTGTGCAGGCTAATTTACCTGACTTTCACTTGGCTGTAGCACACATTTGCTAGGAGAAAACACTGGCATCCCATTTGTCCAGCAATGTGGAGAATTGAAAGAAATAACCAGATGTATTTCCTACCCATCTTGATTAAGAATAAAATTTGTAGTCCTACTGAATATTAATTTGTTTCACCCCATGAGCACTCCAGGATATGGCTGAATTACTCCTCACTGCTTCCACATCTCAGGACTTAGTTGACAGGTGACGCATGTCACATTAACCAGCCTGTGAGACGCTTGCTTCAAGGAATAATGAACAATGTAAATCTTTTTTTCTATAGGGATGTCCATCATTAAAATCCAGAATTCTAGAATAAAATACCACATTGAAATGCAATATTGTTACAGTTCTGGCCGCACATTATAGACTTGCAAGTAGGTGTCATCTCCCTATGGATTCTACAAGTGACACAATCCTATAAAATACTTACTAAAAATTAAATGAATGATCACTGTAGAGGCTTTAGTGGCATAAAAGAAATTGTTATATCATTAGCTTTTCATCAACTCTTTTGCAAAAGTTAATAAAACTTGTCTTATTTGTCTATACACAGCTTATGTAATATGGAACTAATTTAATCTCGTATCCTATGTTTAACTGTAGCTGCTTTAAAATTAGTAGAGAATGTCCCTATGGTTATTTGAAAAAAGTCTGGTCAACAGGAGCTCAGCATATTTTTACAGGGCTGTCAGATAAATCTCTCTGTGGAAGTTACCATTCTCACAGAAATTCAATAGAGCACAGCTTGGTAGCATACACCACACGGAGTCTTCCCAAGGATTAAAACCCATGTTTAGTTAAAATGTAAAGTTAATTTTAGAAATTATGCAAGAAGTGATTATTTGAAAAAGATAGTACAAGATCAAGAAGAATCAAATTATATTGGTCTACAAGTATAGATTTGGTTTCTTTAAAGTAAGTGTCTTATGTTACTTATACATGAACAGAGGATCACAAGAGAGATTAAAATAAATCAGTATCTTGTGAGCACTTTTGCATTTATTTTAATGCTTTTAAATGTGCATTTTAATATGACGCTCACATACTGGTGTTTTAGATTATGTTTTCAAATACAAACAGAAATGTGTGCTTTAACATTGTACTCAGAGTATATAGAGGGGAAACTAGTGCAATTGCAAAATCAGACAGCTACATATATGAGTAGATCACAAAGAATCCCAACGTTTATGCCCTCATGCAAACCCATATATATTTTGCAGATATACCCTTGTAACACAATGAATTAATTTTTGCTCTGTTTATACAAGCAGATGTTTGGTCACACATAGATCTGTCCCAGCGTTATAGAACTGGTTGTATTGGCTTGTATAGGATAGGAATTTATGAGAATGCACTCCTTTCTACATACCGTAGTGTACACCATTCCTGCTGCTGTACAGGCAATGTATACAGTGTAAAAGTGCATATTGTTTGCAGAATAACAACCATGCCTTTGAAGGACATTTTTTTTTTTTAATTGAAATTACCTGTAGCAGTAGTATCACTTTGGAGAATTAAGTTTCAACAATACAGAACTGGGATAAAAGTGACCAGATTGCTGACTAATTACCTTGTCTACAGAATTCATGAGCCTATATTGCACATAATTCCGGTTTACTGACCACAGAATTGAACAAATGTTAATTTTATTAATTGGAATTGTATTGAAGTTGCTAAAAATAGAACTAAACTCACAGTTTTGGATACTATGATAATGCCAGCCCAGACTACAGCAGTATTTGGGTATTCTTTTCTGGGTTTGTGTAGTTTAATAATTGAAATTTCCCCATTTCTGTGTGTCCCTTGTTGGTGAACAAACACTGGGAAACTTTTTTGGGTTGTGATTTGTTGTCCAAGCTGGAGAACCTTTGTTCAGAAGAGTCCTGCCCACAGGCATCCTGGTTCAGGAATGGTTACTGTAGACCTACAGGTCTCACTGGTGTTACAGGAGAAGAATCAGTCTGGTTTGTGTTTTTCCACCACATACAGTAAAATAAAAACTGTGGTAAACTTAAGGCCTTTAAATACAGAATTACAAGGGACCCTGATAGATCCCTGTCACTTGACATTTACTTTTTGAAAAATCAAAGCTCAGTCAGTGGAAAACAGAGAAAGTTTCTCCTGTGTTCATCCAGCACTTTTTGCTTTTTCCTAGGAAATGTGCATCTGTTCCTTCAGATTCCAAACGGAATAAGGACATTTTTATGTACTAGATTTCCTATCAAAATAATACTGTAATACCTATTCTGGTGTACAGTTTTTTTGTACTGTGGATATAGAGAGTGAGAAGGATTCTTTTTATACATAGATGTACATATATAGAGATATATATAAAAATAAGTGCATATATGTTAAATGCATACATATTTTTCATGCTTTCATGAAAGCAAAAGTCACTGAAAAAAGACTGCACAATAGCAGAAGCCAGACTCTAAACTGTTATGAAACATACAAGCTTGCAGATTAGATGAGGGCTCTTGAAGTTACTCATGCAGAATCTAATTCTGATATTCATTTCTGTACATTCAGGTAGAGAGGAGGGCATGGGAGAGGCTGCAGCATTTTGCTTATAGGGACCATCCTTTTTGTGATCTGTGCCTGCAGCCCATGGTAGAGTGGTTTCAACTCTCCTCCTCAAACACAGACTACGTACTACTGCCAGCACTCATTCTTTCCCTTTCAAAAATTTTACAGGTTCAAAGCCACAATATGAGCTATAAATTCTGGCAAAATTATGGTGCTGTTATTTTATTTTTTTTCCGAGTCTGTTTGCAACTATTCAGCCAAGAGGTCTGTGGACTCAAAAGATGTAAAAAAGTGTGAAAAATATATTTTATTAACATCAATTTCTAATAGTAAATGAATGAGTCAGCAATGAAGAGAGAAAAACAGAGATAAACTTGGTGTTATTTTAGTGGATGGAAGTTAAACAACATTTGTTTTGACAATCTTTTACTTACAACCAGAATTTGGAACACTTTTTTTCATCCCAATAACCTCTGAACTCTAAAGAAGCCAAACACCAAACCAATCCCCAAGGCTTAGTTTTTTCAATCTAAGTTCGTTTTAGCTACCAAGGGCAAGGCTTGGCGGGGTGACTTAAAAAAAAACAACTCAGGACCTCCTAGTAACCCACACACCTTCTAGATGCTCCACAAAGAAGAAAGCAGGGTGTGGCTCAGAAGTATAGTTCATTTTCTGGCATTTCTCTCTTGAATGGAGGGCTACATGGCCCCACAATATCTTTGATTAAATTAGAGATTTTCTGCCAAAGTTTACCACATCCAAAGCCCCCTTACTGAAATTAACCTCCTTTATTACACAGCTGAGTAATTGTACATGTTGAGAAAGTTTTCCACTGAATATTTAAATATCAGCATCTGAGATCAGGAACTCAACTGCAGCACAACCAAGATCTCTGCTCTGCCAGGGAAATGCACTTTGACAATCTACAGTCTTCCTCCAGCCAGATGTTTGCTAAGCTCCAAAATCCCAGTCTCCAGTACTCCTGGATGGTTGTAAGTGACAATACCTTCTAAGAAGTCTAAAAAAGTAAGCATTTTCCAAGTAAGCAAGTGGGGAATTAGAAAAGTGATTCTTGCCTACTTGTGTCCAGATCTAGCTGACAACACGTGTTTCTGTAGAGCACTAATAATTTGTGAAGTATATTTTTATGGCAGAATAAATACTTTTTGTATATTGGAATTTCCTGTCTCTGGTGGGATGGTGCTATTCTTCATTAACATGGTCAGAATGTTTCCTGTTTTTGCAGATCATCCAAAGATTTTTTGTGTCACACTTAACATGTTTTCCAAGTCAAGTTGGCAAAAGGGTATTTTAAGCAAAGTGCAAAGCACAGTAGGATGTACTATATAGTGCCATCTGCTGAAAAGTGAAGTGCTCACACATAAGAATAGAACTTTGTGCATTTTACATTAATGCAGAAAAGAATCTAGAGTTGGTATGATGTGGATATGTCCCATTCATCCCCATTTAGATCCACTATCTCAATTTACATGATGAACGTGAACAGTCAATTCTGGAGTCGATGGCATTGTGAATGATAGTGTGAATGATTCCCAAAGAAGACACTTGAACACATATGGAACATATTTGCATCATCAAGACTCTACATAAACTGTTTAAGAGATTTTTCTTTTCTCCATCTTAGAGAGCAATCCTCATTTCAGACCTAGATATGATGTGAAAATGTGAAAACATAGGTACATGTAATTTCCTGTTTAATAATTTTGCTCTACAAAAACCATTGTGTAACCATGACATCAAATCTGTTTTCTACTTTTCTATTTCAGTCTAAGATTCAAGACCCTTGAGATAGGGACTTTGCTGGCTGTTTTTGTCAGCCATTTTTCATTTTTGTTACCTTTTTTTTAGAAAATCACTGGAAGACTTTAATGCTGTCTGCTTTGCCATATTACTCAGTTGACTAAAGGGAAGAGCAGTCAACATGCTGTCCTAATAACTCAGAAACTGTTCATAAAACAGAAGACCTGGAATAATAATTTACCTTACTACACTGTCCTTGACATAAAGAAAAAGGTTATATTTTATTAAACAGGACAGAAGTTTTAGATTTAAATCTTTTTCACAAAAGTCTTGTCTGCACAGGAAAGCCCTCTCAAGTAAAAATTTAAGCAAACACATTTATAATATAAACCCATGTTTAGACTCCTATTTTGGTAGAAAATTTGCTCTTGAAGGTTTTAATTTATGTTTTCTGAGAGGGCTTAAGCTACATCACACAAGCAGTTCATACCCAAATAAGACTCTGCTTGAGCAGATAAACTATTAAGAGTATGAAATACATCTAAAAATATCCATTATCTTTGCTGCATTAGAGTTTATTAAATAATTTTCCAAAGTACGAGCTTGTCAATCTATTGGATAAAACCATTGAAAGATTCATATCTTCACTGAACTGGGTGCCTGGAAATAACTATTGTGTTGTATTTTTTGAAGTTAACCCAGCAGGAAAAGATGGGTAAGTTATGCCATGTAAGTTATCTAGAAGTCATAGATCTGATACAGCCAAGGTGACTGGCAAGCAGATGTCCTAGTTCACTGTAAGTTTACACCTTGCAATGGATTTAGAATATTTGCAATATTCATGCTTACTATATTTTCCATCCATTTGATTTTTAGTTGTTTGCTTAATACTGACTTATAGATCGATGATTCCAGGGGAGGCAGAGTAGCCCACTGATGGACTAGAAATTGGACAATAACTTAACTATAGCTTCATTCACTAAGATCTAATGGAATGATTCAGACGTCATTCCTTTCCAGCTTATTGCTCATCCCATAGAGTGTTACTGTGTGGACTGCCTTCACAGGGATGTAGTTACAGCTTGCATCCTTGAGGGGCCTTACCTTGCTGGCTGGAGGATCCTGAAACAGCAGTAGGCTGCAGAGACATACAAAACAAGGATGTAGGCACCATCAGACTCAGTCCAGTCCTAGGCAGGACATCAGGCCTGCTGTTAGCACCTGTTTATCAAAGGCCAATGCATGTGTAGTTTACCACCATGCTGTGATTTCCTCTGCTTTTTCTGATCTCTGCTTTGATCTCTCTCCCAGAACAGGATCTCAAGCCAGTCCGTGAGAGTGCTGTCAAGTCTCTGTAAACACTTGTTATCTCTACACAGAAATTCTACTTCTCAAAGCAGACAGAGGATAAACAGCAGTAGGCATACTATATGGTTTCCCACACTGTTATTCTCCAGGCCTCAGCATTCTCAGCTGCAAGGTCACTTAAGTAAATCTACCATCCTCCTTGCCATTCTTCCACTTTTAGAGCTTTACTCTCAAGAAACATACACAGTATTTCACTTTGGAAAACCTGTTCTAGTGACTACATTCACAGATGCGTTCAACCGGTTTCAGGTCTTCCAAGTTATTTGTGTTGAGTTAGAATTGACTGGATTGATCACCATTTGCTCAAAAAAAAAGTGCACCAGTATTCTGTGTTAAGGACAGTTTGAGTCAGAACCTATTCTTCCACAAAGAGATGTAGAGTCTGGAAAAAGTCTACAGAAAAATGGATGATAAAAAATCCACTTTGTTTGATTTTTTAAAATTTTTTTATAGAGTGAGTTATTATCCAGTTCCTCCATCTTGCTATTTTAATTTCTTTTCTCTACTCTCATTTTGGTTTTATATCCAATTATTTTTAATTTTTGTGAAACTTCTCTTCACTGCACTGCCTCTCAAACTGGTGTTCCTGAATCATATTATATATAGCTGCATAAAATGACCTGGAGAAAGGCCAAAAGCCAGAGTCTCAAATGTTTATATAAATGTCATCCCCTAATCTTCCTTCTTTCCTGGAAAAAGGTAACTAAGCAGCTATGTATAGTACCTCTGAACGTAAAAATAGATTACAGGTAAATTATTGCTGCCTTTTCCCTATAAAGATGGAGGACATGAAAAAACCACGTGTGGAAACATGTAGTGAGGGAGAGGAAGAGAAGGGGCCAGAGAAGAGAGTGGGAAGTCCCCAGCAAGCAAGAGATCAGTCTTTGATGCAGGTTGTGGGGTGGCAGGGCACCCCAGTGTGCCACCTGACAGCAAAAAATATTGGACTCTCTCATGAATATCCTGGTCATTCTTCTATGCAATAGGGCGACCAGCAGTTTAAAGGCATCACAAATTGAGCATTTTTCACTTTTCTTATACATTACACCTTTTCATACATCCTAGGGGGAAAAACAGCCATGGAGTCACTCCAAAAACATGGTTGAAAATACCCCACAAAACCACTTGTGAGGTACTGCTCCCTCTGCACTGGGAAAATGGCCGGGAGTATTTTTCCTTCTCTCTTTCAGATTGACCATTCTTCCTTCACATATAAGAAGAAAAAACCAGAATATATTTACCATTCAAAATTGTCTTTTTTTTCAAATTATCCTCAATTAGGCCTTAACAGTACCTATAAAACTGTGGTTTTGAAACAAAAAGAGGAGGGAACCTGGTTTGGAAAAGCTTTGATTTTTCTTTTTAAAGTAACTACATTTTCAAGGAGACTGCTTCTGAACAAATACGCAGGATTCTTTGCTGCTGTAGGGTATTAGTCAGTATTTTTAACAGACATTATTATTGTAAAGGGAATCACAGGATTTTTAAGTTGACAAAAGACCTCTGATATCATCAAGCCAAACTGTTAACCCAGCAGCACCATAGTGACCACTAAACCATGTCCTCAAGTGTCACATCACATAGTGTTGGGGTTTAGGAATGCCATTCTCCGATTTAGTGCCCCCACTGAAACCATGTGCTGCTTGTTTGCTCCCAGCCTCCCCCTCCCTCTGCCCTTTATGGGGCTGGAGAGGAGAACTGGATGTAAAAAAGGCAAGGATTATGGGTTGAGATAAGAACAATTTACTGGAAACAGCGATGAGATAAGGAATCAAAGAAGTAACAACAGTGCCAATGACAGAGAGTACAAGAAAGAGGTGAATGATTCACACAGAAACAGCACCACCCAACTGCTCCCTCCACCACACTGCACTGACCCAGAAGGGACCCCTTCTCCCTAGAAGAGTTCCTTCCCCCTGCCCCCAGCAGTGATGGGAGGTGGTACAGAATAAACTCCGGGTCCCAGCCATGGCCCCTTCTAGCTATTGCACAAATTACCCTTGTCCTGGCTGGAAGCAGAGCACAAAGTTCTATGCAAAGACATATCACATAAATTGTTTTCCTGTATTTTCATTATTCATTCTAGTTCGACACTTGTTCTTTGGCAGCAGCAAAAGATTGTCGGCTCACTAAAATGTATAGGAGCTGGTAAAAAGTCTAGCTGATAGGACCCACAAATATGGACAAACCTAGTGAAGGATTTTCATGCAAATTCATGACCCACAGTTGGGCTGAAATCAAGCTGCAGAGGATGCTGAGTCATACCCCAATGCATGGCCCTGATCAGAACATTCTTTCCCAGGAGTTTGCTAAGGATACAGAACCCAGATTTGTGCCTAGCCTGACATTAATTTAATGGCTCAGACCTGGGCTCACTCAGGGTGGAGTAATAGGGAGCTGAAAGAAATGAAAGCCTCTTTTTCAAACTCATTATCTCCAGATGTACTGAACACAAATCTGGTACAGCTGATGATCCAGCCTCCTGTGATTAAAGTCATTTCCATCAGACTGAAGTGGGAGGTAAAACTAATGAGGAGAAAACAAAAGAGATTGTGGAAAACAAAAGCAATGTGGTTTTAATTTACTTGTATGAGTTCCAAATTATGTGCTGGATTGTCTGCTGAAGTCAGAGTGACTCTTCAGAGCCTTAATGCAGTTTTACAAGAAAACCCTGTTGCTCTCTCAAATGCCGGACACATTTAAATTTTCTGTATTTTATATTAGCAACAGGTATACCCACAAATTTATTGCAGTTCACTTTAGTTAGTTTTCACATTTCTCAAGCTGCAGTAGTTGGCAAAATTTTCTCTCAGATTCCTGTGTAAAACCTGTTGCCACACTTGGCATTAATTTTTCTGTGGTCTATCTTTAAATGTAGTCATAGCTGCATGTAGACTGCATTTCTTTAGGTTGCAGTTTTGTAATCTTCAGATTATAACTGCATTGTGATGTCAATAAATGCATCCATGTTGGGATGAATGCCATGACCATGTAGCTTAAACCAGAGAGCTAAACAACTTTTTTTCTCTTTTTAAAATTTGTAATTCACTCAAAGAAATAAAGGAAATTTTCTAATATTATGTGTCGCTGTCGTACCCGGGATGGATAGATGCAGCACAGACACGAACACAGATCCACTGGCAAGCAGAGAGAGCATTTTTGTTCACAACTTGTGCTTACATGTGCTAAAATCCTGTAGGTGATTGGTCAGTGGTCACCCACCTCCTGGGGTGATTGACTGAAGTCTTACAACACCCAATTCCAAACACTCTCTGCCTTAAACCCAAACAGATCAGGAAAGCAGAAGGTGTTAGATACTATTTACGAAATCATCTCACTGTTTTCCTAGCTTGCATGGGAAAGGAGAGTTTCTCAGGAAAAAGCTTCTGCTAGCAGCTTTTCAGTATCCACAATTATGAATTCTTACCATTTTCCTGCTACCAGCTGGCATTATTAACTCAAATGTAGAATAATGATCTGATGAAAAATAAAAAAAAGATGCTTCAAAATAATAGAAAGAAATATAAGCAAAATTCTCTAAACTTTTGATTCAGAAATAATAGAATTTGTGTGAGTGAAGGAATATTTTAAATTCTTACATCTTCTTGAAGGTTTTACTTTAAGTTTTACTACCTCTTTTCATGCTGCAAAAGATAAAATTATATTTAAAAATATATTTTAATACTTCTTCCTAAATTATGGAATAAAATAACAGTTACAGAAATTGAAAAAGGGGGGAAATACTTTTTATATTGCAAAATTGGACTGCTCCACCTTAGTGCAAAATTTTTTTAAGCTTTCTATAAAATTACCTTAACTGACCCTGATAAATTACTGTTTTTTTTAAGTTTGTTAATACTATTACCACATTTAGAGGATCCATATATCTTATAGTAAAAAAAGAAAAAAATATCAAAATTGGTTCTTCTAGTATCACAAGGATAATAATTCTGCTGGATACAGAGGAGTAGACCTAACACATAAAAAATTAGGCACCCTTTAATCAGTTTCTGAATGCAAAATCTGCTTTGAATCAAATTATTTTTACATAAACAATTTTTATTGTTTTTTCTCTTAATGGTAATTTCAATTTTGCTGTTTTTAACATTAAATGCTGTTTTTCTATGGTTTAAGTTCTGTGTGACATTTCGTCTTTCACTTTGGACTATTGTGTTGTGTACGCACAGGAAATGGTAAGTTAGGAACTCCCTGTGGATGAAGAGAGCTTGTTCCTGTTGCTTGAAACACTAAAATTCTCATGTGTGATATGTTTCACAAAGGATGAATTTTAGGAAGCTGTGTGTGATGCCAAATAGTATGCAAATCTGTATTTTAAGCCATCTTTTCTCCTTATCTAGATCACTGTTCTTGCAGAGGTTTTATGTTGGCTCTGACAGCCCAGGTGAGGAGCTGGCTCAGGGCTGTGCCTTGCAGGAGCTCTCATCGCACTGTGCCCAAGAATGACACCGAGTTCACAGGCTTTGCTTGGGGCAATCAGTGAAACAGGGATGTGCACGTATATTCCTCTAATGCCCGTAGAGGGGTTTTTGGAGAAGCCCAACTGTACTGACAGTTCTTTCTGGAATACCTTTTTATGTGCAGATTACATGAGCAGAAGAGAGCATACTACAGAAGTGAGTCCCTTTATATGGCATGTTTCTCTCTGTGAAGCTTTTATCAGTGGGAAAGCTGCAGGGAGAAAAAGCAAGACAGGCTGTGATTGATTTTTGAGAAGAGCTTTACACCAGTTCCAGAATGCAATCTCAATCTTTGGTGGAGGAAATTTTCCTTGGGCAGATAATATATAGTAGTTTTTGGAGGAGATAATAAATATCCTCTCTTACTAATGCCTTCCATTTTATTAGCTAGATCAATATTGCTGTAATTTCTAGCCATTAGCATCTCATTGCTGTATACTACATAAAAATATTTACATTAACACTGATCAAAATTGCAACAGCATATATTAAAATATGAATGACATATAATCAGAATTTTCTGTTTCTATTGCCTCCAGTTATTTGTGACCCCAGATATGAAGTTCAAGTTTACACTTAATAGCACAATTATGTAAATATGTAATTCTAACACTGAATTACAGCTGGTAATGATCAATAATTATATTTATGTATGATGTGAAGTTAATACTGCCACCATAGATTAATGTAAACAACAAAATTATTTCTGCAGTCAAGAGCTAACAAATCATCATAAACAAAGAGAACTAAAACAATATCTTCAGAGCTTAATTCCCCCAGCATCGTAAACAGATTTTTTATTTCTGATGAATGTGAAAGCACTGATTAAAGACAACACATGTCTACAAAAATGGCACAATGGCTGTATCTGTTAGCATAGTTTGATTATTTTTTTAAGAATCTTTGAACACGAGTTTGTTTGACACAAATAAAAATCTCTCCAAAGGAATGTGGATAATAATTTTCTTGGAAAATTTCTGGGGGAAAATAAGCCTTGGGGAAAAATGCAGATTAAAAATAAAACTATGAGCAATAATCAAACACAATAGTTCATAACTTTGGAGCTCTTCAGAGTTCTCTTCCTTGTAATGTTCTTTGCTGAACAGGGCAACAGGGAACGGCATAATGGGGCAGACCTGTCCTTGAAGTAGCTGAGAGTTGGCTGGAGTAGGTGATGCCAAAGATGTTTTGTTGTGGTTTATTCACTAGTCTTTCAAGAACGCAAACTCACAAACACAGTAAGAAGTTTTTTGCTTTTTAAGATGTTCCATCTCAACACTTTTCCCCCTTGTCTTTGATGCTTGCTAATGTGCACCATATGTGCATTGGGACCTTCTTCCAGAGTGTCTTGTCTGGCAAAATGAAGTTGCAAGGTTGTCCAGAGCTTTATGATTTTGTCAGTGCTCCAAATCAGGTAAAACACCAACAGGAATCTGAGGCTGTTCAGTTAGAAAGGTGATCACACTAATATGTTGATGACTCCCTTGCAGGATTGGTACAAAATTTACCTTATAGAAATGGTAAAACCCAGGGAAAGATGTGGATGGCTGTAAAATAAAATGAATGGTACTAACCCTTCAAGTAAGGAGCTTATAAATCCATCAACATATGAAATGGCAACAGTGCAGAAAGCCGCTCAGTGTTTGGAGAAGTGCTGTTAAAGAAATCTTGGGGAGGAACACTGTCAGGAGTGAACTCCAGTTCCTATTGCTTTACAAGTGACATATTTTCAAAACAGCATCATGAAACACAGAGGGAATTGCCTTCAAGTACAGAGAAAAATGGGATTAAAAATTCAGAGCAAGGGAAATATCATCTATCTTTAGAAAATGTTAGCAAACATGGTTTTGAGCACAAGCAGAGCTTTGGAGTCCAGTGGGCTGATCCAAAATGGACCACAGGCCCTTCCTGATTCCATTGAACTTTGTCTTGTTCCCTGGCTCTGCTTTTTCTCTGATACATATAATTACATTTAAAAAAAAAAAATTTCTTTTGTTGAGTTTCTGTATAACCTAAATGAGACTTCTGCTTCTGTTAGATGTTTCTCTCTCTGAAGAAGTAGTAGCTTTTAGTCAAACCCACTTATTTACAGGGTAGGAACAACTGCAAGACCTTGAGTTCAATAGGAAGAGTGTTGAAGGAGCATCAGTTGAATGGCAAGGGTGTGCATTACCTACTAATATTTTTTAATTGTTTTAGTCAACGTATAGGAACAACAAAGGGAACGTAAATTGACACTAATTATTTAAAAAAATAATTTGTAATTAATTACAAATAAAGTTAAAAATGGATTTGTAATACTCTCTTTTTAGAACAAGAATGATAGAAGAAAGATGTCAAGTTTATTATTGTTTTTTGATTGTAGTCAGACAGTGCCCTAAGTGGGTGGAGGGTTGGCGCACAACTTTTAATTTCATTAATTTAATAATTTCCGCAAGCTGTTGTGAAAATGAGAATATTAATAACTAAATAATGAGGAGGGGACTAAATACCACTTCCAGGGAAAATTTTTTGAACAGAATTGGATGTGTTGGACTAATGTTGGTATTACATTTTTAGAAAGTGTTTGTCTTCTCTTTCACATCTCTTTTCACTTTACTTGCCTGCTATTTATAATATTTCCATGTAAATTATCTTTCTGACAGGACAACTCTTGATAAATAAATAGCAAAATGTTAAAAAACATTTAGCTGCACAATAGAACGGGGAATCCAAAGTAACAGAAAAAAAAATGAGGACAGACACCCTTAAACCTAAATCAAATCTTTCAACATCATTAAACCTGATCCAGAGACTTCAGAATAAATTTAAAACAGAGTTAAAGTTTATAAAGAGCACAAACAAGAGGATAAATAATAAAAATGGGAAGAAAAAAAAAGTCCTGAGAAGTCTCTGTGATGCTCTAGGGTACTTATTTCAAAAATTATTGAAATGACCCTGTTTTCGGTCATGTTTTTCCACTCAGTATCTGCAGGAAAACCAGGGAAACCCTGTGTTATGGCAAATATTTTATGAAATATATGCTGCCCAGCATTGAGATGTATTCAGCAGAAAATTTTACAGAAATAAATATATTCCTGTATTCTTTTGTTGCATGTCCACAGTAATGCCTGTGGAGACAAGAGGTTACTAAAACAACAAAGAAATCTGAGTAATTATGATCAAAACTGAAATAATAATCAGACTTCCTGAAAGGACGAATTTTTAAAGGTTTAGTACAAGATACTTAGCCAGTTTATTTCAGAGTAATGACTCACACTGAAACCTTCTCCCAGTCCTCACTCAACTTGAAAACTAAAGAAGCCTTCGAAAGTATTTCTTTGGGGATCTTTTCTTCTTATAAAATCTTCATTATGTTTTTATCATGTCAATATAATACACGTCTGTAACTAATCTTGTTAATTTAAAGCACCAGTAACGTTTGACATCCTAATTATATGAAAGACCATCCAGATAATTCTGGTGGAATTCAAAGGAATCCATCTAGGATAGAGTTTAAAGCAAAAGACCTGAAGAGACTTTTTCTTCAACTGGGTCATCATAAACCACAGATTTTTTTCCATACCCTGCAATGTATCCTGGATATATTTTTGAATGTACCTTTTCCTGTGGGAATTACTAATTTGCTGGGATGGAACAAGTAGTTTGCTTTTATTTAGTGCTCTGCATGTGCTGAAACAAAGAAGACTGGGCTAGAAAATAAGTATATGTTTCAGCATGAAAGCTTTTATCAGAACATCTGAAGTAAATAATTTAAAATACTTCCACTGCTGAGTACAGAACTTTAGAAAACATTCCTCCAAATATGTGACTAGACCAATCATTAAAAACCAAACTTGGGTATTAGGACAATGGAAATACCATTTTAATTTAAGCTGTGTGCTGAAAGATGACAGTTAAACTACTTGTCATATTTACCATAGTAGAAAATAATGCAGATTACAATGGAGAGCATAAGTGCACATTACAGATCCTTTTTCCATTTTTCTAGCAAATTCAGAAACTGATATAAGAAACTTGTAGAGATGAAGAACTAGTAGTCAAAAGTAACATACTTGAGGGCTAGCCAGAGGTGAAAAGAGGTAGCTTTGTGTTCTCCATTATTGGTCTGTTTTGATACTTCAAACATTGTGGGGGATTTTGCACATAGCTTCTGTAAAAAAGTGTCACGTTCTTGAAAGATATCTTGCTATCAAATCATTCAAAGCAAAGAACCAGAAATATCCTTCCAATGCCTTACATAAAGAGATGTATTGCCAATGTGATTCAAAACAGTGGCTGTGCTGCAAGTTCTGACCTCTGAAGTGCAACACAAGTATGAATTGGAAACTCTTTGGTAGGATTTAGCAACCCTCTTAAAATTATACTTGTGAAGAAAAATTTTCTGGTGAGTTGTAAAAGGAAATTGAAAGCACTGGAATTCTGTTTATATAAGAGGTGGTTCAAATTTTGTCTATATCAGAGATGGCTCAGAGTACTCTGTCTCAAATAGAGTAGCACAAATTAAAAGGAAGGATGCTCAAGATAACAAGGCAGAAGGATTACTGTATTTAGCTACAGTCAGCAAGATGTTGTGGAAAGAGTCATCTAGCCCATTGCTTGTGGGTAAAACATAACAAGACTCCAGTGAAAACTAGTCTAACTCCAGCAGTAATTGTTTCATTAAGATGATGACAGCTCATACACTGATGCAGGACATGGATCATGGCAAGGCAGCAAGGTTACTCTCCCCTCTCCAAACCTGGTGAGCTGGTAAAAGTACAGCAAGGAGGCAATTAGAAACCTGATCAGATCTTGGTCAACTAAATTGCTTCAAACCAAGGACAGAAGTTTATTCAGGGGGTGTTAGATGCTCTTCCTGTGACCTGCTTTAAAATCGGTAAGCCCAGTCAAATTAGCATGACCGTGAAGGAATGACAGTAAAAAAACCCCAGCCAACCAACTAGCCAAATAGCCAACCAAAAAACCCCCCCCGAAACAACCCCAACCCAATAAAACGCTAAGAAGGAAAACCTGCTGGGAAAGGTGTTAAAACAGACCAACTACTCTGCAGAGAAACCAAATCCCTGCCATACTGCATGGAAGGGGACAAGAGGACACAGCCTCTCTCAAACCCCAGCCCTCCATTCACTTGCAGATCTGTGCAAGACCAAGCCACTACCTGTGCCGAGGGTTGGTGTGCACTTCCTAAACCTTCCATGAGAGGAAGAAGGTCAAGAAAGGGCTGGCTGATCTCTGCAGCTTTGCTGCCTAGGAGGAGTTAGTGCTGGCTGGGACTTTAGGTTTTCTGCAGTCGCCCTGAAGAATGACTTCACAGCACAGACCTGTGATGAAGTCTTCAGCAAATAATTGTGCAGAGGAACCAAACACAGCAGCTTTATTTTTGGGAGTTACTTGGGATCTGAGTCTTGAGTTCTCTCTGGCGATCACCTAAAAAGCTCTTACAAACCATTGAAATTCTTCATTAAGACTTTGCATTGCATTAACTTGTTATATTTTTCTTAGAAGACTTCACCTTTAGAGGCATATTTTCAATGCAAAGTTAAAATTTGCCCCTTATCGCACTACAGAAGTGTCTCTTACCTCTTAGCTCAACATCTGCTGTCTTACCGTTGGTGAACATCACTCATTTGTGCTTGTATTGAAAATAAAAAATACATTGATGGGCTGGGGCTAAGGTGTTGCTGGGAATATCTAGGACAAGATTTGAAGAGATATTAGAAAAAAAGTCAATTCAGCTGTATTAACCATCCAAATGAAACTGCCTTTTAATTATGTGCCATGGCTTGCTAACATTTCTCTGATATACTCCAGAAAATATATATATGATTCACCCAAAACTGTTTTTATATCAGTCTTAGAAATCCACATTTAACATCAATTATCTCTTGCAAAGTACCAATTACTCGCACTGCTAAAAATCCCATTACTGTTGGTTAGAGTTACTTGTAAAACAGCACAAGATACCTATGAGATAATTAAAAAAAAAATTGAAACCTTAAGTAATCTTTCCCAAAACATACACCCTCTGCCCAGTGCAATTCACATCAATGCCTGACATTTCTACAACAGCATTATTTAAAAGCTGTCAAACAATCAAAGAGTGACTGGAAACAAAGAAATCAATTGGATAAACTATATATTTTCTGCATCTGTGTTGAAGATCCACTAACAAAAAAAAAAATATTTTTAAAAAACCCCACGCTGATTACTTTGTTTTGTTTCCTTCAGTTTCCTTAGGCGTATCACCTAATCTTGCAATTTCCTGGCACTTCAGAAATCTGGCACTTGTGATGTTTTTGTGTAGGGAACTGTCAAAACTTTATAAGTGAGCTCAGGCTTTAGAAGGGGGGCCTTCAGGGAGGTTGTTTATTTTCCATTTGTTCTAATTCTAGAAAACCTAGAAACCAAGATTTTTCACAGACAGACTCTAAGAAACAGACCCTTTTTTTTTCTAGATATGCCACAGACTTCTTCTATCCCAAGCAATAAGGAGAAAATGCTGATGGTCAAAATCAAAGCATCAAGAAAGTCTACAACTCTTACTGAAATATAGTAACTCAATTTAAATGTAAAAAAGCAACACTCTCCATAACTCATCTTTTTATGTTTCTGCCATTAGGAGATGTAATGGCATTACCTAGATGGCCATTGAATCCAGAGTAAACCTACCAGACATATTTTTTTTGCATACGTCTGTAAATTACCATGCAAAAAAGAAGTAAATAAAGCTTAATTTCAAAGTCACTTTGAACAACCCATAATCAATTCATATCCAAAATCTATGATTTTACATAGTTAATTAACTTGCAAATTCCTGTCTATCTAGCGTGCTTCTTCCTTGTTCAGCAAAGCACATGAAAGAAATGCTTCACTGTGCACTATCCATTTGATGAAGAACCAGTGGCTGATGATCTTACCTTGAACATCCAGAGAAAAACTGCTGAACTCTGAGACAATATGTGATTGTTACCATCTAGGAGGTCAACTTTATGATCCACTTTATGATCAACTTTATGATGTTCTGAAGGAATTCTTTGCACTGAGATCCTTCTCCTCTTATGCAAGCCTATTCTTCCCATTATTTATCTCCTAAAAAAGAGAGAGTGGGCTGAAACATTGTGGTAACTCAGATGATCTTCACCTCAACATTTGTGTCAAATTGAATTGATTTTTCCCGTCTTTAGATTAAAACCAGGAATTGCATAAATATTAGGAGGACCAAATATATGGATTTTGAAAGGTATACAATTTGTATGTCCGAACTCCTAAAAGAAATACTCAAAATGCTATGGAATGAAAGCACATTTCTATCTGTGATTGACTAAAAGATTATGTTTCAGTCTATTTGACACCTCTCTGCTTCTAAAAAGTTCCATATTTGGGATTCTAGGTTGTATTAAAACCCATTATATGCAGAAATAAAATGATTTACTATAAAAGTTGAAAAGTACAAGCTGTTGCAGACCATCTGCTTATCAGTACAGCACAAATGCAACATGATAAAAATACACCATTTGCAAGGAATCTTGCTTTAAAGGGGCTTTTATTTAAGGGTTTTGTAAAGTTTTGCAAAGGCTTCTCATCCATGATATTAGGAATATTATAAATGCCATAATTTAAATAAAAGCACAAGTCTAATAATGAGGACAGATTGAAAATTAAGTTTGCCTTTACAAACTATTGGGAGAAAAGGTTGCAAGAAAGCATAGAAAGGAGTGGAATAAGTATATCTAATGCATGCAGATGTGTGTGCTCAATGTGTAAGTAAGGCCAAGCAACTACCATTTCCTCTTATATAGAAGAGAGGTTATATACACTAGGGATGAGAAACTCTTGACAAATATGAGAAAAAACATGGAATAAAATGAGAGGGAATAAAATGAGAGGGAATAAAAGATATGTTGAAACAGGCATTTTAGCCAGCCTCTTTTCAAAGGAGGTTTCCTCCTACTCTGGAGAAGACAGCCACGTCACAAAAACCTTTGGCAACGTTTGTCTACACTGCTTATGTTGCAATATGCACAATCACTCATATCACACAAGGACATGACACTAGCTATAACCACACAACAACTTAAAGGGTTCCATTAACCTGCAGTGAGCACAATTTTTATTTATGATCCTACCTCTATTTTTTCAAGCACTTGGGCTTGTGAGACCACTACCATGTCAAGGATGAGGTCTGGCACAAGAAGAGAGATTTTTTATTCCAACAAACCCAGCTTTGATAACAGCAGAGTTGTCAAAAAACACTAGCAGATAAATTAACTTTTGAACATACTCTGGAATACTGGGAGTTAGCTTTCCCCACTGAAATCATGTCTACAGAGTTTGCAAGCCTTCACATGTTAATAAGAAGGAAACATACCTTCTACCAGAAATCCCTCCAATGCAGAAATTCCCAGCAAAGAACAAAGACAACTCTGTGTCCTTGGAAACAAGACATTGCTCTGGGTGCAAGTAACTGACATGGGATGTGAGACTGGCAAAACATAAGAGACTGAAATAATTAGGTTTTTATTAAAATGTGTTTCTTTGATGCTCAGCTGTATAAAGAAGGTGTAAATGTTTATATACTATAATTGACTCTTCCTCCTTCTCTCACATGTACGTCCATAAGATTCACAGTCCTGTTTTTTAAAAATATCTTGGCATGACTGCAACTGTGGAAATTGAACTTTGAGGTCTTATGAATTGATCACTTGCCTCTTTCAGTAGGATCTGGCTTAAGCCCCTTCTAATCAGTTCAGAGCAAAACAGTCCTGTGACTGAATTGAGGAAAGTGTTATTCCCCCCCTCCAACAGATTAAAACTGAAACTGGCCTTAAGAACTTGCTGACAGACATTGATACAGAAACAGATATTGTAATTATTCATCTTCTTTCAAGCTGTTCCTCAGGCAAGGGTTGTGTCTTTGGGCTCCTTTCCCCTTTCAAGCAAATATTAAAAACGCACAAAATATTTAGAAACAGTTTAACTTTGATAACTGTGATTTTCACTTGTTTCCAGCCTTTGGCCATAATAATTTCAGATATTTCCTGTATTTCAAAACTTCACATTGTCATTTTTCATTTCTCTTACTTCTGTACCTCTTACCACTTTCTGTCATCCAACTCACTTCCGTTTTCTTTTCTATTAGCTTTTTTCTCTTCTTCCCACCATTTCCCAGGACAACAGATCTACACTCTTGCATCTTATAATTTTTAATTTATGTTCCCAATACTTTATTTTTTCCCCCAGTTTTCACCTCCTCTCCTGTACATTACTGCATAAGCAGTATATGTTTTTAATACCATACAGCAGAGAACATCCTTTGAGAGACAAAGATAATGTAGAATTATATGCAAATAGGAAAGTTGTGACAGAGACAAAATTAAAGTAACTCAGTATGTGGGTGAATCAGAGAGATTTCAAGGTTTTGTTCTTTCTCCTTATGCTTTGAAATTTTTTTTGGGGGGTGAGTTTCTGCCCCTTTCACTTGTCTATTCATTTTAAGTGTCTTTTCTACCTTTTCTTTTTCCCCACAAGAATTCTTGTCTTTTGAACATTTTCCTGGACTCCTAACACATCAGCAAAGAAATCTCAGCCTTCCATTCACAAAACCCCAGCTCCAAATGGAAAAAAACAAAAGCTGTCTTTAAAAAGAGCAAACTTAAAATATTACAGAGTGGGTGAGATCTTGTGGAGGCAAGATGAGCTTTCAGTTAACAATAGTACAGGTAAAATATCCAGGAATGTATTTTATGAAAGTATTTTAAATGTGGGTAGTTGTTTGTTTTGTTGCTGTTGTTGGGGTTTTTTTTAATTTTAAAAAATTTTTAAAATTCTTTTCTGCTTTACCCTTAGGGAAATTAAGAATGGCAGAAATTAGAAATTGGCTGCCCTGAGGAAACAATGGATAATTTCAGATAACAATTTGGGCTTTATGCATACCCAAACTAAATGAATCTTCTAATTTTTATAGTTTACCAAACATTAAAGACAATATCAAACAAACTTTAATGGAAAAAATTTGCAAAATTAGTAAATTTTTTTCTAGGAGAGAAGATTTTTATGAGTGTAGGAGATTCCAGAAAATTGATTTTACATAAACAATAATAACTCATCAACAACAATAATCACATCAGAGCATTCTAGAATCTGAAAGTACAAAGAAATAGAAATTTCAGTGCCCCTTTACACCACTACTTGAACCCTTACAATCCCTTAGAATCCTATGAGTAAAACGTGTTCCTAATTCACACCAGGTGTTTTTCTCAAATGGATAATTGTAGTGTTTCTATGATGCTTCTTTGCTGCAGTTACTGAACTTATGAACAAAATTTCATGAGCAGGTTTTTATCATTTAAATTGTTACTTTAACTGACAAAAATTTGAACATTCATACTGAGTGGTACTAATCTGTCTCTAAGTCACCTAATTATATGTGGACCTTTCAGTAATTGTGGAATATAAAAATCACCCATTTTTAAATTTCAGTACAAAAATCAGTTTTTATTTGGTAACTGAAACTTTAAGGTGGCCTCTCGGTGCAATTTATAGTACAAGTTTTTGTACCCAATTTTCATTCTTTTAAAAATCTTGCTGTTCACCAGTAAAAAGTGCCTAAAACATAGGAGGCAGTCAAAGATAGTGTATAATTATGTATAGACTATCAGGAAAGCTCCAGTAATCCAAATTTCAAATGTCATTTTGGAATTATTATATTATTTTTTAATTCTATATCTGAAATTAACAAATGAGTTTGAGAATGGTCTTTTGTGAACTGGCATTAATTTACTACATGGACACTCATGTGCCCCACAGTTTGTGCTGCACATGAGTTCAAGTTTTATTTTTTAGATATTAAAGTATCTGAAGTACCTGTCTTGCCAAAAGCAATTAATAAATGATTCATTCATGTAGGATACTTATGCAGGTATAGTGGAAGTATGTAAATGGAAACAGAATAAAGGAATCATCCTCTTATTTCCCTTGCAATCCTAATTCTGTTGCCTTCAGCAGAGTTAACTTCTGAGAAACAATGGCAGTAGTGAAACATCAAGCCTATATATGTTCTTTCATAGGAAATTAAAACCGGAGAAAAAATTCAGCCATGCCAGAAGCAGGGCAAGATTATGTTAGAATGACCAGCTCACCATTTCAGCATAATGACCACTTCTTTTTTCCATCAATTTTCCTTTGAATTTTGTGTCTGGAGGAAGTGAAACTGCATGGAATAAATTTTAAATCAGCCTGTTAATCCCAGTTGGTTGACTTAGCCCGTGAGATTTCTTTATTTTAAAAAAATTAGAATTACCAGAAAGGGTGAAAAATTAGAATTAACAGAAAAGAGTGAACTTCAAAAACTAAAAAATTAAAGCCTTGAATAATAAAACTATTTTTCACATTTCGTAAGTTATATCTTGGGTGCTTCCAAAAAAGCCTTCATATAGCGTATGCATAGCATATGTGATGGGCATGTTCTTATATTTTGCAAGCAAAAAGATTATATGAAAAATTTAGGCCCAAAATTATTTTGCAAAGGCTGCAAAGATTAAAGATCATTTCACCTATGCAGCTGCCATCTCATTAAAATTTGCACCCAGTCTTCAGTAATTATGAACACACACACATGCACGCACACACACTGTAGCAATGTACTATACTAGATTGAAAAAAGATCCTGTATAAATGAAATCTCCACACATGAATTCTCCTTTGAGAAACAACAAAACTGAAGAAAAGGATCCATCAGGGTGCATTGTTCCAGATTTCAGAGTGGGTATTAAAACTGACAAATACTTTTCTTCCCAAGAGGAAGAGAGAAGTCAAATTAATTCAGTTTTGAACATTTATTTCAGAAAAGATTATAGATTTCTGTACTAAGATATTAACCCACTTTTGCTACTCATAAGATGACCTTCAATTGAACTGTGAAAAGTAAATGTCAGGAAAGTTTCCTGCAAAAGTTTAGCAAGGATATAATAGATTAATGAACATATTTATGTTGGATGCTCTGTCCTGAATAGCATATTCAGAGTGATAGAATCACATTATTTATTGTATTTTTTCAGATCATTTGCAATGTTAATTTATAAGAGTTTGATATTGCTTTTGTCTTTTAGTTGTGTGTTATTCTGAGAAATCCCTGGGGAAGGAAAGGATTTATATGCTTTGTGTACACATTCTGCAGACTAAGCACTCTGGCATAATTATTTTTGGCACTCACTAACTGATTAAAACATCCAATTTAACTCATGATCAGTAAGATTAAACCTTTTTAATATACCTCAAAAGTAAATTATCATTTGCTACTCAAACATCCCTTTCTGCACATGTCCCTAATAAAGCTGTTCTTTTATTTTGTTAATGTACCTTTTAACGAGGATTCCCTTTTATTTCTTCCTCTGGGCAAAACTGCCTTTTCTCTTTTGTAGAGGTAGGAAAAAAGATGAGATGGAAACTGACTGTGCTACTACATGTATTTCTAATGTCATGTCACTTATAAGTTACTTTTGTGTATATGTGTGTTGTGTGCAGACTCAGCTGTTAAAGAAAACACATCATTGCTTTGTGTTTACTTGATGTACAGAAAAATGTCAGCAGTTAGGAGGAAATAATATTTGGAAAAGTAATTTATATGACTCAGAAGAATATTGTGCAGGCTCTTATTTCATTTGGTAATAGGTTTTTTTTTGATAAGTTACATTTTAATTTTGCAAGAAAGCCATTTGTAAGCATGTCCTAACCATGCCTTAGC